>JBAMCG010000127.1:255000-855000 GCA_037075325.1 Drosophila mayaguana | reverse complement strand
GATATACTTAGAACGAGGCTATAGAAAATTACGATTTATGTAACAAGTCGAAGAATCTGAGCGCATTTATTTCCGCATCTACGGCTGGCAAAAAATAGCCAAGGAAAGAAAAGAAAAGCAAAGAAAAGAAAAGATTATATATATATATAAATAAAAAAGTACAGATGAGATGAGAGAACAGCAAGTCGGCTGGCGGAGTGGGGAGATGTTGAATCGCTCGTAATAGTCGGTAAGTCAGTCATTCATTCAGACAGATTGACTTTGAGACGGATAGACGCAATAGACAGTCACAGTCGTCGTCGAGTCAGTTATTAAATGTGACCATAAAAGTGTGAGAGAGAGAGAGAGAGAGGGAGAAAAAAAATAGATAAACAATACAGAATACAGAATACAGAATCCGAAACACAACACAACACACAAACGGGGAAGATCGTAGCAAAAGTTATTACATAACAGGCCGACAGAGCTGGAGGTACAGCTGGCTGCTGAGTGGGGCGATGGGGGAGGCGGGCCGAGCTGAGGTAGCTAAGGCGGTAAGACTTATAAAAATCATAGCACTGTGCGAAGCGTAAAAGCAAAGAATTATAATTTTCCAATCAACTGATAAATTTTTAATGATGCAACTTGCGACGATGCAACGATGACGATGACTGCTCAGCGCGATCGAGTTTGAAGGGGTAGCGGACAGGGGCTAGGGGGTAGGCCGATAGAGGCTGGCACCACGGCCAGGGGGGCGAAAGACCTGAGGAAAATGTTGTTCAAAGTGCATGCTGGAATTTTTAGACGCTGCCTCATTGCATTGGTCGTGGCATTGGACATGTGTAAGAAACATTCCCATAGGTGTGATTGCTGGCGCGCAAGAACAAGTAAAACACCAAATTACTGTTACTGGGCAATACACACACAGACACACACACGCAGGGAGTGAGAGCGAGAGAGAGAGAGAGAGAGAGAGAGGTGGGGCGAAGAGGCATCTCTCTAATGCACTTGGCTGCAGGCCATTGGCATTGGGCTTTTGTGACTCTCGTTGCGGACCACAGAGTCGCCGTGATCGATGATGAGCTGATGATGCGGTTGACTGCCTTCAGAGTGCAGCCGTCGAGCACAGCCTCAGATGCTGACACTGCCGACCGACACTGACTCTCCAAGCTCAGCTCCACACACTCGCCTCACCAATGTCCAACTGTCCAACTGTCTAATGTCCCTCGTCCGTTGTCCGTTGTCCGTCGTCCGTTGTCAGTTGTCGCTTTCGCACTTGCTTAGCCCGACGACTGTCCACGACACATTTCTCATGCAAATAACAAACACCACCTTGCTGCTGCTGCTGCTGCTGCTGCTGCTGCTGCTGCTGCTGCCTGGGCTATTGACTTGCCCCAACTCGATAGTCGATGGATATGCAAGAAAGGTGCTTGTCCACACAATATATGCTACATTATGCATTAGTTACTTGGCTAAATACTCTAGGAAGGGAAGCCGGCAAAAATCATTGGCGAGACTCAAGGGGAGAGTAGTGCAGAGGTGAGCCAGTTGTAGAAAGTTGAGCCATGCTCAAGTTAATTTCTATTTTAGTTAAATACATATATATTTACTTGGCAAAAATAGGAAAAGATTTGATAAGACTTTATAGACAAGCATCTCACTAAGGTTTTTAAAGGCTGAGTCAAAATCAAATATCAGTTTAGCCTTGTCGCGTTACGGAGGAGAGACGGACAGGTGGGCGAATGTGCGGACGGAAAGATGAGCGAGGGAGCAACACGCGAACGGACAGGAGACGGATGAAAAGACGGACAGGAAGGACAGATGGACACGGACTGAAGGACGAGCAGACGAACAGATAAACGCACAGACAGTAGGAAAGACGGAGAGATGGAGGAACGGACGGACAGCAGGTCGGTGAGACGAAAAGACGGAAAGACGAACAGAAGGAAGGACGTTAAGACAGAAGGACCGACAGTCGCATGTACAGATGGACGGAAGAATGGAAAGACGAAAGGCGGATATTGCACAAAATCAATATAGAATATATAATGACATATATCTCACGCCTATTGAAACAGGTAATTCAGATTATGAGATGCAATCGACTTCAAATATAATATATATTTATCAACCGGCCAACTAATACAGTCGGAGACTGGAAATTTGTAAATTTTGCTTCTCCTGGAAATCATGCAGACTGAGTTTTGTCATATTATCAATTGATATTTGATAAATAGATGAAATATAGCTTCGACTGATCGAAATTAGCTCTCAAGTTTTGTCGAGCTAGGCTTATTTAGATTTGTACCGGGCTTCTACTATAGCTGACTGACAAGGCAGGCTTCAGCACAGAGTTTGGGTAGGCTTTAGGGCAGCTTTTAGGGCATCTCTTGCCACTCACTAATGAGATCAGTCTAACTTTTCCCCACTGGGACTATCAAAGGATCCAAGTCATGTGTGGTCATGATGTCAGCAAGTAAAATGAGCCAAAAAGTATTTAGCTGAACCGACAAATACAATTGGTTATGCCAGCTCATTTCAAGTAGTCCTAGTCTCTCTCTACCTTTCTCTCTCTCTCTCTCTCTCTCTCTCTCTCTCTCTCTCTCTCTCTCTCTCTCTCTCTCTCTCTCTCTCTCTCTCTCTCTCTCTCTCTCTCTCTCTCTCTCTGTCTGTCTGACCGACTGAAAACTAATTTGCCATTTGATTTCGGCAGGAAAATCGGCAATTTTCTTTGTATTGAAATAATGGCATGTGGGTCGAGCGCGGCCTTGCGGTACATCGTCTGCAAAGGAAGAGTCATTGCTGGCACCAAATATGATAAATGAATTGAGTTGAGCTGTGGCTGAGGCTGAGGCGCGTTGGCCAGACCCTCAAGCGGTGCGAATGGCCATTAGACATAAGAAAAGGAACAACTTTTACGCGAGTTGCGAGTCGCGAGGCGACAGACAGGAGACACCGTAAGACAATCACCTGGGCGCGAGTTGAGCTGTTGTTGGTGTTGCACGATGCCATTAGATGGCTAAGATGATCTTGGCCAAGTTAGCGCGCGCAGCCGATGGCCAATTGAGCTGCACATATTTAAGCGCAAAATACGACAGTTATTATTGTTGTTGTTGCTGCTGCTGCTGCTGTTGTTGTTGTGCGGATTGCTGTGATTGCAATTGCAATTGCTGATCATCGAAGCGCAATCAATTAATTGACAAAGCACATTGATGGAAGAACCAAGATGATTCCAACTAACAGCCGATCAACGTTTTCTTTTTTTCTTTTTTTTCTCACTTGAGCTTCATCATCTGCTTCTTCTTCTTCTTCTTCTGTAGCAACGTATCGAAGCGCTTGTGCGCTGGGCTGCTGTAAGTAATTGAAAAATAAAAGAAAATGCGCGAAAATCGCAACGCATTAGCCGAACACCCCACGGCGGTGCGGTGCGGTGCGGTAGAGGCGTGCGAACAATTTGGCCGACGCGTCGATTCGTTGCGCCTTTTGCGTCCGAGCACCTCACAGAGAGCGAGACTTGAGCATGGCCAGCTCGACTCGACTCTCATTCGCGTTGTTGTTGTTGTTGCTGTTGTTGTTGTTGCTTTCGTACTCCATTGGCCATTTGCATTTTAGCAATTTGTATGCGTGCAGCGCACGGAGCGCGGCATGAAATACGCTTTGACCATTTGGCGCCTGCTCGCGCAGACACCTGAGACGTTGCGATTGGCGAGTCTGCGAAGTGGCTGGCCTCTGGCTGGCCGGCTGGCCAAGGCAGACGCTGCACGATCTACCAAATGAAAATATAAACTTTAAATTTCCTTATTAAATAACGGTCAACAATACTGGGCACATATGTCTGTGCCTATGTGTGTGTGTGTGTGTGTGCTCAGACCATGAGCCCAGACTGAGAGCTGCAGGTGCTTTCCATATTGCATTACCAGCAAACAGACAACAACAAAAAACTGTTCAATGCTTCACTGAGAAACGATTCACAATTGTTGGTAGATGGCCAACGTGTCATAGCTCAGCCATGTTAGCATATAAATCAGTTGTGCATGAGATGCCCCATCCCCCCCCCCCCTCCCCCTTCTACATTTCGGTCTAAGCCCAAATGCCTGATCAACTGGCAAGGCGAGTTTTTATCAGTGCTATTCATATTTTTATTTTGGCAAATTACTAGCATGAGTAGAACCAAAAATGTTTAAGTCTAAGCTTAATTTTCTATTAGGATTTAAATTGAAAGCACGTTATAAAGATCTAACTTTGATAGAATATGGGAAAACTTGCAAGTTCTAATCGCACAAAAGAGGCATTGCAGTGACCTACTCGACTCTGCCTATTCTCTCTAATGTGTTATAGAGTTCTTTACTATTATTATATTTATTATTATTATTAATTATTACTTTATTCAAAATTAATTTAATAGTAACGTTCTATGAAATTGAATAAATTATTGTCTAATACAAATGCACGTAGTTTAAATATTAAATATTTTTTAACATATATATACAATTTCTAAATTTCTATAGCTATATCTCACTCAATTTGAAGAAAAATAGGTCTCCAAATTCACTCATAAATTATATGAAAAATATATATGAAAATAGTTTTTAAAATGCAAATCATTTTGTTATTATAATATTATATATTATCATATTATATTTCCAGATAAAATAACCCCATCGTGCTGGTGATACTATTCTAATAAATTTCTGTGCTTTTTAGGCTATACAACTTATTATTTATTTATTTATTTATTTATTTATATATTGATTTATTTATTTCTTTATTTATTTATTTATTTATGTATTTATGTATTTATTTATTTATTAATTAATTTATTTATTTATTTCTGTATTTATTTATTTATGTATTTATTTGTTTATTTATTTATTTCTTGATTTCTTGATTTATTTATGTATTTATTTATTTGTTTATTTATTTATTGATTTTTTTTTATTATTTTTTTATTTCTTTATTAATTAATTATTTAATTAATTAATTAATTAATTTATTTATTTCTGTATTTATTTATTTATTTATTGATTTATTTATGTATTTATTGATTTATTTATTTATTTATTGATTCATTTATGTATTTATTTATTTATTTATTAATGTATTTATTTATTTATTGATTTATTTATGTATTTATTTATTTATTTGTTTATTTATTTATTGATTTTTTTTTATTATTTTTTTATTTCTTTATTAATTAATTATTTAATTAATTAATTAATTAATTTATTTATTTATTTATTTCTGTATTTATTTATTTATTTATTGATTTATTTATGTATTTATTTATTTATGTATTTATTTATTAATTAATTAATTAATTTATTTATTTATTTATTTCTGTATTTATTTATTTATTGATTTATTTATGTATTTATTTATTTATTTATTGATTTATTTATGTATTTATTTATTTATATTTATCTGTAAGTAAAAATGAAGCATAAGGGCTACACAATTCTACTTTGTATTTTATCTATTTTCGGTTCTAGTTTTGTCAAATCATCTTTTAAATAAATTAGTAATATTATTATAATAGATTAATAACAATAAATTAATAAATTAATAATGACAGCTCGTACAAGTAAATTTCATTTGCAGCAACTTTGCCTACAATGCAGCCGTCTTTAATTCATTTACGCACAAATCACCTGCTCTAGCCCTCCAGTTGGATCATCATCATTTTTATTGGCTGTTGCTTAGAAACGCCGCGAGAGCAGTAAAAATTCTTTGGAGAGCGTTTCGCTGTTCATGTTAACAGACTGAAATAAATGAATATATATGTAAATTGATTAATTTTGATGGACTCTCGTATTGAAAGAATTTGGCATGCGTCACTCAATATTATTGACAATATGCTTTTGGATTCGACCATTGTCTGCTTTAGTTTAGTGTAGATTTTCTTTTCTCTTCGCGTTGACTGAATTGATTTTTAGTTTTTGTTTTTCAATATCTTCTCTCGTCATTGGTGTTGCTGTTGTTATTTGTTGCCCAATTACGATTCTCTATAGAAAGCCAATGAGTTTATTTTATTTGATTGACTTTTAATGAAAATCATGCCGCTCCTCTTCGCCTCTGTCCACTCCATCTCTCTTTTTGTCTGTCGCACTCGCATTGTGTTGCTCGAAGATGTATGGGGTGCTATTTGGATTCCATTACCCTAAAAATTTCCAATATTCATTCGTGTTACTATTCCATTGGGCCATTGTGTTAACAATTTTAATAGATTTTTAATTGGTCCAAATGAGAGTTTTGAGTTTTTTCTTGTTTTTCTTGTGCAGCAAAGTCGTTGGACCTTTAAGGTGTCGCCCATTCATTTGCATAGCCAATCCAATACTCTCGCTGAGTTGGCCCCGAACGTGGGCCCTAATGAGCTTCTGTTTTGATACGAAACTTGCTAAATCTTAAAGCTAAGCAAATGCGAGCTGCAGTTAAATGTCAACTTTGATTTGGCTTTATGTAACTTTTAATCTGTTCTATTTTAGAAACTCGACATCGAAACGGAGCGACCTGACTCTTTAGATGGTCTTGGATATCGGTTTCGTGCGTAGATATCTTGTATAGATATAATAATATGATGTCTAATCAGATTATATAGATTTTGTATACTCGATAAGAGGAAACGACATGAATTTCAAGCTATTCAAGAGGCCAAGGCAATGTTTGTTTGGTAATCTGATCTTAATTTGAATTGCATGGTTATGGATTATGAAGAAGACGGAATAAGATTGTGAAGAAGAGAGAGAGAGAGGGAGAGAGAAAGAGAAAGAGAGAGAGAGAGAGAGAGAGAGAGTGATGAAGAGAGAGAGGGGAAGGGAGAACTTAAGGAAGAGCATAGGAAACAAAAAAAAAAGAAACGGAGAGAGAGTGCGCGAAAGATTGATTGAAAGAAAAAAATAGGAAAATACTGAATGATAGACAGAGATCGACGGAGGAGGAGGAGAGACAAACAGCCAGAAGAAGAAAGAGAAAGGGAGTGAAGAAGAGCGGTTGAGAAAATACGTGTAGAGAGAGGAAATGTGAGAGATAAAGAGGAAGAGAGAAGAAAACACACAGTCAAAGAGAAACGCAGTGAGACAGAGAGAAAAGAGAGAGAATGACAGAAAGATAGCGAGTGAAACCAACACCACATAGAACAATAGAGCGACAAATAAGAGTGAGAAATGGAGAATTTATCGTGAGATATAGCTATAAACTTGAATATAATAAATAATATTAATCAATTGAAAACAAGCTGTATTTATTGAAACACGTGCATAATATCAAGAGTATTTACTGTCGAAGGAGTTGCAATATTATCGAAATAAATATGTTTTTCATTATGAATTGCAGAGAAATATGTATGTAAGCAGAGAAGTTTGGGTTCTATGTGATTTCTCATGATTATCCAGCTGATATTTCGCTAGCCAATTTCACAATACAAACTCAAGCAGAGTGAGCACATCCGTTTCCCATGAGGAAGCGATTCGCGGTATTCCGTTTCAAAAGCATCTGCAGGAGCGCCGCCAACCGTTGTCTTTCACGATCCCCTCTTCTTCTACTTTTTTTGGCGTTATTTCTAACCCAAAACAAGCGGCATAAAGTGGATGTATATACAATATATATCAAATTTATATAGATGGCTCCGCCCTACTCCACTTGTGAAACGAACAAAAGAGGGAAGAGTTTCCTCTGAGCGAGACAGGTTTTGGATTCGGTTTCCCAGGGCAACCCTTTCGAGTTGTCGAGCACCCTATATAATGCTGCTGAGGCTGCTGCCCCTGCTGCTTCTGCTGCTGCTGTCTATCACAAATCTGTCACGAGGGTTGCTAGCGCATCGACATCAGGTGAGCAGCGCTCTACCTGCTGCTGCTGCTGCTGTTGCTGCTCCTCCGCCTCCTTCTGTGGAATGGAAGTGCAATGCAAAGTTGCTGCTCTGCGCCCATCGATCAACACAATTTGATTCGCATTTGTGTGGGAACGCAGCACAGGTGCTGCTTCCAACTCGTAGAGCTGCCAACTAGCTGGAAATTCGATACAGACAGCTGCCGCCTGCCGCCGCCTCTCTATATATTAGATATGTTGCAAATATTTGCCTAATCTTGAGTGGAAGCTGAGCTGCTGCATTTCCTCTCGAATTTCTTTTTGGGTCTTCAGATGTGGACAAACAGTCGCTGGCCATAATTATGAACATGTTATGAGCGACCGGCAGCAGCAGCAGCAACAATTTGTGTGAGCTGCATGGCAACAGCAGCAGCAGCAACAGCAACAGCAACAGCAACAGCAACAGCAACAGCAACAACAACAACAACCGCAATAATGACAATCGCACAAATCAACAAATCACGATCAGCGGCAGCCACACAGAGCTCACGATTTCTGCTGCCCAAAATTCTAAAAAAAATAGAATCTATGAACGAACAGTACAGATGAGCTTTGCTCTTAGTGATCAAAGACATTCTAATGCCCTTTATGTTATCAAAAATCTTTTTTAAAACAAGATTAATTTAGAATTAAAAGATGAAGAACAAGTTTCACTTTCAGCTCTTTCTCTTCAGTTTAATTGCTGAAGAGAATACATAATAAATAATATAAGTTCAAGTCTGATGATATATAGATATATAAAATTTCTGTACATAAATTGATTATAAAAATATATAGACAATTTGAACTGAATTGAGTTTGATCAATTTTCTACTATTAGAAGTGCTTGCTTAGCTGTTGCATTGATTTTATTTCGAATTCTTAACCAGACCAGGATTGAAAAAGAAAGAGATTTATAAAACTTAAGCTACATCTATTTAGAGCAAGACAAAAGCTATATACATATATATAATCCATAGAAACCATCCAAAGCGCTATCATTTTGAGGACTGCATTCGCTTAACATTGTGACAAATGTCAGCTCTACTTTAGACTAATATTTGGAATATTAAAACTTAAAATAGATATATAGGCAAGCATAAAGATAATTATAGTGAATAACAAACTTAATAACTAACTTTTTCGAAACAGTTTTAATATAAAATTATTTAATATATGATAATATTACATGATAATATATGACTATATATATATAACAAATCTAATTATCTTTGGTATTATATGAATGCTGTATAGGCTTTTAAATTATTCTTGAGCATTTGGAATATAAATTTATTATCTTTCTAGCTATCCCTTATGCATACATACATATATGTGTATATACATATTTCATTAACAGTATAGACTATTTATTTTTATATTTTTTATATTATTATTATTTTAATTCATCAAAAAAAGTGAACGATGAATAAAGTAAATGAATAATGAATAAATATAATTTTTAATCATTTATATTATAATTATTTGTAATTTTTATTCATATTTCTTGATTAAAAACTATTTATAATTATTTATATTATAATTATTTATAATTTTTATTCATTATTCATTCCTTTAGATCAAATTTAATATGAAGATCAAATTAATATGAAGAAAGGCATGGCAAGGGGGTGCCAAGTGTATGACGCGTGCTGCATGTGCCCTTATATCATTATATACCTCTAATATACACATATATGTATATAATATAAATAGCTCACCTTCCATCTAATACTCTCTGCAAAATGAGAGTATTTTAATCAGATTTGAATAGACGTCAGCTCAAGTTGAGACAAAAGTAGGCAGCATGTAGCCAGTGCTTCGCTGCCAACAGCAGCAGCAACAATAACAATTGAACTGGCAACAACAAAAATTCAGCTCGAACCAACAGCGCCACTTCTCCCCATCTGGCCCCCCTCCTGCATCTGGCTAACTTTATCAGTCAGTCCAGTCAGCTTGAGCATCTGTCCCTTTGCCGGTCTGTTCATTTGTCCGCATTGCCTAGCTGCAAGTTGCAAGTTGCAAGTTGCAAGTTGCGGGTTTTGGCTACTGTTTCAAGCAAACATTCGAGTGGAGCGCGCATGCTTCAGTAGCTAACAAGACTGTCTGTCTGTCTGTCTGTCGCACACAAAATTGTGGCCAAAATGTGTAGGCAATTTGTCAATATGCTATGACGACAACGGCAACATCAGCAGCAACTAGCAACTATGAACTGGCAGCAGCAGCAACATTATTGACATTAGGGCACCTGTTTGTTTGCCAACATAAAACTATGATTACCGTTGTTGTTGTTGTTGTTGTTGTTGTTGTTGTTGTTGCTTTAGCCATTGTCATAGTTGCTGGCAGCACGCGTACGTTCGGCTCACACACACACACACACACACACGCACACACCTGCACATGTGCACAACTCGTGACTGAGTCGAAAGACGCCAGCGTCGAGGCGCAGCCAACGTTAATCATAGACAAAATAAAAGCCATGCCAGAGCGTAAAGAGCGCCCAAGTGAAAGAGCCAAATGCTAGGCCAAGTTGTAGCTTTTGCTGCTTTTTTTAGGTTTTTGGTCAATGAACAAGAAAAATGGATTTTCACGGTTACATGCGTCGCGTAGTTCACTACAGCTACACACACACACACACACACACACACATATATATATATATATATATAACATGCATATGACATGTTGCCAAGAAGCAATAACAACTACAACAACAACAGGAGCTCTAGAAATTTTCTTGAGCAAGTTCGTTGCCTAAGTCTTTCGTTTGCCGCAGTTGCAAAAAGCTGCGCAATGTCTGGCTTAAGCCGTAGCTGACATGTCGAATATAAGACTAAAATTAAATTCAATTTTCGATAGATATGTTGTAGTAGGGAATATGTATAATTTGTGTATAATATTTACATGATTTATATAATAATAATATATAATGGTGGTTCTTAAAAAGAATTCTGTCAACTGAGAAATTGTTTTTTTTTTTTATATCCATTGAAAATGGTAAATCAGGGTATAATGATTTTGTGGAAGTGTATGTAACAGGCAGAAGCAGGCGTGGCAGACTCCACAAAGTATATATATTCTTGATCAGGGCGACGAGCTGAGTCGATTTAGCCCTGCCCGTCTGTCTGTCTGTTCGTATGTTTGAACGCAGCGATCTCAAAAGATATAAGAGCTAGAGAATAGGTTTTTTGTTTAAATCTCCGTATGTATATCCCCAAAAATAGTGTGTCTGTGTGTTTGTGTTTCTTGTGTAAGCAGAAAGGCACGAAGAATTATTGAAATATCAGTTCCTCGAAGGGTTCAGGGGATTTCGCAGTCGAGCAGTTTCGACTAGAGCTTTCTTACTTGTTTCTTTAGCCATTTTCAACTCTTCTGTTTCAATTTATCAGCTGTTACATATATATAATCTAACTCATTCTGGCATTATCTGTTATGTAATCTTAATTAATTTCTGAATATTTTCTACTCTTTCTTTAGTAGTATATTTCACATTTCTCTTTTATATAGATATGAAGCAGTTTACTCTGAAAATCTAACTCATTCAGGCATTATCTTTAATCTAGTCTCAATTAATTTCGAAATCTTTCAATTCCTTCTTCAGCATTATTCATCTTTTCTGTTTCTCTTTCTGTCTGCTAGGCCCTCGATATGCTGTTCGCGAATCGAAATTCAAATCGTTTCGCAGCCCTTGAGAAACGACAACAGACGTAAATGAGACTTCTGGGGTGTCTAAACAAAGCGCACTTCCTCTCTGCAGAGGCGCAGGCTGAATCCTTAACGAATTCCCACGCTGAATGCTAGCTGTTGTCGTTGTTGTTGTTATTGTTGTTGTTGTTTCTATTGAAAATGGGCGTTAGGCTATACGCCCTCGCCTGAAGAGCAAACTATGAGCATTACGATTCCTATTATGATCAACAGCAGGTAGGAAATAGAGGGACGCCAGGTAGGCAGCCAGCGAGTGCGGCATGCGTCCTGCCTGACAGGACTCCACGCTTATCTCACAGACAGATAGATGAATAGATGGATAAAGAGTGGAACTGTCATTCGGTTATCACCTGACACTTTGTGCTCGTCCTTGATCCTTGAACCTTTGAATTGTCACCTTTTCTTTTCCATCCACTTGCACTTTCACTTTTGCTAACGCTTATCATCTAGTCTGCCTAATCCCTCAAATCCCTGCACAAGAATGCTGCCAAATTGCAATTGTTCGAGTCGAGCCGATGTCCTAATGAGTTCATCAACGTTTTCTAATGAGTTCAAAATTGTTGTAGCCACCCAAAACGAAGAGTAGACAGACAGATAGGCATAGAGACAGACGGACCCCCCACAGTTTCACAGTTCCAGAGTTTCAGAGTTTCAGAATTCCGTTTGTAAGCAAAGTTCTTCGCTTCGTTAAGCGGAAGCAGCTTTGACGGCATTAAACGCATATGGAAATTATCATTCAAGTTTTCAACGAAATATTACACGGCTCAGCGATCGTCTTAGCACTCCACCCGCACCTCGAACCGGACAGCTACCTGCACCGCCTCCGCCCCTCAGCCACAAATCGTTTTGGAGTCAGGTGGCTGAGCTGTTAGTTCTTGGAATTGGCTCGAAATGCGTTTAGCATAAACGAAAATAAAAACTATCGACGCTTCTTTAATTAAGCTGTCGACAGGGGGCGGCGAGTGCTTGCTTCTAGCGATGGCATTTACATATTAGAGATGGGCGTGCGGTGTGCCACGGTTGGATATTTGAGGTAGTAGTCGGCAAGCGATTAATCGAATAGATATTCTGTCAATCATTTGGTAGTAATTTAGTTGTTACTCATCTCAGTTTATCCATGATCATATTCTCATCTCTCTTAGCTGGAGAAATTCAAAATAAATCTGCCTAGATCCCTTCTTGTAAGCCACTCAATCAGTCAATTGATGAGCAACTAAATCAATCACAGAACCAACAAATACATCTGCTCATGTTCTGATATAAAATTCGG
Organism: Drosophila mayaguana; assembly: GCA_037075325.1. NCBI lineage: Eukaryota > Metazoa > Arthropoda > Insecta > Diptera > Drosophilidae > Drosophila > Drosophila mayaguana. The sequence continues at coordinate 842,207 of JBAMCG010000127.1, read as the reverse complement.
AGATTTTTAAGGTGCTCAATCAGCCGATTGAAGAGTTACTTAATCGTTTAAGCAATCGATCAGTCATAAAACTAAATCTGCATAGATTCAATTCATGTGCCAATAGCTTGCTTAATCGCTCAATCAGCCGATTGAAGTCGATGAAGTAACTCTTCAATCGGCTGATTGAGCGACATAAAAATCTCCGAATTTTATATCAGAACATGAGCGAATCAATCACTCAGTCAATCATAAGTCTTTAAGCAATCTGTAATTCTGTCCCAGTGATTAGCACTTGTTCAATCAATTAACTAATTAGTCAATCACAAGACAAAAGCCTCCAACAACTCGTACTAGCTATGGGCAACTGCTTCAATCATTCCGCTAAACAATCTGTCGATCTGATTCTCAGTCTGACAAAAAACGAAAGACGAAAACATTAAACAGAAATGTGTTGAACATCAGTTTTACGCGCTGACAAGTTGAGCATGTGGTAAGAATATGATTTGCTCTACTCGTTCCGCTGCACACGTGCACCGTCTTGGCCTGGGCAGCTCCACAACTGCTGCATCCACTGCAGCCCCGCTTCGCTCCGCTCCGCTCAACTCAACTCAACTGAGCTCAGACTGCGCTGCTGTCCAGCTGAGAGAGGCGTACGCAGTCTTGTCGTGACCCAGTGAGCAGCAGATGACAACTTTGTGCATAATTAATGTACTTAAGCAGCAGCAACCACTGCGAAAAGCATATTTAATAACTTGTTTATAGTCGCAGGCATTGGCGTGGGGCATTCATCAAGTGGTTTTGACCACAAAGCTTAATAGGGCACGTGCCCTGCTTGTTAGGCCAAGCGGCCAAATGGCCGCCTCTTGTGGTTGATGTTGCTGCTGTTGCTGCTGCTGTTGTTGCTGCTACTGCTGCTGTTGCTACTACTGCACTGGTCAATCATAGCACGCAGCATGCCGTTAGATCAGAGCTCAACTGTACCCAAATGCACAGATACGTTTGTATATGCATGCAGAGAAGTGGGGAAAAGGGAGGACTTGAACAAGATGGCATTGGACGAAAAGCCAAAGTCAAGTTGCAGCCTCCGCCTAATGCAGCTGATGAAGTTATTAATACTTGTTGTGAACGGCAGTTAAAAATCAAAGCAAGATGCAACCAAAAACACAGAGAAGTGCAATTGCCAATGCTGCTGCAATGTGACTATTGCTGATGCAGCTGCTGTTGCTGTTGCTGTTGCTGTTGCTGCTGCTGCTGGAGATTGTGGCGTCGCATGTGGAACAGCTGCAGCGACTGGCTGCTGGCTGCTGGCTCTCCGTTGGCTGCCTGCACGTTGTCTTTCAAGTATTTGTCAATTAGATTTTTAATTGCTGAAATATGAATGTAGGCGCAACAGCCATAGCAGCAATAACAACAGCAAAGCAACGCATTTGCCATGACTTTGACGTTGACAGCAGCAACAGCAGCAATAACAACAGCAGCAAAAGCATCAACAATGTTCTCAAGCTGCTTTTTTTAGATACCCTTGCTGCGGGTATTGCGATTCTCTTATGAATTGTGTGATATACGATTGTGGCTGTCAGTCAGTTAACTTTTTGCTCAATCGGTCAATCATTATACCGCTTGGTTAGGCTTCAATCAGTTTAGTTCGCCATCTTTTTGCTTAGCCGCTCAATCAGCGGACTGTGCCATTAGTATATAATCGATTAAACGATTATAAGTGAGTCAATCAGTCGTTTGAACAGTTAGTAAAGCTGTCAGCTTTCAGTCAATCATTAAGTCTGACAATCAATCTTTAAGTCTATGCCTCAATCAACAATCTTTAGTCAGTAAATCAATTATTTAGTCTATCAATCAATCTACAAATCAGTCAAACATTCATTCGGATCATCAGTTAGTTTAATCAATCAATTCATTCATCAGTACATCAGTCACTCAATCAGTCCCCGATAAGTCGGCCTCAGTCAGTCATTCGCCCAGTCAATCAATCATTTACAGAGCCCTTCAATCATCATATTTAATATGACGATATTGACGATCATCAGTTAACTAGTCAATCGGGCATTTGTTCTTCATTCAATCAGTTATTGATCAATCAGCTTAGCAATGCTTCAATCATTTATTGACGCCATTAATTGAGCATAAGCACATAGTCTTGGTTGCTCCATGAATCAAACAGTCATTCAATCAACAGTCCAATAAACAGCTCTCTCTCTCTCTCTCTCTCTCTCTCTCTCTCTCTCTCTCTCTTTAATTATATTTTATAGAGTACTTTCTGGTCGTCAGCATGCTCTTGATATTTTACAGTCTCGCTTCAGCCTGTTTTGCCTGTTGTAAACTTGTTGCGACTGTTGAAGACGACGTCGACGACGACGATTATTAAATGCAACTTAGATCAGATCAGCAGCAGCAGCAACAGCAGCAGCAGCAGCCGCAGCAGCAATGGCAACGACAGCGACAGCAGCGAACTCGATTAAATCGAAATGCAATGCTTCTTGGGGCTTAAGCCTCTCTCCGCTCCCCACAGCACTTGAAGCCCCGCGCTCTCGATGTTTAAGGCCAGGCGCGTATAGAGTTAAGATGAATCGCGTGCCTGGCAACTGCGGCTGGCTGAAATATTGTTATTATGCTTTGGCTAAAAGTGAATGATTGCCGCAGCTGCAACAACAAGCAGCAACTGTAACGCACAGCAGCAACAGCGGCAGCAATGCAGCATTGGCAGCATGATGCGCCTCGATAGACGACAATGGATTACGAAAAAGAGACAAAAAGAAAGAGGCACAAAGAGAGAGAGAGAGAGAGTGAGCAGCATAGAGACAAAAAAATAGTCTGCTGTCGCTTTGCTAATTTACGAGCAATAGTTGCTGCTGTTGCAACTGCAATTGTTGTTGCAGCAATCTAATTAGCGACATTGCGCATACGCCACGTGTGTCTCGGTCTGCTCAGCTTCGCATCATATTAGCCTTATATGTTTGCATAGTTAACTGTTAGATGCACAAATAGACAGAATCAGAGACGGAGGGCGAGAGGGAGATAGATAGATTGCAGCAACTGCAACAAGCACTTGCCGCACGGTCGACTCGCCGGCAACGTGCCTCGTTAGTTGCAGTTGCTGTGCAGTTGTTGCTGTCGTGCTAGCCGTGGACCTTGGCCATGGCCACAGCAGCACCAGCAGCAACATAAACTCTGCTGCAGCCAGCTGCTGGCCTTGCTTTGGACAGCTTGTTGCATATGTCAAGTCAGGCAACAACAACAACAACAACAACAACAACAACAACTAGCTGGAACAAACACCTGCAAAATGGTTTTGCCGCATCTTTCCACCCAAGTAAGAGAAGTCGTTTACCAATGCGAGCAACTAAACATCTAACCATCCATCTACATATCTATTATGGCTGTGCCCCATCGCCCGGCATTAGCTATTTGAGATTCCTTTCTCTTTTCCAAACACGCAAGCCAAATATCTCAATACATTTCAAAAGTGTGAATTGTCTAGAAGCAGCAAACCTCATCTAGAACCAAGCACAAAAGCGTATCAAATGACGCAGCAATACCCTGGAAAAGCAGAGACGTTAGGGTGTTGCGTGTGTGCTAGACATGTACATATATTCCATATGCCAAGACCAACTACTACCTTGTGTATTATTAAATCCATAAATACCTATCTGATAGCTATTTAACATGATGTTAAACTACTAGAATGATAGCCATCTGAGAGCTTATCAAATATGGCTTAAGAACAACTTTTTAATAGGCTATAAACGGCTGTACGTTAGTATGAGTTTACAGAGCAATAACATATGTTACTGTACTACTGTTAATGTGAGACAATTAACATGAACTGTAAATATATATTATTAACATTCGAGTAATCAAGCATGCCAACTACACATACTTAGCTTAAAGCTTGTCAATCAAAGCAGAGTAGTCAAAGTAGTCTTGTGCACAAATGTTATGAACAGTTGCTTAACATACCACATTTACAAGCGAAACTAACAGCAGCTTAACATAGTTTAAAACCAAAGCAACTACACAATTATTAATAGTTGCGACTTAACAGCTCTTTAACATAATGCCAGCTGTTAAGTTATCATTAACAGGGCAGCTGCTAGTTGAGCCAACGAACTCAAGCAACTCCTCCGCTCCGCCCGAAAATCTTTCACCAACATATAAGCATAGCAGTTGAGGGCGTGGCACAGGGTCAGATGGATTGGATCGACTGGCTGTTATCTTGTGCATAACATGCCATTCATAATTCAAGCATTTGTCATTTTGTATTCAAATATTATTTTGTCGACTGCTGCGACATTTGCATTTCAATTGATTCGTTCGAGTGTTGAACTTTAGCGCGAGCCAACCGAATGAAGAATCGTCCACAACTCACGATTCACTCTATTCACTGGGCATGCTGCTCACATTCATATTCTATTTTTTTCTGGGCTTTTCACACCTTCCACCGTTTGTTAGATGTTTGCTGCTGCTGCCTGCTCACCAGAGGCAGCCGATAAAGATATCAGTTTCGTATGGCACCTGCTTTTGGTATATGTTTACTCCACATCTACTATACGATATATTGATTCAATGCGATATGTGGAGGCGATGGACGATGATGTTCTTTATTCTCGGGTTCTCAGCCCTTCATCTTGGGCTTTTGACACTTTCGAAAAATTCGTTGGCAATGATTTGCATAATTTCACAGTAAATTCCTAATTCTAATCTATGCCGGCAGCTGAAGTATCAACTCCCAGGCCCAATAGAACCGATCCGTATAGAACTCAGACGAACGACGAGCTCGCCTGTCTATGTATATTTATGTTTGATACTTAATCGCTAATAAATACAAGTTCGTATTTCAAAAACATACAAACACACACACACGCACACCCAGAAGAATTTAAATAAATTTGAAAGGGCCCAAAAGTCGCTACGAATAGTTATTCAGCTGCTGTGCGACTCCTGTGGCGTTTGTTTGTTCGAAATCAAAACATTTCTCACTCTCTACCAGCTCGTATATTATATGAATTTTGATTTTTTTTTTTTCTATGGTCAAAGCTTATAAATATTTTTCACACCTATCAATCGATTATAAATGGGCTGCACGATTATTAACTCTAGGAGGCGCTGGAGGAAACGCCTCTGTCTTGAATACGCTTGACAACCTAATCGAAACCTAATCAATGCATACGAAGAGCTTATTTGGAGAGATTTATAGATATCTAAATACATATGAAATTATATATTTCCTAATGTTTAATATTAATTAATAATGACGTATATATATGAATATATGTATGCTATAAGTGTTAACTAAATATGGTCTATTATGAAAGATCGTATCGCATCAATTTCTTCTAGTTTTATAGTGTTTATATACATATATTTCAGTACAGCTATGAAAGTCAAGTCCCTTCTAGAATCAACAGTATATTCATATACTTGTCTGTAAATTGAAATGAGTATATTGGTTTGCTCGCTTAGTCATGACTCAAATGAACTGATATTTGACTCTCAACAAGTAAGATGTTGTCCTCAGTTTCGACTCGTGTTCCTCATGTTTAATTTATACTTTTTCTATTTTCGTTTCGATTGTATACAGCATTAGAATTTCTAATTTCTAAAAGTATTCAAAAGTTTAACAAATTTGCAGATATTTAGTTAATGTGTTGGCAAATTTTTACTAATTAATAATTAATAAATCTAAGCGCACGAGACCTTCAGGTTTCTGGCTATAACAGCAGACGATTTTGCTAATTGCCACTGTCTGCGCTTTGGTACTTTTGATATATTCAAATTATTCAAGCCTGTGCCTCATGGAGAACATAACAAGATGTTTATATGTTGCTTATCTGTCATTGGTTGATTCCTATACTTGCAAGACCGATTGACATTTGAGTTGTGTGTGAAGTAGATGAACTGAATCGAAAGAATGTTTCTTTTTCTATTTTCCTATTTTCCTGCTTAAGCAGACTGCCAGGATTCGAACGGAAGGACGCTCAAAATAGGTTCTTTCTCTTCTATTTATGTTGTCGTCCCTTCAAAATTGAGTTCCTGTTTTGAAACATGCTAATACTGTATGCAGCTTCGCCCTGTCTTATGATCAGATGTAATAAAGCAGATGTAATAAAGCTGTCAATTTTATCAAGACGCGGTGTCTCTAGCTGTTTGAGGGAATACCAATGGAGCGCTTTGAAAGACCAACTGATGCTTTAACAGGATATCGTTCCTATAGTTAGCAAGTCTACGTCCAAAAATCAAAGAGAACTCATCAAATATGTTAAGCAATCGTAATGAAAATAATAATATTGTGTAAATATTTTCATATTCGAAGTTCGCTTCACACAAATATTTATTTATTATTCAAAGATTTCATGTGGAGCATTGTTAGACTTTATCTATTTATCAATCTATAGTTTACTTCATATTTGATGTATATTTAATTTGTTGAATTTATTTTCAGTTAAAAGGTGATCAAATCCCGTTATATTATGTAGATCATACATTTTGCCTCCCAGCCGAGAGGGAACTGATGCATTTGATTAATATTTCAGTTTCAGCTTCAACTTCCACCTTAGCCTCATCTTTAGTTTATCGGTTTCTCAAAGACCACTCCCTCAACATCAATATCAATGGCAGCGACCCATTTGTTAGTTGGAACTTGAATTCCAATTGGAATAAATGGATATATTCACAGCAATTTATGTATCTTAATTGTGGCCCAAAGCGAGCCAAGTGTGAATGAATGGGAGAACCTTTTGCTTAACTGCAGTTGATTGTCCACTCACAGAAAGACACGGAAGGCGAGAGGGAAGCGGCGTGCGTGTGAGTGAGAGGGAGAAACTGTCTAAAATGCACTCGTATTTCATCAATGAATTGAGCTGAAGCTGCAGCTGCAGCTGGAGCTGGGGCTTGGGCTGAGGCTGAGGCTGAGGCTTGGGGCTGAGGTCTGGGGCCTTTCTCACGATCTGCTCGGCTACTTTAAACACTTGCTTTATATTGATATTTATGGCAGATAATTTCAGTTCATTTGAGTGTATATTCGGTTCATTTTGGAGTGGATCTCGTCTTTTATCAACCTTTAACTAAGTGAAAGGTGACCTCTCAGCTATCAAATGAGAAAGTTTGACAAATTAACTATGCAAATGTTCGTCAGTTGCAGGTGGAATTTCCAAATAGTTTTCATTTAGAATTTGAAATTAGGAAAACTTAGTAAAAGGTACATATGATTTTTAGGAAAATCCCCAGGGTATACGGTTAGTCTATTGTTTTTATAGCTGTTTAATATTATATATATTTATATTTGTATTATATCTATGTCTGCTATGTCGCTTGCGATTGGCTGCAGAGATTCGAATTGCTTTGAAATATGTCTATGACTCACAATATTGAGACCTTAAGCGTATGTCAGGTATTTTTAAGTTACAGGGTATCTTCTGGCGTTTCTTATTTACCCCTTCTCTATAATAGTTGCACTTATATACGTTCTTTCAAAAGTCTCTCCCATTAACATGTTCATCCAAATGTATGCTAGATTTTGGCTACAGGGTGTCTGCCAATCAGTCAACTTTGCTGCTGCCTAATTACGATTTCCTGTCGAAATACCAATTTTCTAGCCATATATTTCCATTAGTTCTCGCTAAGTCGAGCTTGTTAACATTTTTATTGGCTTCTTAGGCGCATATTTTACAAATCCTCGACTAAAATATTCTTTATGGTTCTCGTTCACGTCTGCTTCTCTTTCTCTTTGCATATTCTTTCTCTATTGATAAATATTTTGAAGATCTTTACGAGCTGCGTATTTTGCCAAAGCTGTCCGACCGTCAACGGCATTCACTTCACGCCGGCCTCCAAATCCGGCTCCGTTTTTATTGGACTCTGTTGACAAGCAATGCTAATATTTGGCCCAATAAATTAGTCGCTCTTTAGCATTTGGTTGGCATTATGCAAAGCTAGTTCTCGTATATAGTTAGCAAGCTGCTCAATCATCGATTGATGATCGCAATCTGCTCAAAATTGGAGCTTTGGTAATCTACATGATTGATAAATGGAAAGCTGGGATTGCGATTTCGAGTTATGCAAAACTTTTGAGCTCTTCAGACTAAACGGCAATTAACAAGATGTGATTGATCAATTAGACTTAAATTGAAAGGTTTTATTCTTATGAGCTACATTTCTAGATTATTTACTAAATCGGGATGGATTTGGCTGAATCTCACTACGACTCCTGTATTAGCTTTAACTTCGAGAAGAAGTGAAACTAGTTCAATTTTTGAAAAAGTGATTAGTACAACCTGTAAATGCAAGGGAGCCAATTAGAATATCGAGCTGGAACTGATTTGGGAACTCTGCGAGGGACCAGACTGTTTCCTGACTGTTGACTCGTTCCGATATTACAACCGGAACCAGTTTAACTTGTATAAGCTCGCATCGAAATTCATCATAATCGTGGACAGCGCAACTTACTTGAGCTGTAACTAGAACTAGTTCAATTTTATAATCTGACGGCTCAATTTTCTTACGCTCGCCGAATGCTGTAATTAGTTAATTTGAACATCACAAAAAAAAGTAAATAAATTACTCGAAAAATCAATGAATCAGTTCAAGTTCTCACAATGTCAAAGTTCACACCGAAAGCCGCAACAAATACGATAATGCCCATAAAGGAAGCTGGCAGTGGAACTAGTTCCACAAGTTTGTTAGATCAATATATTAACACATCGCATTAGCTGCAGCTATCAACATGGACTGAAACTAGTTCAAATTTGCCGCGATTATATATCATATTACGGCATTTGGTAAATCCCTATCGATTGTACGTAAACTAGAAATTGAACTAGAACTGGTATCTCACCAGATTTACATTCAAACTGAATGCGAATACATTTAAATAGATTACGTATATCTTTAAATGACAGTTGCGAGATCTATTTGAATAGTTGCAACGCCGGACTTTCTTTCGCCAAAATTCGCCGAAATCAGCATTCGAAAATGAACCAACAACAATTGCCAAATAATTTGCGAATCCAAAACAGAAACAAAAATAAACGTGAAAAAAAGGCAATGCAATCAAATCCCAAATGTAAAATAGATTTGGAACAAAGGCTGATCGCTAAATTAGTCAACTATTTGGTAACGGTTTTAATTGTCAACGTGTGGCACAAACACAGAGACGCACACCCGGCACACTCGAATCAAGTTTCTGGTTTTCATCTAGAGTCAACTTTTGTAGAGTCTATTGACTTAGAGAGCAAGACAATAGTCCTGATTTTTATTGTTCAACAGCAGCCGCAAAAAACTATGCACAAAATATTTATATTTATGTACAACCGCCAGGTATCAGAAAGCCCACAAAAAAAAAAAAAAAAAAAAAAAAAACAAAAACAAAAACAAATAAAAAAAGTAAATAAAAAGTTAACAATAACAATAAATAGAACAAAGGCTTGTCATAAAATTGATTATATTTTACCGATAGATTTATTGTTTTTGTTGCTGCCGTTGGACTTGGATTCGAGTGCCCCTCACTGTTGACGTCTGGCATATTTCTATCAATTCAATTCAGCTAGCCCCAGTCTCGACCAGTTTTGTTAAGTATTTTGCCAAAACAAAACAGAATTTCAGCGACAAAAAAATAATCAAATATTGATAAACATTTCAATTCATTAAAATTGCATACAAATGTTTTTGGTGTTATTGAGCTAGGGAGCGATAGGGAGAGAAAGAAAGAGAAAGAGAGAGAAGGCACGAAAGATCAGGTTGTTGAACCTGCTTATTGGCCGCTCGCATTCTCTATTTGCATCCTTTATCCTCTATTATCTATGTATACTTATCGTCTACTATCTGTCCTCCATCCTGTATTACCTACTAAATATTCTCTATTGTCTATCCCTCTTCTCTGTCCTCTGTGCTTTATACTGTATCCTTTATCCTATATTCTTTATCTCCTATCTCTATCCTCTATTCTCTATCATCTGTACTCCATCCTGTATTACCTACTAAATATTCTCTATTGTCTATCCTCTCTTCTCTATACTCTGTGTTTTATACTGTATCCTATATACTCTATCCTTTATCCTCGATACTGTATATGTTATCGTCCATCCTCTATCTTTATCCTCTATCATCTATCCTGTATTCCCTCTTATTAACTATCCTCTATTATCTATCACTCTTTCTTATCCTCTATTTTTTATTCTCTATCCTGTATCCATTATTCTCCATCCTCTCTTCTCTATCCTATATCCCTTATCCAATATTCTCTATCCTTATCCTCTATGCTGTATCCTTTATCCCTTATCTTTTATCCTCTATTCTTTACCTCTACCTCTACCTCTACCTCTACCTCTACCTCTACCTCTACCTCTACCTCTACCTCTACCTTATCACTTAATCTCTATCTGTTATCCTCCATTTTTATTATCCTTATCTCTCTCTCTCTCTCTTTCTTGCATTTAATTCAATTAAGCATTATATTAACAAATTATATTTGCAACACCATCTAAGACAATCTCTGCTTAGCTTAAGCCTATTTCGTCTTGTTTTTTTTTTTTCAGTTTTTTAAATATATTTAATTTATTTTTCATTTTCCGGCTTTAAATTCAATTTACAAAAAAGTGGCACAAGCCTCGGTTGCCGTTGCTGTTGCTGTTGCCTGAGCCGGTCAAAGCCGCAGCGCGTCCAATTGGCATGTGGCCAGTGCCAAATCCTCATATGGCCTCCACTTGCTGTTTTTCTCACTCAATTAGAGTTAGACGAAATGCACTTAAGGAAGATGTTACTGCAGCTATGCTTAGTATAATTAGCCGGCGTTGCGCGGTCACAGTCGATCTATAGTATTAGCTGAGGTTAGCTACTGAAGCAAAACGATGGGAAATCAGCTTATCGCTCGCTCTATGCTGTTTAGAATTTTTATACTCATTCAGTTAAGAATTAAAAAGAAAAACATAAAAATAAAAACTTCAATTTGATATAAAAAGCTTTCAAATCGTTATTTTATATAACTTTTTCATAAACACACAGAAAAGAAACTCTCTCTCAACAATTTCCATAGAATTCTACAGTACGATTCGAGTTTGTCAATGGCTAAGTTTCCTATGCTCTTTGCCTTATACTGTCAGAGACTAATAAGCCAGGTATTTCAGTTGCCGTGCTATAGATAATTTCAACATATTTCTAAAGCAACTGGCCAATACATTTTTGATTTCCTTTTTTTGTTTTTCTGCTGTGAGCATCTCTGAGAGCAGAAGAGCTTCTCTAGATAAACGCTGGCTCAACGGACAGCAGGCAGCAGGCAACAGTGTTGCAGCTACGGGCTTGTCGCTTGGCCGGCAAATTAACGCTTGATTAAGAACCAATCGGGACGGGCAAGCACACTTGGCCAGACAGCGGAGGACTGTGACTGAGACTGTGACTCTTTGGGGTTAGCGGGTAGAGGAGGGGGCCCACGAGTAGGGGTACTCGTAGTTCTGGTTCTGTTCTCTGCCAATTGGCCAACTGCCTGACGAAGCAAATGTCCCACTGTCCATCTGTCTGGTTGTCTGTCTGTGCCGTCTGTGCCCGACTCGCCTGGCTCCCTCTGTCTGTGGCACTTTGGCGAAAATGTGTTGCTAATTGTTGCACTAAACTGTTGTTGGCATGCGTTTGACAGTCGGTCCAACTGATGGCCATCAAATTGGCACCAGCTACCAACTGCCAACAGCCAACAGCCAACAACCAACAGCCAGCAGGCTGCTCGACAACAGCAACCTGACCAAATTGTTGGTCATTTGCTGCCTTCCTTCATATATACATATATCTATATATAAATATATATAGCTGTGCATACATACATATGCACGGCAGTTGGGCACTATTTTTCTGCTGGCTTTGACACGCAAATTATGTAATATGCACGGAAAACGATGTCAACAAATCATAGATTCGATTAGTAGAAACGATTCATTTGTATATCTAGTTCCATTTTTCTGTCTCTCTCTCTCTCTCTCACTCTGTCCCTTTCTCCCTCTCTCTCGTTCTTTTTGAATAGTCTTACAATAGTCTCAATAGTCTTCAATAGTCTTACCAAACTTTTCATGCCAGCTTCATCTCTGAAATCCAAATCTACAAATTCATCTATTTCTCTCTCTCTCTCTCATGTCATCCACCTCTTACATTTCTCCCACCTCAACCTTATCTTTACTAAGTCTCTCATACCTCCACTATTTTCCATTTATTCCATATTATCCATATACCTTGAATCTAGATATTTTTTTCCTTATTTTCCCTCCCAAATCTCTCATGTCTTCCGACAATGCAAATTCTTTTTTATTTCCCATATTTCCTATATTCTCCATCACTTTGTCATCTTTATGACTTCCATATTTCCTATATCTCTGATATTTCTTGTCTCTAAAACTACCAACTTCTCTCTTATTATCTCCGAAACCCACATCAATTTGTTCTCTCCTAACATTACCAATGCCAAAAGAGCAAGATCAAGAGCAGCTTGTCGAACAAAATCTTCTTCTTTCTCTTGTTTCTGCATCAATTTATTTTGATTGAGGCATTAAAATTCTTGTTTGTATACAAACAGCAAATGCAGTGCAATGATTAAAATGCTCAGCCCCCCGCTACCAACTCCTGCTCTTCAGTGCTCTTTTCTCACTCTTCCACACACCTGCTTACACACATACATACATATATATAAGTAAATATATAATATATATATAGATATAATGCAGCTAATTTTCATTTAAATAATTTACAGAGACTCTCTTTAATTCGATTATTTGTTTAATTGCATTTTAATATTGCTTCCGTACATCCGTTGGTTGCTTCCGCAACAGAGTGTGGCAGGATGTGTATGTGTGTGTGAGCGTGTGTGTGTGTGCGTGTGTTGGCCAAGCCATTAGCGCAGCGATTTGCCTAAGAAATTGACTCAATTTCATATTTAATGCACATATTTGTATGCATCAGACTAGGCAGCAGGCAGCAGTTGGGTGCGAGAGAGAAAGAGAGAGAGAGAGAGAGAGAGATCGCGAGAGTTGACTTACCCATCAATTAGCATTTGCCGCATCTCTTTATCTCAGGCAGGCCGACACATTTGCATGATTATGAGCGCAGTTCCGGCGAGCAGTTTACATAAGCGAATTACGCTTTGACTTTAATCAAACGCAAATCAATTTGATATCTATGTATCTATGTCTCTCGATACGTCACTCCATCTCTGTCCCTCTGCTGCACTTGCAGCTGCTCAATTGCTGGCAATTGCTTGCATAATTGTCACAGTCGAACCTTAACTGTTGTTAATGAGGCGCGTGTAATGCAAATCGATGCCACACTCATTGCACACATGCAGAGTATGCAAACAGTCGGATATGGGCATTTTAAAAAATATATATTTCTAAATTACTCCTGCAATACATCAGCTCCATTGTTATCCAATTAGATTAAGTGCAATTTTGATGACATCGCTCTAATTTGCAAGCAAGAAGTGCAGCGAAGATATTTTATATTAAGCTATACACATATACATTTATGTATGTGTATATATATAGATATATACATATATCCGATCATCCTATTTCACAATGAATATCCATTTAAATTTCATTTCAAAAGGATGTCGCTCGATCATTTCATATAAATTATGTTTGGCAGCATTGGAAGTCGACATTTCATGTCCTTCGACGTGTCGGCATTCAAAAAGTGCCAGAGATGAACTGAAGGAGAGAAAGGGAGAGGAAGAAGGGAGGTAGCAGGAGACCTTAACTACAGCAACTACATTCAACAAGTTCCTCATTCAACGAGTTCCTCAAACCCCAGAAACCCCTTTTAACCCAAACTGCAAAAAATGACATGTTTGAGTTGGTTTTTGGCAGTGGCAGTGCGTGTTCTTGTTTCACATACCCTATAATCGGAAGAATGTTTACGCGGGGATAGCTGAGAGTGAAGACAAGCAAAGGAGGAAGAAGGATGTGAATGTAAATAATGATAAAAGGATGGAGGGAGAGGTAGAGAGAGAGAGAGAGAGAAAGAGAGAGAGGGAGAGAGAGAGAGGGAGAGAGAGAGGGAGAGAGAGAGAGAGAGGGAGAGAGGGAGAGAGAGAGAGAGAGAGGGAGAGAGAGAGAGAGAGAAAGAGAGAGAGAGAGAGAGAGAGAACGACAGGATTTCAAAGGGGACTGATGGATTGGCTTGCGGTAGACAGAGAGAGTGAGAAGAGAGAGAGAGAGAAAGTAACTGAGATGAATAACGAAACGGAAACGATAAGTTTGAAGGATATCGACGGAGAGGATTAAATGCAGACAGAGATAAGAGACACCGAGGGGAAGCCTGCGCAGACAAATCAGGAGTAAAGAGAGTCCAGGGTATTTCAACGCTAAGATTCATTTTCTTTTGTTAAATTTATCTGTGCTCAGGCGTTTTAAAGATCGATTCGACTCGATTTCGATTGGATGCGTTGCGATTCGATTCGGATCGAATCGATTTAGTTTTTTGTTTTGATACGTGTTGGTTTTAATTTCATTTGTGCATTGTGCGTGCGAGTGTGTGTGAGTGAGTGTGTGCTTTGTATTCCTGTAGCTTTTGTGGCTTATTTAGCAAACAATAAAGCAATAAATCAATCAATTATCAGTTAAACGCTCGCAAACAGACAGCGGCTGGCTCTGAAAATGCAATATGAAAGCCTTTTCGGGCGGCTCCAGCTCTTTATGGAGCGAGCACACACACACTGAAGGCAAAGAGAGAGAGAGAGAGAGAGAGAGAGAGAGAAAGAGAGTGAAAAGAGAGAGATGTATGATAATTTGTCAGTTGAGCTACAAAACAAACAAGTATCTGCCAGATACATATATATATATATATATATATATATATATATATATAATGCAATGCGATGACTGTTTTTGGATTAATGCCAGAAGGCGCACTGGCGCCTAAGTAGGTCAGAGCTCCTCCACAGCCACAGTCGCGGCCAACAATAGCTGCCAATTTGGGCGCACAAATTCCTGGGCTGACGCTGACAGGCGAACAGGCGAACTCGAGACTCAACTGCGACGCATGCCAATTAGCCAGGCCCGGCTACCAACTTGGCCCAGACGCTCGCCGCAACGCCTGCTGGTATGCAACAGTGGGCCATAAGTGCGGGCGGCCACGCCTCATGCCTCCACGCCATCGCTCGCGCCCCCAGCCGAGGCCATTGTCTCACATAAGCCAATTAGAGACAATAGATACAATAGAGACAATCTGTGCAAATGGGTTTTATGCATATTTATATGTCCGATTCGGCTACTATATAGATACCTTCAAGATCTATGCAAACTTATAGATAATCCACATTAATTTACAGTTGTTTGCTTTCTTCAGGTTCTAAGCATTTCAATTTTGATATCAATCGATCTATGCATATTTATAGATATTTGACTTTTTGATTTCCCGTTGATTGTTTTTATTGCGAGATCTGAATTAATGGCGCACGTGCTGTGCTGCGTGTTATTGATATTTTTTTTCTCTTCTTCTTTTTCTTATGGAAATTTTAATATGAATTTAGGTACTTTAAATGAAAGCATGCTGAAATAATAATTTTATATTTAGCTGTGAGAATTATCTAGCGTGTCGCTTACATTCATTAAAAACTAGGTTTATAGCCATCAAGAATGTTGATAATCAGTCAACAGGAATGGATGCTTTGAAATGTTTATATGTTAATAGCTGGACAGAATGAATCTGGAATGAAGATAAAAATAGAGGCAATATTAATGGCATGCTGCTATATACTAACATCAAAAATGATATAAAACTCATGAGAAAGCTAGTCCAATCGATAGCGTCTGAGAAAGGGCTGCTCGGAGCCCTATGTAGAGCTGATATTACCAGCAGCATTTATTGACGTCAAGCAAAAATTGAGAACCGATAAATTATATATTATGTGTTATAAATTATCGATTTTATACCAAAAACAGTTTAATCTTCTTTGGGATAGCTGTGCAACTCTTTAGCTCTACCTCTAGATCTATAGTATATTAGTGTTTTCTAATTTATAGATATATCTACTATATATTTTGGATTGACAATACATATTTATATTCCAACATTTCTAGTGCTTAGCACTTTAACAAATATATTATAGATAAAAATAATTTTGCAAAAGAAAATAAAATTTTTACAATTAGATTTAATATGATTTATTGATTGTTTCATAAATAAATTTCAATAAGAAATTGATACTAAAGGTCGTCCCTAATAATTAAAAAAAAAATATACAAATGAAACGAAAATATATATTATCTATAAAAAGAAAAAATGTGAGCATAATTTTCAATATTAGAACAGAAGTGAAAAATCTTTGAACATCACATAAGAAGCATAAAGCGACCATGGAACATGCCAAATGGCCCGAGCTGGGGCAAGTATTACGATATGGCCAGATAACTGTAATGACTGAACTCAATAAGCTGATTTCAGCGCTAGCTAATCAGCGACTGCCAGCAATATTTGTTGTAATCAGAGAGTGAGAAAAGGAGAGAGCTAGGGAGAGGGACAGATATAAGTTTTGACCTACGGCCAGTTTCACAGCTCCGATGTGCGAAAAGATTTATATAACGGCTTTCGATAGTTGTGTCAGTCGAACTGATAGGGGTCACAGGGGGGGCGAAGTTTTCGACAGGGGTCAGCAGTAAAAAAAATAGAGGTGTCCATGGCAAAACACACATCATCAGAGCTAAGCCCCCAAGGGTCTGTCCCAAAGGGGCAATAATTGCTTGCAAGAAGCAAAATATTTACCAGAGCTCTAACTAATGAACTGTTAATTTGAGCAAGTCAAGCCAGAGCGAGAGAGTCAGACACAGACGGAGAGGCTTAGGAGAGGCTTAGGAAAATGCTGAAAACTTAATTGTGTTTAATGGTCGCTGTTTTTTTGTGGAATGCAAACCCACTTCTCTTTTTTTGTTTTTTGCCACAGGTTTCGCAGTTGCTTTTTTCTACCATTTTTTTGGCACTTGATTATGCAAAGTCTTAATTTGGCTAAAACGAAGCGCTGGCTGATCGCTTGGCACTTGAGCCACACTTTAATTGATTTACACAAGCCGAGAAAACAAAATAAAAAGCGAGCCAAAAACCAAGCACTAAAAAGTAAAGCTGAGGATGTATTTTATGAATTGGGAATACTCTGACAGGCAAATGATGATCTAAATGATCTATATGATCTATTTAATCTATATAAACTATATGATCTATATGATCTATATGACCTATATGATCTATATAATCTATATGATCTATATGATCTATATGATCTATATGAGCTATATGATGTATATGAGCTATATGATCTATATGATCTATATGATCTATATGATCTATATGATCTATATGATCTATATGATCTATATGATCTATATGATCTATATAATCTACATGATCTATATGATCTATATGATCTATATGATCTATATGATCTATATGATCTATATGATCTATATGATCTATATGATCTATATGATCTATATGAGCTATATGATCTATATGATCTATATGATCTATGATCTATATGATCTATATGATATATATATGATCTGTAGTAAGCACTAGGATATATGATATATATGAAAAAGAGTAGGAATAATAAGCTTCGAAATTATTCTTTGCTTTGTGGAACCAACAGCTCAAATTATTATTCCTAGTTTTAAATCTCATTAGTCCATGAATTATTGACATGTGCTTAAACAATATACATCCGATGATACTGATGATACATATGATCGTAAGTAGGAATGGAATTCAATCAGATTATTCAAATGAACTTTATTCATACGATCTTTAAAATTTAATTTCAGTTAAATGCGTTTCTCAACCTTTATACATTACCTAACATAATATTCACAAATACCAGATTATTTCGATACAGCTCACTGTTAGGGTATTAGCCAAATTGTACAAATCGTATCGGGCCTGGGGACACGCGAGATGCTCGCGCCAAATATTTGAGGAGCAACATTTGTGGGGCTGGCTTTCTATGAAATCGGCGCTATGAATTATGATCTTTTGCGAGTTGACTTAATATGAAATGGAATACGAAATACAAGCATATATATGCACATGTATATAGATATATATTTATATATACATATTCAATAATTGCGATTGCCGTTGGGACAGTCGCTGGTGCTGCACCGCTCTAATGGCATTTTAATAATAGATTACGATGATGGCGACGACAGCCCCGGCAGAGAGTCCAACCGATGATGGGCCGATGAGTGCCCCAAGACAAACACGAAACTGAAAATGTGAAAAAATGAGAGATACATATATACAGTAGATGTACGTATATAGCAATATATATGCAAAATTCTTCTGCTCATGTGACAGTTGACAGTTAGAAAGCAAAGTCTGAGAATCTGCGGAACTCGCATTATTTGCATAATTAAACTCTAATACAAATTGGCAAAAGAAAAAGAATATAGATACAAAAAACGAAGCTGCAACAGCAGAGACAATGTCTGAGAACTTTGCTGGCTAATCATGCGCATGATCTGCAGCAGCCGGACGGGCGCGCTGCGGTTCCCTGATGATGCTTGGGAGTCTGCGCAGTCTCTCACACTTGACTGCATCAAAATGCTACAGACAGACAGAAGGAGAGAAAGGGAGACAGAGGGAGGCAGAGAGAGAGACGGCAGCGGCCTCACGCGATGCTAAAAAGCACGCAATATATAATACAGTTGTCGTTAGCTAAAGCGAACTCTTTGAAAGATATTCTGAAGAAAAATTTAAGTGAAATTTGTCTTTTTTTTTATTAATTTGGCAAAATTATTCGAAATTTTGTCTAAAAGAAATGTAAACGTGCTAATAATACCCTGTTTATCAAGTCCTGTAGAGCATATTACTTAAAAACCTCCACTTATACATAGAAGTCACTCTTATACAGAAAACACAGATCTCTTATGCAAATTGCTTATGGGTAACTTTTATTATTGCTTATGGTCATTTTATAAGAGTGACTTATACAAATTCTTACACTAATTGTATAAGAGCGATGGCTATGCTTGCAAGCCCAAATTTCTAATGAAGACACTTTTATACAATATGTATACTGCATATTGCAGAAGGTATTCTTGTAGAAGAGTGACTTCTATAACTTTAAGCCTTAACGTACATAAATATATCACTCTTATACAAAATGTATTAAATTGGTTTTCATATAGAAATTTATGATTATAAGTTTTAAGTTTATATATATAAGCTCATATACTTTTAAGTGGAAATAACAAACTCATAGCCCTAAGCTTATAAGCCACTCTTATATAGAATAGTTTTTACAGATGTAATAAAATTTCAGCTTGATAGTAGAAATCTTAGCTTATAATATAGATCGTATAAGAGTAACTTTTACAGATCACATAAGTGACTTCCATATATAATAGTATTTCTACTATAAGCCAAAATTTACAAATAAAAGTCATTCTTATATTGCTTGCACAATCACATATCAGCTACTGCAGCTACCTCTGTGGCAGTACAGTAAAACTTCATGTCGCGCATTTGTCTCGTGTTTGTTCATATGCCACAAACACACTCATCCACACACACACACGCGCGTACAGTGCTGCAGTCTATGTGGACTTTGTATGCTGGCCAAATGCCACAATAAATTCCCATGACAACTAATTTAGCTGGTCTCAAAAAGAGATAGAGCGAGCGAGAGCAACAGCGAGTAGATAGAGAGAGAGGGAGAAAGCGAGGGAGAGGGAGAGGCAGAGGGAGATGGAGAGAGCATACGATCGGAGCTCTTGCAATGCGTTGCTGTCTCTCATCTTTGCCGCCGCAGCATTTTTATTGACTTTGGCTTTGGCATTGACTTTGAATTCGCTGCAGTTAGCTGGCAGCATCTATTGTTTTTAATGATTGTCTCCATGGAGAGGCGGCTGCATAAATGCCTGGCATTAAGTATACGCCAGCGAGTGTCAAAGCGAACCACAGCGCACGCCCACTAAATGGCCAAGGCGCAAAATACAATTATTACAGTTGGCGGGGAGGGCGTGGCTGCGAGAAGCCAATGCAGAAGCAGAAGCACAAGCTTTTGCCTGCCTGCCGGGCTGCCAGGTTGCCAGGTTGCCAGATTGCCTGCCTGGTTGACACTGAGGCGCGCATGTTGCTGCCACACGCCGACATCGGAGCTCCAGTTGCCAGCTCGAGTGTCGGACAGCCTCTGGCTATATAATTTAACACCCACGTTCTGTAGTCGAAGCTTGTGGCATGACCTAGAAAGGCGTTTATTAGCAGTTGTCTATCCTCAAGCACAATTCTGCCTCACACACGTACGTGCGGTGCTTTGAAATTTGTTTATCGATAATTCGATAGACCGATAAATCGCTGTATATCATAAAGCGCAACGTTTTATGGCCGCCTTGTCAGCCAGTTGTCAGGCATTGTAAAGTCGCATAACTGCAGTTTAGAGCACGCGACATTTTGTCGCAAGTTTACGGTCACTGGCCCATGTGGCTGCCACATGTGGCAAGCGTCGCTCGCAACGAAACTGGAGATGTGCACGAATGCGATAAGACACTGAATTATGATTGGATGTCGCTCATACGCTATGTCCATAAGCGAGAGCTGCCACGGGTGGCACGGGCGGCACGAGTGGAAAGGCTGAGGCGGTTGTGGCTGCTGTCTGCTAGGGGGAGTGGCAGAGCAGAGCCTTGACAGCACTGTTGAATGGACTCCAGACTTCAGCACGGCACGTAAACTGCGGCTCACAATGCAGCAGCAGCAGCAGCAGCAGCAACAACAATTAATTGCCTTAGACTTGCAGCTGAGTCGGAGCACTATTTGCCAATTGATCAATTGGAAGAGGCCAAATGCAGAGACAGATTGAGACAGCGAGAGAGAGAAAGAAAGTAGGGGAATATTTAGTAGCAAGTTGAGAGTAAGCAAACCCGACAAATTAAGTGCGGCATGAACAACTAAAACCAGAAATTGAACTGCAAAAGTTTGGGTTAGATTTGCCTCTGCCAAATTGAATTTTACGATAGTTTATAGACCTACAAGACTGCATAAACTCTTCTGTGTCTATATATGTATGTGTATATGTGTGTATGATGCAGCAGAAACTGCTCATGATATAAGCATATAAGGCTCAGTATTAGGCACTCTTAGCAATTATTTTATAGAACATTTTTCTACATCGAAAAAAACCAAGATGAAGATGAACCTCAATACAGCTCTATCTGATTTATAATATATGTATAATATATAATATATATTAATATATATCTCAAGTGTCTAGCTTCTTTGGCTTAAGAGATCATTGAGGTCAGACGGACAGAAATATCTAAATAAATCTAAAAATCTAAATCTAGATAAACTCAGCTCGTCGTCCTTTCTGCTTCTGCATATTACATACATATTTATGGTTTTAAGTTATCAGAAACAAATTTTCTATGAACTCTCTCAACACACAAAAACTCTCTCAGCTCTAAAACCTAATCCTTAACATATTTAATATACAAAACTAACTAAAATGTTTAACATACAAAAGATCATTTTCAAGTCAGCTTTAAATATTTAAACATTTACCCAACTCTATATATTATTTGCTCAAAAATAATAAACAAGTTGCAGACCTCAAGATATGATCGGATCAGTTTAGAGTGCTTAGCTATATGCTAAAATTATTTTCATTAGCCAATGGTTTCTAATGGTAATTAAGCCAATTTCCGCTACAGCTAAAGCTTTGACTTTTTTTTCGTGTGAATCATAAAAGGCCCTAAGCAAGCTGAAATACTTCAAGAGGTGTACACATCCATATGGCTAAGAATATATTGCTAGAGCAGAAAAATATATTATCTAAATACTCTATTTCTGGCTCCTCTTCTGCTTCTGCTTCTTCTTGTTTGTTGGTTTTATTGACTGCACACACTCGCTGCGCATATTCAGTTGTAATTGTAGTTGCTGCTGTTGTTGTTGCTGTTGTTGTTTATCAGCAACATTTTGGACGCTTGGCTGCATTTTCATCATTTTCTTAATCAGTCAAAACAAAGGAATACAAAAAAGTTTTATACACATAAAAAGATATTTATATATATATATATATATATATATATATATATATATATATATATATATATATAAGAGAGAGAGAGAGAGAGAGAGAGAGAGAGAGAGAGAGCATATATAGAAAAGAGGCAGAAAAGTGAAGCAGGTGCGGTGGCGGTGGAGATGGCGGTGGCATATGAGGAACTAAGTAAAGCAAAACACATCAGACTTAACTCGAGTAATTATTATTAAGCCTGAGCTGGGGAAGAGGCAGAGCTCAGAACAAGGCAGAGGCAGTTGGTTGCGCTGGAGCTAAGTTTCAGTTGGGTAATTAAGTCAGCTAGCATGGCAAGTGCGCGATTCTAGGGCCGTACCTCCATCCCCCGCCTCCTGCCGCACTCTGTCTCGACACTCTCCACAAACTGTGCATTCAAATCCAAAATAAAAAAATTATATAACTTTTGCAGCAGTCGTTGAGCTAAAAGAACAATTTTTTTCTCGAAGCACATTTTTTTGCATACCCTGCACCCATGAGAAGATTTTTGAAAATATTTGGATATTTGGAATTTGGATGCAAATAATTTCAATTTAATAATTTCAATTTATTTTAATGCAAATTTAGGGTAAACTTCTATTGGATGATAATTTTTTGAAATTTAGTTTGCGTATACACCTCGATTAATTTGTAGACTTTATATTTATTTTGGCATTGGTATTACCTTCAAATCGATAAATATCAACTTAAATTATGTAAACCATATTTGGACAATCATCACAGCCAAAAGTATGTTAAATTCTTACATATTTGAAATTTTCTTTTAGACATTTGTTGCTCTTGTTGCTGCATTTTTCTGCTTAATCAGCTTATCGATAAATATCGGCACATTTTTCATTGTGAGGTATCTCTTATTTGAGAACGTCTTCTACTCATTTCGCTTGCTGCTTTTTTTTTTTTGTTGTTGTTTTTTATGATTTATGATGCTTGAAAGATAAATTTCCTAAAGCGCTTGTTAACTGCGGTTGTCAATAGTCGCTCACCAAATGGGCTCTAACTACTGCTGCCCCCTCTCCTCCGCCGCCTCCTCTATCTGCTCCTCAGCTGCTGAGCCTAGTCTTTCTGCTTATAATGATGATAGTGTCAATGCTCTGTAGCGGTCTATCTGCCGCCGCCGCTGCTGCCGCTGCTGCCGCTGCTGCCGCTGACTGCCTCCACATGTTGAGCATGTTCTATGTAGTTAATTCCGTGGCCCCTCTCGGCCTCTGCTTGGCATATTACGCATACGCTCTGTGGCCGTGGCGCATATCATAAGCCATTTGCAGTGGCATCCACCAATCGCAAAGCCCAAATGCCCCACTCCCAAACCCAATCGCAATCGCAGTCGATAGCCGATAGTCGTGCCTCTTGTATTTGTGGCATCTTTCATCTTGCCGCCTGCGCATAAATCAATACAAATGCAGCCGCAGAGCCAGCAACGAAGGCCGCAGCGTCGACGTCGGTGTTGGCGTTGGCATTGCGACAATCGCTACTGCGACGGCGAACTTAGCATTCTTGAGGATGCTGCAGTGGCAGATGATGCTAGGCCTCTCGCGTTCTCCGTTCGCCCATTGGCAACAAATGAAATTTGCAGCATCAATGCCTGTGCCACAATCGGTTGCACAATGCGCACATTGCGGCCTTCAACTTGGCAAATGCACAAATTTTTTGATCAAATTGAAGGGAGACAAAAAGAGAGAGTAAGGCAGAAAGAGAGGGAGAGAAAGAGGTAGAGATATGAAAAGAGCGTGAAGGAGAAGGAGAAAAGTTGGCGGGAAGAATGAGAACACCTGTGAGCCATTTGACCCGAGTGGGACACCGTTTAGTGTCTAGTGTCGCACTCTGGCATGGGCCTCAAGCTGCTTTCTTTAATTTAATTATCACTTTCAGCTCGGACAGATAACGATCGTAGGATTGAAATAAATTTCAGCTAGTGCCCAGTTGGGGGTTTCGTCTGGATGGCGGCGCATACTTTTCACACGCACTGTGCGCCAGCAGCAGATATGAAATGATATCAGCGCTAAACAATCAATTGGAAAACATGATGTGACAGCGCTCAATGGCAGGAAATTCAAATGAATTTCATTTGCAGCAACTAGAAGACGATATGAATTTTTGTTTCTTGTTTTTCTTTTTGGGGGGATTTCATAAATTTTCATTAAACAACAGAAACGAAGCAAAATAAAAAACAAAAGCAAAAAGCCAAAAGAAAAAAAGTTTTAATTGTAAAACCGATCGAAATCGAGACAAAATTTCAATAATTAGCTGGAAATTACAGAATTGAGTGAAGATGATGGGATGAGCTGCAGGTGTTGCCAGTGTGTATATGTGTGTATGTGTCTGTGTGTGTGTGTGTGTTAGACTTCTTCTGTTGGCACTTCTTCATGTTCGCTTTGTGTGGAGTATTCGCGCTACCGTTAGAAACAATAGAAGTGTAGAGAACAAAATGCTCAACGAACTCATCAGCGGCGTCAACGGCTCAGTCGCCGTCGCTTTTGAAAAACATTAATTAAATTAATTAACCAACTCGTGCCAAGAATTTCAAAGCAACAACAACCACAACAATGGCCATGCACGCCAAAAATAGAAGAGGAGCAAAGAAATGCTTGAAAACGCATAATTAATGCGCTCAGCGCCCAGAACCAGATTAAAAGTGCGACTGCGACTGCGACTGCGTCTGGGGGCCCCCGACTCGGCAGTAGAAGGTCTATATAGTATAGTAGATACCCAACCCAAATGGCTGCTGTTGTTCTTAGTGCTGTTGTTGTTACTGGCCAGTCGGCTAATCAGTTAGTTAGTCAGGCATATAGGCGCTGTGCACTTGGCAGAGCATTTTTCCGACTCGCACTCGTTGCATATCATAATTCAGCTGTGGATGCCAGGCCAGGGGCTATTCGGCTGATTCGGTAGCATAGATAGAGCATTTCAGTTATTTATGAGCCTGCTGCGGTTCGCAGTTGAAGAAGAAAGCAAAGAGCAGCAGCAATAGCAGCAGCAATAGCAACAGCAACAGGCATTAGCAACCGGCAGGCTTTCCAACTTGAGAAGAAGCCGCATGCAACAGGTGGCAGCAGCAGCTGAGATTTCTTGTTGCTGCTGTTGTTGTTGCTATTGCTTTTTTCTTCTTCTTGTCAGGCTGCTAAAACTGAACCGAATTTAAAAAGCGGTTTCGGCCCGTTTCCGTAATGCCTCAAACTGGTTGAAATGCATTAGTTTTTCTTCATTTCATATTGATAGAGCTTACATTGCAAGTTCGTTGCCTAAGTCTTTCGTTTTTGATATGGCTTTAGATTGTGCTGGACGGCCATCGCTAATTAATATTTGCATTTTTTTTTTTTATTTTTAACTTCGAGCATTCAAATTCATGGCCCAAGTGTTTCGTTTTTCCACTGAATTTATGGCGTGATAGCCTGATATCAGTTCTCTTTATTTATACACATATAAATACACTAATTTAGCGTTTTAGTAATTTAAATTCGTTGCCTAAGCTTTTCATTTTACGTTGCTCTGATAGGGATAGTTTTGTAGATATTTGTCTAAAGAGCTCCCTCTTTTAAATTTACTCATTCGTAATTCAAGTTTGAGTTGAATCTTTGGTCACCCGAAGTAGCATCTCTTTTTGAAACTGTAAAATTAATTCATTCTTTATCTGCTTTTGCTCCTCCATCTCATTGTCTCTTTCTCTGCCCCTCACTTTCTCATTGCAACTGATTGCATATGTATTCTTTCTCTCTGTGGTCCTCCATCTCTCCCTTTTTCTCCTTTAGCATCTCTGTCGCACTCTCATTGACTATCTCTCTCTCTCTCTCTGTCTGTATCTCTAGCCCACTGTATTTTTCTTTTTTTTCTTTCTCTCTACTTCTATTATTCCCTTTCTTCCTTGTCAACCTCTCCTTCTATTTCTCTCCATCTCTCTCTCTTTCTCACTATAATTCACAATATCTGCCTCTCTCGGTCTCTCTTTCTCACTCCTTACTTTTTCTCTGTCTTTTCCTCCTGTCCCTATCAAGTTTGTTGCCTAAGTCTTTTGTTCTGGAGCTGCTTCAGTGGCTAACTGCTGCTCATTTGTTATCTCCATCCAGCCCAACTCCAAGTACTTCTCAAACAAAACACAGCTTGATCATTTTGACTCACAACACAAACATCCATTTCAAATATAAATACATTTATATATAGAATGCAATATTTTCTAACTGTTATTCTGTGGCTTAAACCTGACCCTGCTCGGTCATCCTTTGTTTCCACCATACGCTCGGTCTGACCAACCTTTAGCGCTCAAGCTCGATGTGAAGCTGTCTACCCGAGGCGCTGAGCGATCAGAGCTCAGCTGCAGATGAACACGTGCCACAGACAGGCAACAAATCAATCGGATGCCGCAGCACAAAGGGCCGCAGCGACGCAGTGTTAACAAACAATCGAGCTACAACAACAATAGAAGCAACACCAACAACAACAACAATCATAATAGCAGAGCCAACAAATATAAGAAGTGTGAATTTGATATAAAGTGGCGCTTAATTGCGAGCGATTAATGAGCCAAGAATTTCAACAAACACTGAAAAATCCCCCCGGAGCATCGAGTGTCATGTGCCATGTGTCAAATATCAGATGTCAAATGTCAAAGCAATGGCAAAAGTTTAACGGTGCTTTCAGCAGTTTCGCCGTATCAATCAACAAAAGTTTCTGCCGCCGGCCGAAAGCAACGAACTGCGCGACGTCAAAGCACGGAAGGTCGACTCGAAATGCTTAGGGCTAGCGACTAGAAGATACCCTAAAACTAATTATACCCTCTACTAAATAGTGAACGAAATTACTCAGAACTTTGCTGGATGTCGAACTTTATTTGCATATACGAAATGCCATATACCAAATATTGACAGATCCTGAGTTATGAATAGGTTAGCTTGAATGAAACCATTTCACTGAATATCTAATCATCTTAATTTGCATGCCATTGAAATCACATTTGGAACAATTAAGTGCATCTCATTTAAGAGAGCAACTATGACCAACTTGATAGCTCTAGCTTATATGGAACCCTAGTTCGGAAAGGTCATATTTCTAGAAAGATGCTGGTGATTTTAAATAATATCATTGGTACTGCTTGTATACGAGAGCCACCATATCAAATTGTATAGCTATTCCTTATATAGATCCCTAGTTCGGTAAGGTCATATATATAGAACGCAGTTAGAGTCTGTTTAAGGATGATATTTCTCTTAATATGCGTGCACAGATCACAAAATTGCATAGATTCCAAGTTCGGATATTACATTTGAAATTGAAATTCATTCTCTACAGTTTATCAAAACACTCTATGCACAATATCTGCCATTCCAGGGTACATCGAGTCAAGTGCAATGTCCCAATCGAGCTTATAATACAATGAGCCACACAAATGCTGTTTATGAGTTAAGGGAGCTTCAAGTAAGTGGCACAATGTGCGCATATTGAATGACTTCGAGGCGATCGCCGCTGATGACTATTGCAGTGCCTACAACGATTCCCATTTCGAGTGCGTCTCGTCTCGATTCGAGCTTCGCGAACTAATTTTGATACGCGTCGCGTGACACAATTTCCAAGTGTACAAGACGAGCGCCGGGGGGCAATGGGCTCCGGCCGCCATGGACGGCCGTCCAGGGGCAGCCAAAGGGGCACAGGAAGTGCTCAGACTTGGTGCGGCTTTTGACTGAACATTAAATGGTAAAAAAAAGCTCATAATTAATATGGAGAACGTTGACAGTTGTCGTAAATGGTGAACCAACTTCCGATCGACAGCTCAACGCAAATTTGGCAGAACTCCCTGGACGTGGCCACTGTGCGCGGGGGTGAGGAGGGCCGTCAGAAACCTCTGCTGCAGGTGCCTGACGGCTTGAAAATTGTTGATGCGCATGGCAAGTGCCACCTGTAGCGGGGCATAATAAACAAATCAACAAGAGAAGCAACAGAAAGGGAGAGGGTAGCGTCTCTGTGTGTGTGTGTGTGTGTGTGTGTGTGTGTGAGAGAGAGAGAGAGTGTTCAAGGGAAACGAAGAAGCAAACGAATAAATAACGAAATGTCAATGCTGCAAAGCAGTACATTTGAATACCCTAACCAATTGGTTGATTCCTATGAACTTTAACACTGGCAACTTCTCAATCTGAGTCTGATAACTGTATGATTATATTTCCTGAGAGGTAAGAGTTACATATGTGTTCTCTCTGTCTCTGTGCATTACTTCTTTCTAGCTCTTTGTCTCCGGCTTTCTTTCTCTCTCTCTCATTTTTTCCTTCTGCACTCTCTAACTCCCTTTCTACTTTATGACTCTTTTTCTCTCCTTCCCTATATTTATATCTAATTCATTCCTCTTTCTTTCTTCCTTTATATTTAGCTTTACCTCTTTCTCTCGCCCTCCCTGTTTGTTCTCTCTCTCTTTCCTACTTTCTGTTTCCTTCTCTATCTCTTTCTTTTTCTCTTTCTCTCTTGCTCTCTGTCTTTCACGTTTTGTCTCTCTCATGTTCTCCCTCTCTTTCTATCTGTCTTCCTATTCCAAATTTTTTCTCTCTTTTCCTTCCTATTTACCCCACTTTCGATCTCATTCTCTCATACTTTCCTTTCCCTCTTTTTCTTTTCATCCATTTTTCCCCTTTCTCACTCTGCACTCCTTACCTTACATCTTCAATAGCTTTTGCAGTCTCTTAACATTGTAGCATTACATAGACCTGTTAAAGTTAATGCTCATGTTTAACATGACATTCTCGTGTTACTCACACGAGCAATAGCGGTTCAACAACTTTCAAAGCTGTCGCTGGGGACATTTGGAAGAAATGTTCAAGCGTTACCAACTTGTTATCAAAGTCGAGTTACCCCACAACGCTCAGCCCAAGACTTGACTGAAAAATGAAAAAAGAAAAAACAACGAGAGAGAGACGAAAATAAATAAAATGTCGTTGGAAGGAAATCCCATTAATGACAAAATCGATAAATTAATTTGTTTTCATCGACAAAATGCATAAATAAATGTAAATAAACAAATCACACACACACACATGCGCACAGCAGACACACACATAGACAAAGTGCCGTTAAGTAAAATATTATCTTTTATTATTATTTGTTGTTGTTTGTATCATTGTTGCTGTTGGTGCTGCTGCTGCTGCTGTCGGATTTAGAAATATGAAATTAATTAAGCTCCATTCCAATTCCCAGACAGAATCAATAACTTAATAAATTGCTTAATAAAATGCGCGCACAAACACAGCGGGTGGTGCTCGGTGGTGCTTGGTAATTTTTCATTGTAGCTTCGCTCGCTCCGTCAATGAAGCCCTGTTGACACTTCAATCACAAATCAGCAGAGGAAAATACCCTGAAGCCTCCATTCTAAGTCTTGGATACGTAGATAAACCTTGGTTATCTAGACAAATCTAGGCACAACTTAAGAGAATTCGTATCGAACTTCATGCAAAGTGTTCAGGGTTAACTATAGAATTATTATTTCAATACTAATTTCGCCAGCTCAAGTTGTGTTTTATATCTATATTCAATTGAAGCAGTTAGCTTTAATATGTAATGAAAGATATATGTATATATAAATAAAAACAAATTTCTATATGAGGTATGCTTAAGAGGTATAGCTAGTTTTTTGTGTGTTTTTAAAATGTTTTTATTTATTTATGAATATCTAATTTTGCCCTTTAAAAGCATATTAAATAAATATATTTTGACTTATGCCTGCTTTTTGCATTGTATGTGATCTTTTGCTAATACTCTTTGAATACCTTAATTATCTACTAAATCTTTGCTCAGCATCATCCTTAAATCCTCATGCTCCTTTGTTTCGGAGAAGAGAGGAAGTCACAGTGGGTCAGTTATGGGCTCTAGCCCCCTTATTCTATTATTGGCTACTCATTTTACACAAATTCTTTGATATATATATTTTAATACACAAAAATTGAAGACGAGCCAAGACATCGTCAAGCATAACAGCTGTCAAATGATATTACAAATACTCGAACCACAGAGAGTAAAAATATAAATAACAGCTTGCGCAAAACTTTTTGAACCTACCTCGCAAAAGTTTTTTTAATGTAGCTCTGCACATATCCATGACATAAAAGAGCAGAAAATTGAGCATTTGTGCTTCGCAAGTGCAGATTAAACGTAATTGAAACATTAGTTAGAGAGCAGTCTTAGCTCAGCTCTAGAACATTCTTTTGTTTGCTTTTGCTGGCTTTATACACTTGTATATAATTAAATACCAACAAGTTGACATAGTTTCTATGTCAACTCGCATAAGAGCTTTGCCTTAATTGATTCATACCAATTGCATTCCAACTGTAATAGCTGGATTTTGATACATATTACTAGCAGCATCCACAGATCAGATCTATAATTAATATTTGTGTTTTCCATATTTCACATATGCCAAAAACTAGCATAAGTCTAAAGCCCAACTCTCATTTAAATATCATTATAATATCATAGATTTCTAATTACAATTCGTAGCTCTTTGAAGGCCGACACGTTGATACCTTTTCCGACACGTGCCCAGACATTTGTTTGCACTTCACATGGCACTAACTGCAGCATTTATCAAGTGCTTTGTTTTGACACTCGCAGCTTGTTATCAACGGCGGCAACTGTAAATGGCATTAATGCCGCAGCAGCAGCAGCAGCAGCTGCAGCAGCAGCAGCAATAGCAGCAGCAGGCCGCAGTGTGACAAGCGGATTATGCAATCATATATTTAGATAGATGCCAGAGATAGAGCAGCATATGCATCAATTGGATGCTGCTCCTGCTGCTGCTGCTGCTGCTTACAGCCCGGAAAAGTCAATCTGAAAGAGCTTCGGGGATCAACAGCAGCTGAGCAAATGAAACCGGGGTCCAACAATTTGCCACATTGATATTTAAATATGCCGTTGCATTAATCATGAAATTACTCCAACAAAACAGTGCAGCTCGCAGAGCATTTAAATGCATATTAATGCAGCAACCGATGTGATTAGATTAGTCGCAGCGTGAATACCCTAGGTTTGGTAAGAAAAGGCTTCCAGACAGAATTTTCGCTGAAGAAGACAAACAAATTAGAGATGGATATTGGAAGAAATATAAGAGAATATTAGAAAAATATTTCAAATATTTATAGGGCATGTAAAATTATAAAAATATATTTTATACTAATATAAACCAAATAGTTGAAGAGATTTCACATTATGAAATATAGCTTCAATGAAAATCATCACAGAATTCTGTCAAGCTAGTCAGCCTTTGAGCCTTAAGTCTGTCAAGTTGATTAACAAACTCAATATACCCATTTATGGGCAAAGGAACAACTGCTGCTGCTGCTGCTGCTGCTGCTGCTGCTGGTGTCGTCCATGTATTCGCAATAGCTGACCATGCCGTGTCATGTCATGTCGTGTCCGCTCTTGACACTCATTAGCCAGACTCGCAGCAGTGGTCGAGTCGTATGCAGAGACAACATCTCAATGGTGCATTGGACTACATTCAATCAGAATGAGCCGTTCCAGCTGTTGATTGCCGATCAGGCCAACGCCGCGCCTCTGCCCGCCCCACACCAGGCGACCACCCTCTATTGCAGCAACAGCACCAGCTAGATCGTTTAATTGAAATAATTTTCTATAATTAAACAATTAAATCAACAAATCAGCTAAATCAGCGCCTGAGCTCTGTGAGTAATGCCATTTCGGCATCTCGCACACAGTTGAATCAACATTCGACCAAGTCACGAGCCAATGAGTCAAATATCGCACGAAATACATCTGATTTGCAATTTAGACTACGTTGCGTACTCGTTCTTCAAATAGGAATTACATTTCCACTGAAATAATTGGCTAAAATAGAATATTTAAACAGTTCGCACGATTGAAGCAGGTTCGAATTGTGTGCAATGAAAGCAAATGCTTTTATTATTTGAACTTCTATAGTCCGGCTTCTAAATTTTCTTTGAATAAAACCCCCGGAGAGCTAGCTTCAAGTGTAATTTATGGAACTCGATCTGTTGTACACCATGATGTGATTAAACTAAAGATAGTGTACTTATTAAAACAGTTATTCGTAAAACTGTTATGCTGCAAACTTCCTAAACATATTATCAAAATGACATACTGTCAAAGTATAATACTATAGATCTGATATACTACAAAATCAGTCATACTTTAAAACTGTTATACTGCAAAACAGTTATACTGTTACACTACAAAGTACAAAGGCCAAGTACTTCTTTGTTGAGCCTTCGAGGAGTATTCCAATTCGAGTTATCAACAGGCTGACATCCAGCATGGCATCTAGTTTCATTTTAAATTTATTTTATTGTTATTATACGTTCATAGAAATCAAACTAAAAGGGAAGCAATATTTATACATCGTCATATAGAAATTCATAAATATATATATTTGTTTATATATATAGATATATAGCTATATATCTGTATGTGTATTTATGTTCATATATATGCATTATTTTGGACCAAATTCATTGTTTGTAACATGCTGGGATTGCGGCTGATGCTGCATGTATATTTGCTATTGCAATTGCGCAGCGTTGGCTCTACACCAACGGAGATACTCTCCAATCCGGAAATGCCAGAACGTTGTAAATATCTACAGAGCTCCCAGGAGGTAATGTTCCAGATGTGTAAAGGGAAATTCCCGCTAGTGGCCTATACGAAATTTCGTGATACATTCATGAAGCAAACAGATCGCATGGCTCTGTTTATGCCGCAGTCATTGGATCATATTTTGGTGTCCTTGAAGGAGTCCCAGCTGCACTACTGCCACAGCATTCAAGTCCTTGAGGTTAATCAATACCTATGCTTTGACGAGCACGGCGGCAAACGCACTGTCCAACTACGATCGGCTCAAATATATTGCTTTCCATTTCACATTCAGCTGGCAGATGATCTGATGCACGAGTGTATACTGGAGCGTGATGGTGTCACTGAATCAGAACTGGAGAAAAAAACGTTGCGAACGAAACACGGCATCATTCACTATACCTTCGATAATGATTCAGCCGTTTGCTATCTATTGTCCAAGCGAAGTGCCATAATCCAATTGATCGTCATGCTGGCAATCTTGTTATATTTTTAAATATGGCGTAAGCAGGAGAGGTCGAGGGAGATAGTATGAGTGAGCAATAGTTAACGGGCATCAGGATTAGGCCCTAGTCAACGAGTAAGCGTATTTGCAACAAAGAAACAATCAGAAATAGGATGTAATGAGCCACATAGCGCGGGATACATCGAATTTGAGCACATTCAGATGCTTGAATAACATTATCGTAAGTAAAGAAAGAGAAGCAAGGCAATCTATGAATTGTGAATAAAATTTAACTAGCTGTTAACAGCGAGTGATTGCATTATATCATGGAACTCTTCTCTGTGAGATGGAATAAGTAAATGGAGACTGTATGCAGCGAGTAAAGAGTCAAAAGGTACTGAAGAAACAGAAATGAGTAACGAGTACATTGAAGCTCTCGCCCAGGCACTCCTGGAATTGCAAAGAGAGACGAGGCGAGCTAGCAGTACGAAAAAGCGATTCAAGAGTAACCCAGGAATGACAGCTAAAAGAAAGCAACGAATGAGCGAACGAGCAACTTGCATCGAGTGGATAAGGCGCATGTGTAAGGAACCTGCTGCCATTTGCCATTTCCCCAATTGGCAACGATGAGCTGCACACAGGCCGTATCGGAAATCTCTCGCTCTGTTGCCCCAAACGTCGAAGCGTTTACCAATTAAGGGTCGTAAATATTTATACGCATCTACCCATATTGCGGGCCATTGTGTGAGGCCAGGCCATTAAGATTGATCGGGCTCAACTGCAGAGTTCGAGCAGAACTTAAAGGGAGCTAAGCGGAAACCGCAACGAGCTGGTTCAAGACGGAACAAGTTATATGGAATGCATTTAAGTGAATATCTATCTGTTCTGTACAATTCTCTCTTGTCTGCTGTCTCTTAATATTAATAACAATATTATACAAGCATGTTGACTATTTATTTAGTGAACATTAAAGACCATTTCGTAGCATCCATTTTGGGGCTACGTGCGCAGTATCAACGGCTCAGCATCGGGCACGCCTCCGCCCTCAGTGAAGACAATGCACAGAAATCGCCTTTAGTGGAGCTCACTCGCATCACGTTGCATTTGGGAAGTCGGTCACCTGCGTCTGGCGTGCGTATCATTTCCATCTGTACACACACAAACGCACACATAGCATAGTCTATATACATATACACATATGTAGCTCCAATTTCGTATTTCAATTTCCATGCCCCATTCAGGCGATTAGCGGTTCGATGCAAGGAAAAGCCTTGGCGCGTGCATTGCCCTGAGGCGAACAGCGCTACGGGGGCAGGGTTAGCAGGATTAGAGTGAACGCCAAATTTGAATGCGATCGCCGAGAGTTGTTGACACATCGCGCTTGGCCACAATTTGCATGCAGCCAGTCCGCAAATGCCGTTGCGTGGCCTCCTCGCACAGTGCTCCACATGGAAGCGTGTCGAGATTTGAATATTTAGTAATCTCCTATTAACTGCTAGTTAAATTTGACAGCGGCAGATGTCAGCGTGGCACGCTGTTAAATGACAGCTACATTTAGCATTTACGCCTGACAGCCGCATTGCTTTTATTAACATCAAGTCGGTGTCAACTGCTTGTTAACTTTGACATGGACATAACTAGCTGTCCACATGGAATGCCGATAAAACACAACCACACTTAACTTATATTGACATCAAGCCGTTGACAAGTAGTTTATAAGTTCAGTGTCCCAACCGATTAGCTTTAAAAGAAGCCATTCATAACTGGAGTGTTTCCTTATGCAAAAGCAAACGGCTTTCCATATCAAGTAGAATTTGATGATGGCGCACATATTATATATTATATAATAAATATTATATATTATATAATAAATATTATATATTCTAAAATAATTATTATATATTGTTTTTGTCACGTGCTTGTTTACCTTGACAGTATGTGAAGACATAAATAAATAAATATAATTTATTAACTTTCTGCTAAATTGAGTATTTTAACTGGAATAAACTCTATTCTGGCATCCAATTCTTGACCAGCAATTAAATATAGTTTCCGCTTAGATAGACAGAAATTTGCTATTATCAGCTGGTTAACTTTGAGAGAATGAGTGGAAGATATCTCTAAGGAGGTTTGATTGAAATCTAACTAATTATCCTTAAGGAACGTGGGCAAGGCACAACTTTGGCAGGGAGTTTAATATATGTAGTTAGTATTGCTGCAATTGACAACTGCACAAGAAAACTGCAGCAAATATTCGAAGAAATCTATGATTATTCAAATTGTTGTCAACTACTAAACAAATTGACCAAAAGCTAAGGCACAGCCACATTTAACTAGCAGACAAATTCGATGGCTTGACATTAACTAGTTGACAAGCGCTTGTATAGCAGTAGCCATGCAAATGGGCATTGAACCACTGTGCCTATTGTCAAAGGCAATGCAAGCAGCATCCAGAATTGAGCAAGCCACGACGAAATGTTTTCTTCAGTTGATTTTTTTTCGTCTAGATCTGCTTATTTGCATGTCCAGTGCTCAATTGTTGTTGTTGCTGCTGTTGCTGCTGCTGCTGTTGCTGCTGCTGTTGTTGTTGGTGTTGTAGCTGTGGGCGCATTTCAATTTCGAACGCTTTTCAATTTCAATTTTTGCCGCCCGCTGTCAATTGTTTGTCACGTGTACGCCGCAATCGTTCGCTATCCGGCGTAACTGGCACACTCGAGTTCAATTGAATGCCACACGCAGCAGGTGATGCTGCCGCTGGATCATTTGGCCAGTTGGTCAGGTAATTGCGCAAATGCGCAATGCAAACGAATTGCCAAAGCCATTTGCATAAATTTCACTTGCATGGAGAAGGCCGCACAGGGAACACTCCACACTT
This sequence comes from Drosophila mayaguana, assembly GCA_037075325.1. Taxonomy (NCBI): domain Eukaryota; kingdom Metazoa; phylum Arthropoda; class Insecta; order Diptera; family Drosophilidae; genus Drosophila; species Drosophila mayaguana. The sequence continues at coordinate 806,285 of JBAMCG010000127.1, read as the reverse complement.
AGCACTCCACAGTCGGTCACTCGATTGCGATTGCGTAATGCCTGCCTCCACTTGCCACTTGCTACTTGCTACTTGCCACTTGCTACCTGCCATTTGCCACTTGCAACATCGACTGCTGGCTTGGCTTAGCCGTCATAAACATAAACAATGATTAGCCGGCTGCTGATGCTCCTCCTGCTGCTGCTGCCGCTGCTGCTGCTCCTCCTGCTGTTGCTGCTGCTGCTGCTGCGTTTGATGGCCAATTAAAACGGTTTCCAGGCTCCCAAGCTGCCCAAAGTCCAAAAAACCCATTTCGATTCTCTTTCCCAGTCGCAGTGCCACTGCCAGTTGCAGCTCAGAAAACTCTATTATCAATTAATTAGTCAAATTCAAACACAACTGTACCACTCACGCGGAACGACTCATTAAAGTCAGCTCAAGTTTTTATTGCTCTATAAAAAGCACTCGTAAAAAATTAATTTACTTATTAATTATTGCATTTAGTTTTTATATATTGATAATCGATCTATTCCAATGAAGCTCGATCATATGCGTGTGGGTCTTGATCAAGCAACGATGGATTATAGAATCATAAGACACACAGCTATGTCCACTGCAATTACTAGTTACTTTTAGAGGAATCTCTGCTGGAATAACGTTCCTATTGGATGGGAATTTAATGCTGTGTTTTTCTGACTTGTGTTTCTATTAGATAGGAATTTAATACAATAGCTGATTCCACTGGGAACCACGATCAGTCCGGATGGATCGGTGTAGCTCATTCTTGTGATCCTTCGCACTCCGCTGGGTAAATGCGGAGCGATGATCAATTCAGCATAGATCGCTGCACCTTATATCATATTGAGCACTTATGTATATACAAGGCTAAACATTAACATAGATGTGGCGAAGCAAAAATGTATTTAAACAGACTCGATCTGCTACTAGAAGAAGACTCTGCCTCTGACTCTGCCAAATGTTCTGCTATCTGTTCCTAGCACCTGAACAAAGAACATAATTTGCCGAACACTCAGATTGGTTCAAACCCCTGTTTTTGATATTATAATTGTTTTCATAATTCTCATTTTAATTTATTTATATTTTAATATTATCCAAAATTTAGATTTTTTCATTTTATTGTATATATTTGTTTTCAATTTTTAACTTGACTTACACCAAAATATTCACGCAAAAACAGCTAATGATGAATGGTACACATTATATTATAATAAATTTGACAACTTTAACATTTTGAGACAGTCAAATACCTAAAACCGTAAGACCTACAACTTGAATGAAATGAAAACAAATGAGGGGCATTAGGTGTATCTAAATTTAGGAGATTAAATTTGCATTACGTGCAAGAAGACGAAAGGAAAACAAAGAAAGTATTTAAAATTAAATCTTATCAAAAAAAAAAACAGTAGAAAATGTTCGATATATAGGTATATTCAGGTACATATATCAAGTTGTCAGGCAAATCGAATGCGGCGACAGAGCTGCAAAGTTGTCTATAATTAAAACATTTCTTAAGGGGCCCAGAGGTCGCGACAGCAAAACAAATCATGTCAGATATCAACTAAAACAATAAGCGCCAATAAGCAGACAAAGCGAATGTGCAGTTAGCTTAACGGTGAAGCGTAAAGAAAAACATAAATAAAATACCTTAAACTAAGAGGGACAAAAAATGCCGACACAAAAAAAAAAAAAAAAAAAAAAACTAGCCAGTTCTAGACAAATCGATTTGTTGCTGTTGTTGTTGACATCTGAACTCTGGACCAGAAAAAACTTCTTTTTGGGCTTATAAGTTGTTGTTGCTTTTTTTTTTTTTTTTTTTTTTGGTTTTGTGAACTTAAAGTACCGTAAGACTTTGATAAAGACGCAGACGACAGGTGTAGTCTCTAACTAGTCAGCTAGCTCCTCTCTCTCGCGCTCTCTCCCTCTCGTTCTCCCTCTCTTTCGCTCTCTTGGTCCATTGTCAAACAAAATATTTGTAACAATACAATTTTCGAATGTCTGGCGGCTTTTGTTTGACTTGTTGTTTTGGGGCGGCAATCTGTTCGTTGACATTTGTCAAGCTGAAGCTAAAGAAAGACAATAAGAAATACCCACAGATATATCTCTCTATAACTATATATCCATATGCGACTGACTTCAATCGCCGTAAAGCGTGAAGCGTTAAGCCCATCCCCCATTTCCAATCGATTCGCTTGGGTATTACATTTGTAAGCTATTTAAAGCGTCTTTTTGGCAATATATTTAGAAACATCTTAAGCGTTAATAGCATGATGAAGCTCCACGATTATCACAATCATTATTATCATTATTAGTTAGTATTGGTATTGTCATTATGCAGCTGCTAGCTATTGTTCGTTTTATGAATTATATCATCGATACTAAAAAACAACCGACTGTAAATAATAAACAAACAAAAAATATGAAGGGCAAGCAGTTTACATTTTGAAATTGATTTCATTTTGCTTATTTATCCTCTTTTTTTTTTGTTGGTATTTTGCAAATATTAAAATACCAAAGAAAACTTACAATGAAATCTGCTTTTGATAGCTATTTTTGGATCATAAGTCTTAGCCTGCAGACATCTTTAACGTATGCAAATCTGGGCGATTGAAACAGATATCTCCGCCTCACATTCATCTGCTTCTTCCCCGACGATTGTCTGTAACAAGTGAATATAAGTGAGTTCAAAGTGAAAGAAGCTCGAGAGAACAGAAATATATATAAGTTGAACAGAATGTAGTATGTGATTTGCTTTCTTTGATAGATGAATAGGCTCAGGTTCAACTCTAAGCTGCTTATATATATATATACAAATATATATAAATATATGTATATAAATATATGTTTGTGTTGCCGATAGATTCTAAAACCTTGATTCATATAATTTAGTAGATATCCGCTTCTCGTATTAGAATGAACAGATTTGAGCTGCTTTGATTTATAAGATACTAAATTAGACTCTTCCATGATGTAACATATGTTTACATGTTGTAATGCATTCAATCGTGCCTTTGTTTACCCTTGTTTTATACTGTTCGAAATGTATTTCTGAACTGTTTAAAATTTGAAAGATTTGATTGACTATACATATTTAAAAAGTAATTCACAGTCTGTCAAAATGTATACAACAATTATGTGATTTCTGTTAATTTGATCTGTTCTTTCAATTGAAATACTTTAAAATTCAAAATTTACATTTCTTTCTATTATTTATATATTTCTAATTATTTATTAGTTATTACTTGTTTTTAATTCTTTTAATATTTATTAATTTTTATTTATTATTTATTATTTATTATTTATTATTTATTATTTATTATTTATAATTTTTTATTTATTATTTATTATTTATTATTTAATATTTAATATTTATTATTTATTATTTATTATTTATTATTTATTATTTATTATTTATTATTTATTATTTATTGTTTATTACTTATTATTTATTATTTATTATCTATTATTTACTATTTATTATTTATTATTTATTATTTATTATTTATTACTTATTACTTATTATTTATTATTTATTATTTATTATTTATTATTTATTATTTATTATTTATTATTTATTATTTATTATTTATTATTTATTATTTATTATTTATTATTTATTATTTATTATTTATTATTTATTATTTATTATTTATTATTTATTATTTATTATTCATTAATCATTATTCATTATTTATTATTTATTATTTATTTTTTATTATTTATTATTTATTATTCCCTAATCATTATTCATTAATCATTATTCATTATTCATTATTTATTATTTATTATTTATTATTTATTATTTATTATTTATTATTTATTATTTATTATTTATTATTTATTATTTATTATTTATTATTCATTATTTATTATTTATTATTTATTATTTATTATTTATTATCTATTATTTACTATTTATTATTTATTATTTATTATTTATTATTTATTATTTATTATTTATAATTTATTATTTATTATTTATTATTTATTATTTATTATTTTTTATTTTTTATTTATTATTTATTATTTATTATTTATTATTTATTATTTATTATTTATTATTTATTATTTATTATTTATTATTTATTATTTATTATTTATTATTTACTATTTATTATTTATTATTTATTATTTATTATTTATTATTTATAATTTATTACTTATTGTTTATTGTTTATTATTTATTATTTATTATTTATTATTTATTATTCATTATTTATTATTTATTATTTATTATTTATTATTTATTATTTATTATTTATTATTTATTATTTATTATTTATTATTTATTATTTATTATTTATTATTTATTATTTATTATTTATTATTTATTATTTATTATTTATTATTTATTATTTATTATTTATTATTTATTATTTATTATTTATTATTTATTATTTATTATTTATTATTTATTATTTATTATTTATTATTTATTATTTATTATTTATTATTTATAATTTATAATTTATTATTTATTATTTATTATTTATTATTTATTATTTATTATTTATTATTTATTATTTATTATTTATTATTTATTATTTAATATTTAATATTTAATATTTAATATTTATTATTTATTATTTATTATTTATTATTTATTATTTATTATTTATTATTTATTACTTATTATTTATTATTTATTATTTATTATTTATTATTTATTATTTATTATTTATTATTTATTATTTATTATTTATTATTTATAATTTATTATTTATTATTTATTATTTATTATTTAATATTTAATATTTAATATTTATTATTTATTATTTATTATTTATTATTTATTATTTATGATTTATTATTTATTATTTTAAATTTTGTATTTATGATTTATTGTTTTTTTTTTATATAAACCTCTTAAACCCTCTCTTTCCTTCTCTCCTCCTTCTTCCCTCTTCCCTAACTCTGCTCCGCGCCGCTCTGCTTGTATAGCTTTAATATGTGTATTTATTTTACTTCTTTCCCCATTTTAATTTTTAATGATTTGATTTGTTATACACATATATGTATATATATCTATTGCAGTGATGAGCGATTGATTAGCTGATTGGCTTTCGGTGTCGACTTGGTCTGGCTGGCGAGCATTGTGAATGTGTGGTGGCATGCGGCAATCGGCATGCAGCATGCAGCATGCAACATGGTCTAACAGCCGTCTGTCAATATGTGGCGCGTGGCAGCTGTTGGCTACTCGTCGTCGATGTTGCTGCTGCTTTTAGCCGGTTGGACTTGACTCAATTCGTCATTTAAATGATGCCACTGCCATTGGCAGCACTTAGCGCAACATCAACTCAAATTGCAATAGCAACAGCTTGCAGCATCAGCAGCAGCAGCAGCAGCAGCTGAGCAAGGAACGTGCCGTGCCAAATTAATTGCTTCGTTAGATGGTCAGTAGCAATCTGTGGCAGTTGGGGCAGTGGCAGCGTGAGTGTGGCAGCGCCTGGAACCGCTTTGGCTATTTTGCACACTTCCGCTGAGCGCCATGCTGGCACTGCCCAACAGCGATTGACAAATTTCCAAATGCCATTAAGAAGGCGTTGCATGCAACATTTGGTGCAGCCTCAGCGCCGGCCTCAGCAGCAACAGCTCTCATCTTCAATGTCCGGGGCTGCACTCAAAACAGGTGGCCATAACCGGGATACCAGGCTAAGCGAGCTAGCCGGGGCCAGCTCGGCTAGTTGCCAGTTGCCAGTTGCCAGTTGCCACATGCCACAGCCGCTTCCCACTAAATCACTAAAGCGATCGCCTTATATTTCATTTGTTTGCAAATTTTTTGATATTCAAGTGCGCCGTTTATAACTTTATCATTTGAACCGGCTTCGACTACGCGTACGGCTACGACTACGGCTACGGCTTGGAGTTGGCTTGATAAGCATCTACGGCTAGCTGCCACATGCCACAGCACAGACGGCAAATTCCACTCGTCTCTGCGGCTGCTTCATCGGCTCGTTATTGGCTTGCTTAATTAATGATGCAGCTGCCCGCTGCTAACAAGCAACTGGCAGCATCTTAGCTGGGCGCTACACGCCTGGCACGCCCCATCATCGCTTGATTTGAGCTTTTCCAAATTGCAATCAAGCTACTTATAGATGGTGGGCGTGTCGCCTGCCTTCACAAACACTACAGCGCCTACTACTGCTGCCTTTTCGTCTTCGTCTACTTGAATTAATGCCACATTTTTTCACTGCCCACCTCACCCACATAAATAAGTGGGGGTAACGGAAAAGAAGAAGAAAACAAAGTCTCGCATAGCCTTTGCCCATTATCTGGGCAGCATCTAAGATCTGTGAACGACCATGTTACTTAGCCTCGACTCCTTTCCAATAACTATAATTCAAGATACAATCAATTTGAGCTTGCCTAAGATTATTATCTGCCTGTATATATCAAACACTAACGGCCAGTGCCCGGCTTTGCGCGGCTCAGCTTAGCCATAGCGAAGCACAATTTTGTAAAATACATTAAAAGAAATTGAAATTCTATAAATAAACTTTATGCGATTCTCTTGCCATTTTCATTTCAATTCAATTTCATTCTATTCAAATTTGATTCTTTTCTAATCTGCTCAACTTTCAATTTATCATCAATTATATATGGAATTTACTTAAAAGAATCTTTCCTTAGACATTTTCCACTCATCTACGTGAAATTCTTATTCGATTAGCTTCATAACTCTAATGTCGTTAATGAGTTAAAATCTTTCAATCAGGTTAGATCAGAGAAAAATTTTTGTTGTTTTATCTGTTTTTTATCAACTAGAATTTATTATTCTTATTATTCTTAAGATTCCAGACAACAATATAATCCAACTTCACAAAGTTCCAACTCCTTGCTGTTAACTTTAACAGCGCCTTAACATGCTCTTAACATGAAAATGCAGAAGCTCTCCTTTGCGCTCGATTACATAAGCATTTAGCATCAACCATGCATTTCATATGCTTATTATGCAATCAGGAGAACGTAGAGTAAGAGAAAGAGAGATTCATAGAATGAGTGTGTGTGAGAGAGAGGGACAATTATGTGTATATCATGCTAAATAATGTGTAAATAAAAATGCCCAGCAAACAGTAAAAATCACAGCAATAATGAATGTTTACCTGTCGGCGAGTAGCTGTAACGTGTGTATAACACAAATACACACACACACACACACACACACACACACACACACACACACACACACACACACACACACACACACACACATTCAGCTTTATTACGCCACAAGAGAAGAGCAAAGAGTTGGACTACGAAATGCAATTACCCAAACCCAAGAGGCAACAACTAGCCAGAGAGCGAGAACGAGTGACACAGAGAAAGAGAGAGAGAGAGGGCTCAGCAAGATAGGAGCTGTTGGTGCGAGGCTTAGGCTGCGTCCAAGTCGTGTTAATTGTCATAAAACGAAACGACGCATTCAGAACGTCGTTGTTTTTATTCTTCTTCTTTCCCTGCCAAGCTAATCGCCAGGGGGGGGGGGGGGTGATGCGGCCACCGTGGTTCATGTTCATTCTCTATGCATTGTCACATTCTTGGCAAATGCTCTGACCCGCCCGCTCCGCCTCGCTAGCGCCTTTGGCAAGCAAAGTTTATGGCAACATTATGCTAATAGGCAATTGTTTTTTTTTTTTATTTCTTTTTTTTTCGCGCCTCGCGCCTTGCGCCACTAAAAACAAATAAAAAAAAATTATTTTTGATTATTGTACAACATTTACAGTTGAACGCAAGGCGTGGCACATCTTAGCAGGAGCCGGACAGGTGGAGCAGAGGAGGAAGCGGCTCAGACGCTTCATTCAAATACAATTTGAGAATTCTCAATATGGAAGCACATTTGATTAGCATATACAAATACACATAAACCATTTATCAATAGAGCCAGACAGCTGAATAGATAAGCGAGACAGCGATAGCAAGAGCGAGTGAGAGAGGGAGACTAGCAGATGACTCGGTTTGCTTAATGGTGGGCATTACGTGTTGTTCCGGCCATTCACTTGACCCAATTGATTTCGTAAATATTATTGTTAGTTCAGTTTTTTTCGAGTCGCTCAGGCAACTTTTTTTCAACTTTTTTTTTCTTTCTTTTCGCAAATTATCAAATGGAAATTATGATTAGAATCAAGAGCTAAGGAATTCTATACGAATTCATATGTAGATTGTGCTATTCATATGCGATTTAGATCTTAAAAGTTGCTCGATGAGTTAACTTTGCTTTCATATGACAAGTCCTGACTGAAGTGTGAGTAAAAGAGAATGTCTATGGGTTTTGCTGAGAGAAGCACAAGAATGGTATGCATATATCACTTGCATATATGCTCATATATTCCCCATTTAAATAACTTAAATTTAAATGAAAAAGTTTTCGAAATTTAACTGCATTTGCTGTACCCAAACTAAGCATTGCTAGTGGCTTCAGGGCCATGCGGAATTTCAATATTTTTAATTCAGATTAATTCCCTTAAAGGCGGCTAAAAACATCGAGAACTTAATTCAACTTTAAATCAGTCTAAACTCACATGGCAACTCAACCTTTCGTGATGTCATGATAAAACCACAATGCAAATTTTTTTGGTGCAGCAGTCAAAAGCCGCGAGGAGCGAGAAGTAGCAAGAAGCAGCGAAAGAGCATTTAACGCAAATTCCAAAAAGGAAAATGAAGTTGAGCCAAAAGGAAGAAAAGAAGAGAGCAAAAAGAAAAAAAAAAAAACAAAAACTGCAAACTGGTTTCTCCCTTTTCCTTTTCAAATACAGTTGCTTTTCAAGAAGGCGAGAAGCGTCCAATATATACACCACTGTATATATATATACAAATATCTACTGAAAAGTTGTGTCCTCTCCAAAAAGGCAGCATCAGAAGCTGCGCGAAGGGCGCAGACAAGTATGAGGGGGGCAAAGGCCAGACTTAACTTTTTGTTCATTTTTGCTTTTAGCTTTTTGAGGCGTGTTTCAAAATATTAGAAAATTACATTTGGCTGCAAAGGCAGATGAAGCAGCATCAGCAGCAGGAGCACTAACAGATATGCTGTTGGTGTTGATGTTATTTCTAATTTCGCTGATTTATGGCCTCAGCTGTGGCCGAGCAAGAGGAGCACGCTCCAGACTGGCTGGGGTTGGCTCCAGCATCAAAGTCACATGACCTGCCTGAACCTGCCTTAATGGCTTTTTATTAGTCTCTCTCTCTCTCTCTCGCTCTTGCTCGCTCTCGTAACTTCCCTCCCTCTCTCTCTCTCTCTCTCTCTCTCTCTCTCTCTGTTTGACTGGGCAGATCTTGTGCCATAAAATATGCGTTTGCGTTTGTCTAACACCTCTGCACATGCATCCTTTTAGCTCCAGCCAGCTTTATCTAATGCAATTCATTATTGAAACTTGCGAGCAACCAAAAATCTCTTCGTTTTCTTTTAAAGTACAGTTAGCTAGACATACATATGTATATTCATATGTACTTATGATAATTTATTCCATATCTCAATTTCTGAGCAGTCTGACGCGCTTGCGGTCTCTTTTGAGTCTTCTTCTTGCTCTTTAAACATGTTCAATATTTTTGTTTGTACGTAAATTTAAGTAAATATTGACGTCAAGGCAAAGCAAGACCTAAAAACAAAATATGTTCTGCTAAATACATATACATGAGCTCTATAGATAATGTGAATGATATAGATGATGACAAAGATACAGAAATAATATTATATAGTTAATACAGATACATATATAAAGATATAGATATAGATATTAAAATATATAGATATTATTAGAATATTTTTAATCTGTAGCTAATAGACCAAACATGTTCATTAAGCGTGTTCCAGCTGAACTCCATTACAAATGCTAAGCGCATAATCTAATTCCAACTAAGCAGAGATTTATTATAGGCGTCATATGGCAAACTGTTCTGATTGATTGAGCAAGCGTTGAAATGAGTGAAATGCGAGCGTAATTGTGATATGCAGAGATTATTAAGAGCCGGCACTTAAGCAGCTGATGCGCTAGAATTCCTCAAGAGCCACCAACCGAGTTGAATGATGAGCGCAATGCAAGCTAAGTTGTCATTCAGAATCGGGCTGTTCACACCGCTGCAGCCAGGAGGCAGCATGTGGCAGGAGACGGGTGGCACCAGGCAGCAAGCAGCAAGTTAAGGCAATTATGCGAGCTGAGAAATGATGGCAACCCGGTAGCATGCACTCGCAGCAACCGTCGCTTGCCATTAATTGCATTCGCATTTGCCTGGCCAATTAATCCGCATGATAATCGTATTAATTGATGCTGCCCGCTGCCCGCTGCCCGCTGCCCGCTGTCCGCTGTCCGCTGTCCGCTGCCGCCGTCGTCGTCATCGAGTTGGTTACTCATAAATTGTATCTCCATTGGCCATCCAGAGGCATCAAATCAACGAATTGAGCAGATCTAATTGCAACGTGCAGATGGTGACTATATAATCGAATTGGCTTATCTGTTAGATATCCTGTAATAACCAAATCAAGATATCAACTGCATATCGTAGGAAATATGCTTTTGATGAGGAGCGCTCTAAGTAGAAGCTCTAAGACCAAAATCCTATGCTAGAGCAGGGATCTTAGGTGTTAGAAGGCATACCATAAATGCTCAACATTCGGAACTAGAAGTAGACTATGATATCCTAGATGCCTAGATGACAGATGCGAAATCCTAGATGCTAGATTCGAGGCTCTAATTTCTGGCTAGATATTTTATATGCCTTCTATACTAGAGATTTTATACCATAGACTCCAGATTCTAGACTCTTGGTCCTAGACCCACATCCTTAATTCTAGACTCTCGACTGCGGAATCTGAGTCATAGCCTGGAGATAAGAACTCTTTACTGATAACTGAAAGTTAGACTATAGATCGTAAATCGTAGATCGTAAATCTTAGATCGTCATGCTTTTACTTCATATCCTGGACTACGGTTGATAGCCAAGTCCATATACTTAGACTATAGATGCTTGAAATCTAGATCTTAGAACCTGTTCTTTACACCAAAGAATCCGTTAACCAAAAACTATAAAATGAAGACTCTTAGAGTAGAAGAGTAGATAGGTTAGAGCCCTGACATTAGACCCTGAGCTAGACCCTCAGCGCTAGATCCTCACTTCTAGCTTAGCTGAAGAAGCTCTCTCACACTTAGCAATAAGGAGTTCATTTACTATGTAAGATTCATCCGATAAAAACCCCTAAGCTATAAAGAACTGGCTACCTTATTTGGATAAAATTATAAATATTTAATTTCCTTTATATAGTGAATAAAGTTTCTCTATATATTTTATATAAGCCTTCCACATTTATTTATAGAACTATTTTAATTCACGTAGGTAAATGGCCTATGGCATAGATATCATCTTTCATCTAAAGTACTCCTCATCTTCTTTTACACACGCATGCACACATCAACGTTATAGCTCATTGATTACAGGGTATGAGTTGGCAAACAGAGCTGCCTCTGTATCAGCTGAACCCAAGCAGAAAGCGAAAAGGGGCAGCAGCGAATGCTCCAGCCAATGCCCCAGCCAAGCCAAATTAAAAGAAAGAGCAAAAAGCATAAAAACAAATCAAAAGCAATCTCGGCAAAGAGGCAAACCCAATGCCTTACATAGAGTCCAGGCCCAGCTAACAGTTCTGTTATACGCTGAAGAGCCCAAGGAAGAATCGTAGAAGCCCACAGATAGCAGCAGCCCAAAAGCCGATGAACATCTGCGCCAAACGAACTTCACAAATGAAAGACGCAGAAGAAGACATGCAGAAAAAGGTAAAAAAGAAAAATAAAACATAAATAAATAAGGAATCACAGTTGGGCCACAGACAACAGGATCAGGAAATTCCGGTTTGCACTTCTTTTTTTATTATTATTATAATTTCTGTTCTTCGTTCTCTTGACTTCTTTTGCATTTGATTTTTCATTTTCTTTTACTTTTTGCGTTTGTTTTTTTATGTCTCCTTTGGTATTACCCGTTGCCCATGCTTAATTTAAAGGGTATATTGCATGTTGCACTTTGATAAGGGCCAAACTAAACAAGTCAAAGTCAAAGCCAAATGGACAAAAAAGATGCTGATGCAGTGTTAAAACTTCATACTCTACTCACACAGTGGCAAGAGGAGCATATTAGTTGCCTGCCATGGAGTTTGTTAAAGTTGAAAATCTGTGGATTCAAAAGCGTTTCAGTTGAGGTAACTAAATTCCTAATGGATCGATTAAAGGTGTCCTTTAACATATCCAACCTAATGAACTTATCGTCTTAACTTTCTTCAGCTGTAATTACAAAGTATTGCGCAGTCTGATCAGATTTTAATAACATTTTGAATTTCCTAGGCATATCCTGCCTATTATTAAGTGTTGCATAGTGTGAATCTATTAGTCAAGTGTTGCACTTGTTTTTGCCTGCCCACTTTGTTTTCGGCTTGATTACAATTTGGTACACCCTATAAGAGGCGAGTAGGGGAAGGGTATAATAATTAAAAAGAAGAAGACAGATCGAGTTCATTTGAGAGCCAATACAAATCAAAAGGCATTTATTGGTAAAATCGATAAATATCGATATATAGCTTATGATATTTTGAACCTTATAAAAGGAATGAGGGGCAGAGTATACTATCTATGGTTACAACCTATATATACAAAAGGGATCAACTTTAGAGGCGATAAGAATACGACTTTTTTGCAAAATCGATAAATATCGATATTTTGATCAGATGTTAATTCTTCTAGCTTAAATTCATTTAGGGCTTTCAACTAGCTGCAGCGTATCTAACGGTCAGTCATTGCCTGCTCAGGCACTGCTACTTGCTTCTCTTTATTATTATTTTTGCGTTTTTCAATCAACGTCAGGCGATGCATCTAATGCCTGCACCAACTGGCCCAGAGAAACAGGAATTTGTGTGTGTGTGTGTGTGTGTGTATGTATGTGTGTGTGTGTGTTCTCTCTGACTCTCGCTGTCCGTGACTCGTTTGTTTGCTGGATCTGTGGCTATTTTTAAATCCGCAGCTTTAGCTACTCCAACCGAACGTCTCCGCCCGGTGCTTCTCCGCTAGCCGATACTCGCCTGGTATTCCTTTTGCAAAGGATACACCGCTTGCCAAGTGGTTGGCCGCCTAATGTGCGGCTCGTTGGGTGGAACATTGCGAACAGGTTTTTGGTCATTGGCATTGGCCGCATCTAACAGGCGGCTGCTGCGGACGCTGCGACTGTGACTGCGATGCGATGCGATGCGAGTCGCTGCCACTGCCGCTGCTCTGCTGTTGCTGCTGCTAAACTTCTGGGTTATTGATTGCTCTGGGTCTCTGGGCGAACTTGTGCGGTTTCCCTCTGTTCACATATGCCAGCGCCTTACCCACCCAGACCCGCTGCAGCGGCATGGCCAAGGCATTTGCATTTGTCGCCTAGCCAAAGAACTGAGCGTCGGCAAGTCTCAGTAGGAGTCGAGGGAGTTGAGAACTGGCAATTGAGAATTGCTAGTTGAAAGCTAAGAGGGCCGAGACTTGGCAGTTGCTATTCTGGGAATAGACAGTCCGCAAATGTGAATTGGATGATTAAAGTATCGAAATTGAAAGAGGCAGTTGGAAAATCAGCAGCTAAGTTCCCCAAGTTGGGAGAGAAGGAATAGAGCCAGAAGTTAAAGGATTCCAGAGAAATGGAAAAATGTTCACTAGGGGATGGCAGTGGAATTTTAAAGTTATTCAAAGTTAAAATTCTAAGACTTAAGAGTCTTACGGAAGCAGTTGGAAAAAATCAGCAGAGCAGCTGATTAAAGGGCCTAGTTGAGAGACAAGGAATAGAAGCAGGAGCTTAAAGATTCTAGAGGTGGAAAAATAATCACTAGGGGATAATGCTGGAGCTACTTTTACTCTCTAGTAGCGTTAAACTTGAGCGCTGGGAGACTCCTAGTAGGGAGACTCTAGGTGAGCTAGGTTTCTTAATGAACTAGAGGACTGTAGCTGAACCTGCATTCAATATGAGCTAGGATTCTAGCTGATGTATTCCAAAACTGCCAATGGACGAATTGATGTCAATAGATTAAGTTGAGAATACAGAATTTTAAAAATCCAAAGTTTAGAAGCTAGAAATTGAATGTCTTCTAAGAGTGAGTGTTGAGTAAACACATTCATGTGCAGCCCACTCATGAGCAGGGCGTTGAGAATGGCTCGTGCCCGTTAGCCGAGGATCACCCGACACTTACACACTTACATTATTTGCTCTACACCAGTTTTGCCATTGCGATCGAATTATTATTTATTAGGCCCCGCATCTGGTCGCAATCTGCAAAAAGGCCGACAACCGCCTGCGGGTCCGTGATGTCTTTGTTTATTGCTCCGGTTTGGTTTTTATTTTCCTTATTTTTTCGGCTGCCAATCGAATCGTTTCGGGCGACTGTAGCCAAGGCTGTGATCAAGCCAGAACTGAAGTCGGGAAGGTATATGCGCACTGGACAGCGAAGAGGAAGTGGAGTGGCTGGCTGGCAGAGCCATCGGCTGGCTATGCTAATTAGCCATCAGGCCAAGTATTTGTTGAGCCAGAAGAGTCAAGTCGTACCACCTTAATTGACAGCTCAGCTTGGGCAGCTCTAATGGAAGCTGCGAAGCCTCAGCGTAGAACTTGACTTGGACTTCGACTTGGCCGTGGACGTGGACGTGGAAGCGGACTTGGAGTATCGGATAGCTGATCGGCTGGTTGGTCAATAGCTAAAATAAATGAGCCACATGCCAATGGCAAAAGCTGATGGCTAACAGGCAAATCTAATTAAAGCCAATATTTCGAAACCACACAGCCGTTCTCTCTATTCGGCTCGCCAGATGGCGCTCTTTGATCGCCGCCAGTCAACAGCCACAACAACAGCAAACCAATTGCAAATAAATTCAGCTCAATCGATGCGCAACTTTGAAGTCCGCATTCGAACCATGGTTCAATTGCTGTACAATATAATTTAATTCACAATCCATTGTTTTACTTTCATTCACAATATCTCAAGTGGGAGAATTTGCCATGCTGTGGGTGGCGAGGCCTAAAAAGCAACGTGGGCTCACACGCTTAAATACTTAAAAGCATAATTTTCAATTGAAAATATTTGCGGAAAACATAATTATCCAAAGACCTAAACAAAAGCTAAATTAAAATTATAAAACAATGCAAGTAAATCAAAATTATGCTTCGAGAGGCCACAGCACTTGTCTAAATTGTTGAGTGAAAATAATATGCATATGAGAGCTTGAAAATATCTTTCAGTTATTTTATAACTACTTTCGAGCTATTAGTAAATGACTCCAAACCTCAAAAGCTAAAGTATTATATCTATTAATACATATTCATTGCAAATGCTAGAGTATTATACATATCTATGAACACATATTCATTGCAAGTTTCAAGTCTTTTGTCTCAATGATTTTTTCCAACATTTGCAAAATTTTTTTCTTTGCTTGCATATTATTTATTTGATAAGAGAGTCCCGTGATTTATTTAATTCTTATAAATATATAGAATCAATTTTATATACAAATCGTGGTCAATTTCTTTTGAACGAGTCTGTCAATCAAGCAAAGGTTGTCAATTTGAAGCATATTCAATTTTCATTTGAAGGTTGGGCCTGGTTGCTGCTTACATAAGAGAGCCAAAAGGTGTTTTGGGGCTGGGGGATAGCGCAAGATCAAGGTGAACACTTTAAGCCGCCACATGATGTGTTAAAACTGTTGCAGCAACAGCAACAACAACATGAACGTTGAGGCAATGACAAGCAGCGTGGCAGAGAATGAGAATTAGATGATAAAGATGATGCTGATGCTGATGCAGTGGCTGTGGCTGTGGCTGTGGCTTTGGCTGTGGCTGTAGCTGCGGCTGAATGTTGAATGTGAACAGCAAACGTCATCGTCATCGTCCTCATAGACATTTGCTTTGACTTGCATCAAGTGTGCCGGCAGCTGCTGCTGCTGCTGCTGCGACTGCTGGAAACGCATCATGACTTGGCCAGTTGGGATTGGCATTGGTATCGAGACTGGCCAGTTGCGGCATTTGCACTTTACTAGCTGAAAGCTAAAGGGTAACTTAGCTTTGCCATTAAAGGAGGCAACTATGGGAGAGATATATATTTATGTGAAGTAGTTTTATTATGTTTTATTTTTATCAATTCACATTAAGCTTATTTAAAATATAAAATGTAAAATGTAAAATATAAAATATAAAATGTAATATATAAAATGTAAAATGTAAAATGTAAAATGTAAAATATAAAATATAAAATATAAAATATAAAATATAAAATATAAAATATAAAATATAAAATATAAAATATAAAATATAAAATATAAAATATAAAATATAAAATATAAAATATAAAATGTAAAAAATAAAATATAAAATATAAAATATAAAATGTAAAATGTAAAATATAATATATAAAATGTAAAATATAAAATATAAAATATAAAATATAAAATATAAAATATAAAATATAAAATATAAAATATAAAATATAAAATATAAAATATAAAATATAAAATATAAAATATAAAATAAAATGTAAAATATAAAATATAAAATAAAATGTAAAACATAAAATATAAAAAATAGAATATAAAAAAATCACTACTCGATATATTTTATATAGATCATTTTATATAGTAGCTTTTCTTCTGCCAGCTAGAGTATTTGGGCGTCATTTAATGCCAACACTTGATTTCATTTTAGAGCCTCTTAGTTTTGCCCGATAATTGATCATCATCAGTCGTTTTAATTGATCGCTTTGGCCGCCTTGCTCTGCATTTTGCTCTGCGCCGCATTTCGATTGTAATCAATCACTTTCGTGGAATTGGTCCACACAGTTGTTGCCTGAATGAACTATGCTCAGCAATGTGTGCGACTGGGACATGGACTCTAGACCAACGATTCACGTCTCTCAGCACCCTGCCTCTCTTCCTCTCTTTTCCTCTCTCCCCTCCTTCCCATTCTGCATCCCTCTGTCTTGCCGCCTCTCTGATCGGGCGTTGTCTTTGAGAATATCGTCGGCTGGTATTTTCTTTCGTTTTCCAATCATCGACGCAATTGCGTACGTGAGCTGACGCACCAAGTTGACATTGTCATTGTCATTGTTCAACTCCACACATAAAGTGTATATATTGTCATCCATCTATCCATCTATCCATCCATCCATACATCTATTGCCCAGTTTAAAGTCGTGTGTAATTGTTGCCGCAATATCGTGTATCATGCTGCGTCAATAAGTCACTCGCTGGCATTTCTGATATGCCTCAGAGCAACAGTTGCCATTGTGAGGAGCAGCAACAACAGCAGCGACAGCAACAATTGCTGCTTAATATCAATTAATAATTCTAATATATAATACATACATATATAACGTTAGCTAATGAAGAGTTCATGAAGTTTTAATTAAACCATATCTAGAAATCACTTTGGCAAAGCAACTCCACATATGTCCTCTCAATTCAGCTAATTAGATTATAAATATTTTCTCATGGAGCTTTTTGCCATAGTTGCTAACGAGCAGAGTGTGATCCAAAGTGACATTTATCCTATATTAATTATCTTATTATATATCTGGTTTACTTTCCAGTACATAACTATATTTATAGACATACTTTTCAATATCAAACGGGCCTAAGATTTCTTGTAGATTTCTAAGCAACATTTTCAACTGACTTTAACTATTTATAGTGCATTAATTGAAAAGATAAAATTTCTTTTGACATCTTGAGATCAGCTCATTTTATAATGCTGATCAGAAATATATTTATAAATATACTACATATAATAAAACTTTTTACTATATTTCTCACCCTCTGAGAGTTCTGTCAATATACTGCAACAATCACTTTGCTTCGTTATCCTGCTTATAGCCAGACAGCAGTTAGGATTCACTCACACATAATTATAATATATATACATATATACTATTCTAAGGTATAATATCTACGTAGCTATCGGTTTAGCTTTTATGCTGAGCCGTTGCTTTCTTGTTCGAATGCTTTTTTATGACAAATGTCATGACTAATTGTCTGGCACTTAAATATTTTATGATCGTCCCAAGCCAAATTGGCTCGCCAGGGGCAAGAGCAAATATGAAAAATGCATATGGAGGTGAAAATATGCCGACTGTTTGATACCCTATAATAATTGAAAGGAAACAAAACTCATTTATATATATATAAACATTTAAACAGGGAATAAGTATGGGTTTCTATTACTCTATTGATTATATAAGCTATATAGTAAGAATAATTTCCAGAAATATCTTAAACATGCCAATAAAGTAAAGCCTTAGTCTTCATACTCTCATATTATAGGAATATAGAATTGATCTTTCAACATTTGGTTTTAGTTTTTTGTCAAATCATGTCACAGCATATTTGTATGTCACAGCTGATATGCCCCATTTTTGTTTTTAAGTACAGGGTATTTTTAAAACAGATCATTTTATGTTAGCAGACATAAAAAGCCATCAAGCAGATGAGCATCTGCCAAGCCACACAGAGTTTATGAAGCAAGTTCTTTAAAATTTGGTTGTCAACTCTCAAGTAAAAATCCATAAACTCTAACAACCTGTGAGTGTGTGTGTGTGTGTGTCTGTGTGCGGGTCTTTGTGTGTGTTTTATTATTATTTGGTTGGCGATAAATCAATAATTTGTTAAGAGGCGCTTGACTCCACTCGGTGGCTGTGTCCGTGTGTGTGTGGTTATGAAAGCAAGTTCGTTGCCTAAGTCTTTTGTTTGGGTGCAAGGAAATTCAAAGACCATCTTATTTTTGCGCTAATTTTAGAGCAAGTGTACATGAGTGAGTGAGTGTGTGTGTGTGTGTGTGTGTGTAGTGCGTGTGTCTGATGCGTTGTGCTCGCGATTTGAAAGTTACGGGTTTTTTTTTTCTTTTTTCGCTTTTTGTGAAAGGAAGCATTATTTTATTGGAGTCATATGCAAATTGCATTATGTTAACTTTTCGGATAGCCACAAAATACAAACAGAGACAGCGGCCAAACAGCGCGACAACCCAACGACAAGACAACGACAAACGACAAACAAACAAACCAACAAACAGCAAGCGGAAAAAGCGTAAATCACGCTCGCCGTGTGGCACAGCTGCAAAACTTGTGTCTCCCCATCCCCAAAAGCAGAATCCGCGAGAGAAGAGAGTGTGCACGCGCACGATCTACTGCAGGCACTGCTCGACCTCCAGTTACCCAGTAGCCGTACATTGAATTACCTTCAAATACATTGAACCTTTCCAGCTTGAACTTGAGTTCCATTTATGCTGATTCTTCTATAGTATTTGAGCTTATGGGGACTATATTCTCTTAAATGTAAGTAATCGACTGTTATCGATTGAAGCTATACCAAATGGCGTAAAGGTGAGGCTTTGCAGCACAATTCAATCAATATTTATCGATACAAGCTAAACCTAATGACATAAAGGTAAGGCTGTGCAGGAGCACCTTGTGATGACGCATGTGCTCGAGCTACAATAAGCTATGTTATTTTACGGAATGAATACGATGTGAAATAAAATCGATATTTATCGAGCAATAAAGTAAACAGTATAGTTTAACCAATAACTAGAAAAAATTGTCTACAACTCTCTATACCTACATAAGAGGTGAATATGCGGGTGATAATTCTTATACATATGAACTATAATGAAATGAAATATATACGATAAATATCGATTTTTCTTTTACCTGCCAGAATATGAAATTCAGAAGTGTCCACAACTATTTTAAAGCTAAGAATATTGCTTGAATTGCACAAATCACTAGAAGAAATAAAATATATAACAGCTTTTTATATAAAATTAGATCGCCAGTAGTGTCTTCGAAAGGCATTTGATCTTATGAGAGACAGAGGGAGAGAGAGAGAGAAAGAGAGAGGGAGATAGTGAGTGATGTGGAGCTTAACAAAGGGCTTCTCAGCATTACATTTACCCATTATTGTTGCCCATCGGCTGCATTTTGCAGCACTCAACTATATACCCTGTATATCTAAATCTACACATTGCAGGGCATAAACAAAGCAACAGCAGCATCCACAGCAGGAGCAGAGGAAGCTCCCAGCACTTACTGCATAGATTTGTGCAAGATTTGCGAGAGTTTCTTATTCGATTTTTGTTGCTGTTTTTGTTGCAATTGTTGTGTTTGGGGCGCTAGCTAGTTGTGTCCTGTCAAATCGTTCAGCGATTTGTCTTGGCAACGCGACTGCATTCAATCAGCAACTGCTGCAGCAGCAGCAGCATCACCAGCAACTATGCCAAGCAATTGACACTTGAGGCGTTGGCTAACAGTCGAAAGCAGCTGCTGCTGCTGCTGCTGCAGCGCGACTGTTGCTGCTGTTGCGACGAGGCAATTTATAAACGAAATAAATTCAATTGACTTGTTTGCCGCAGCATTTACAGTTGGCAACAATTGCAGCAATGCCATAAATCGTTGGCCAAGAAGCCATGCCTACCGGCCCGGCCCGCTCCACCTGCTCCTGGGCCTTGGCCTTGGCTCAAGAGCTGGCCATTCCAGTGGCCAAAACTGCGTAACAATAAATTTTCAATGCAAACAAGTTGCCAAGACTTGCAGAAATCGGAGAGTCGGCCATTGCCAGTGGCCATGGCCATGGCCATTTGGCCAAACTCCATTTTCATCTGCGGAACTCCAGCTCGCATTTAGCATCCCCAAACGTTGTCGCCGGTGCTGCGACTGCGACGAATGCGGCGGCTGCTGCTGTTGCTGCATTTGTTATTTGAATTTCGAAAATTATGGGCACAAATTTGTTTTATTGCCAAAGTCAAGGCGTGCAATCATTAAATGCAACAGCATGCGGTCCAGTCGCCAAGCCCCAGCACCTGAGCATCCGAGCACCTGAGCAACAACAGCAGCCGCAGCAGCCACACGGCTGTATATACCCTGTAATGTAGCAACAAATTCTCTTGAGACTTGCCTTAAACTTAAAGCTTTTGTGCAGAATATTCTTTAGACATGGAAACTCACCTGAATGGAAAAATGAACACCAACTTTTTTAAAGATATTATTATTAATTAAAATTAAAAATGAACAAACATAAATAAAAACAAAATTTAAATTTAGATATTCCATTTTGTTTGTTTGTTAATAAAAAATAAAATAAAATATTGTTTGAAAAGTTGCACCAAAAATATAAAAAAAATGAAAAATAAAAATATAAATAAAATTAAAAATTAACAAAAATAAATAAATATAAATTCTAATGTAAATAATAATAATAATAATAATAATAATAATAATAATAATAATAAAAATAATAATAATAAATAAATAAATAAAAATAAAAAATAGAAAAATTAAATGTACCAAAAGAAAAATTTAATTAAAAATCAAAATAAAACATACAAAACAATTTGTATCATACAAATAAAATTGCAATAAAAATAAAAACAAGTATATAGGTAATAATAATTTTAAAAAAATATATATATACAAAAAGAATGCAAAAATAAATATTTATTTGTTAACGAATATAAAAGTCATTTTAAAATTTAGCACAGATATCTTTTCCCTTGCTCCGTTTGCGTTCACTCAGTGGAGTGTGATTTCACAGGGTATTCAAAATGCTAGGCATATTGGCAACTGAGCTCTCAGCTGTATGTTGAGGCAAGACTGAATTATGCCTTGCACTAAAAGCGCTTCAGCTAACTTAAATATGAGCACATCATTAGCCTAAAATTGTTACTTAGCCATGCAATGTTCGTCTCTCAGTGCAGCCAGCTGAGGCTAGAATGCCGCCAGCTTCGGCTTTGGCTTCAACTTCAGCTTCAGCTGGCAAATGGGAAGCGCACCGTCTGATTAACACGTACGCAAATTATAAGATTTTATGCATTTGCCACAGATGTCTAAAATGTTGTACGCTCTCGCGAGAGATAAAAGCAAAAATGATCAAGCTGCCGACACGACTGAAGGCAAGAGCCGCACTCATCATTGAAGAGTTATGAATGCATGTTTATGCATGTGCAGCACGCACACACACACACACACACACACACACACACACACACACACCTGCTATGGTGCAGTTTTGAGCACTTTATTAGCGCATCGAGCCGTCTAAATATATGGCTAACCAAAATGGCCAAAATGAATAGCCATGAAACGTTCAAAGCGTGCAACACCGCTGGCCCAAGGGGAGCCTCTGTATGCCTGTGTCTATGTGTATGTGTGTGCGTGCGTGTGTGGGGCGTGTGCCACGACTTGACCCATATACGAATATCTTTCGCCATGCTCCACACTTGCCATAAACATGTGCACATGCCGCGCCTATAAACTATGACTCGCCAAATGCTCTCCTTAACATATTTATGTTATTAGCTCGAGTGTTAAGCTAAGTATGTTAATATGCGAGGAGAGCTATGTTATTCTACAAATACATATATAACAATGCAAATTGGAGCTAAATCTTGTTTAATCCAGAGCCTCAACTAAGCAGCTGCTCTTTGGCTTTTATGTTGGCTAACAGTTTGCCAGTGACTTTAACAGCGCTTTAACAGTGAAATACAATATTATGCCTGAAATATACTTTATGTAATATACGAAAATATTACAGTATGGGCATATATCATGCTTAGGATCTTCAAAGTCCACTTTCAATAAATTGGAACATAAATGTAACTTTATGATTGAACAATGTTTACTTTGGCAGTTTTATAATATTATGATTTAGGGCATTTTTTTTTTACAAACAGCAAAAAAAGCAATAAATTTAAAAGGCAATCAAGCTGAAAACTTAGAGACTAGTTAACATAACCAGTAGACAGAGTTATATGCAGACATGGACCACATCCATAACTCTGCCAAGCTTTTTTACATATTTGCATAACATATCTCACTCTTTTTATTGGTATCAAAATCTGTCTAGACATTTCAGAATCACATTAACAATTAACAGCAAAAATTACTGATTTCTAGATGCAATTATTTTAGTTAAAGTCTTATTAGATATTAAAAAGAGATTCAAACTTGTTGCTTACGTTAAGCTGCAACAAATTTGCGACAATTTTAACAACAGCTGCGACTTTCTATAAACGCACAGCAGCCCACAGATCACACAGTATCCCTCTCTCTCTCTCTCTTTCTTGATCTCTATTTCTATTTCTATTTCTTCTCTCTTTGTAACTGTCGCCTCAGATATGAATAGTATCAGCATTTTGGTCAACTAAATCATTTGTTAGGCTACTGCACTCGATATTTGAGCAAACAAAGTCGACTGCCCACTAGATTCTGCTGAGACTGCTGCTGCGACGGCTGCTGCTGCTGCTGCTGCTGTTGCTGCTGCTGTTGCTGTTGCTGTTGCGACGGCTGCTGCTGCTTCTCCAGCTAAATACCAGAAAGCACGCAGCAATGCAAGCCAAAGTGAGTATTTAACCAACGCATACGCTAATTTTAGAGTTCAGATTTGCGTACATTGCGGCAAACGTAATTACTTCCTACTGAACGGGGACACCAGGTAGATATATCACGGTATACATATGGAGGGCAGTAGAGGCAAAGCAACTCGAGCAACCATTTCTTGAGGCGCGTCTCTTAGAGTTTTTCAATTACATAGCGTTGACCATTTCTATTTGAGCAAATTCTGCTAAAAACGGCAAAAAAAAAAAAAAAAAAGAAGCAAAACACATACCAAACCCCATGCCAAAGTCATGCCAAAATGCATGGCAGGCGAGAGGGAGAGACGGAGAGAGAGAAGGAGAAAGAAAGAGAGAGAGAGAGCGCGCGCAAGGGGAGCAGGGGAACGGGTGAGCAATGTGGTGCGCGTGTTTGGTGGCGTTGCGTGTCTCTTGGCATGTGTCCACGCGAAATTGATATCGAACATAATTTTAGAAGCAAGCCACACACACACACACACACACACACAGACAGACGCATGCGCAGCTGCCTCCTCATAGAGTTGTTTGCCACAAAAAGGAAATGGCTGAAAAATGCTAACAAGATTTGCGCGTTCGTTCGGTGGGTCGTTCAATCGATCGAGCCTACTGCTGGTGCATGCCAACCTCTGCAGCAACATCATCATCATGATGCCACTCAATGATGATGATGATGATAATGATGATGATGACAAGGCTGCAAGGTTACAAGTTTTTCCAGATCGGCATAGACTGCCCCACTGACTTGTTGCAACATGGACACAATGCCAGACTTTGACAACATGCAACAACAGCAGCAACAACAACTTGCATCATGTGGCGGCGATTGTTGTGCCTTGCGTTTCGTGGCACAACATTAAACAGATCGTAAACACTTTAGCTTTATCTCTTCTTAGCAAGCTCTGGTTTGTTATTGTTGTTGTTGCTGTTGCTGTTGCTGTTGCTGTTGCTGTTGCTGTTGCTGCTGCAATACTGATAACGTGCCGCAGACAATTGAAATTGTTGCTGTTGCTATTGTTGTAGTTGTTGTTATCGCTGTTATAGATTTCGTTCATGCTCAAATCGATTTGATGTTTAAATTTGCACAACAAGCTTTCCAGACACCAGATAAATACGTATACGATCAGCCATTATCGCATGCCAAGTGCCATGTGCCGAGCGCTAAGAGAGTACGAACGCTTTTGGTTTAGCGTTGGTATAATTTCAATATATAGTAACTGTATTCCATTGCAAATTGCGTTCAGAGCTAATGCGGTTAGATTGTAGGAATACATATGAATTGGTAGATTCGTTAGTCAATCAGTCATTCAGTTTCTAACTCTAAGTCAATCAGTCAGTCAATTCAACTTTCAATCAATCAATGAATTAAACAGATTGTTAGTTAGTCAATCAGTAAGTTAATTAATGGGTCAATCAATCAATCAATCATTTCGATAGCCATACATTCAATGTAACAGTTAGTTAGCTAATCAGTCGTTCAATCAGATGGCAGCCAGCTACCATTTCATCAATCTGTCGATCAGTCCATCAAGAAGCCCATCAATCAGTCATTTAATTAATAATTATTTAACTAGTTAATCAATTAGTGAGTTCAATCAGTTCAGTAAGTGCGCCAAATATTTATACATCAATCAGTTAGTCAATCAATCATCGCCCAATTCATTGGCTCATCACTTAACTGTCTCAGTGATGAACCGATGAATTAATCGAGCAAATATTGAGCTACAAAGCTCCAACTCTGTCAACCAATCATTGATCAGTCAATCAATCAAGCGCTCAATTCACCCATAAGCTCAACAGTCACTGAATCATTACGACAGTCTGTTAGTCAATTACTCAATTTACAGAGTGTTAATTATATAAATCATCTATTATCAAGCATTCATCAGTCACTCAATCAGTTTACTATATTTTTTAGAAAAATCTATCAATCAGTGTATAAGTTCAGTCACAAAGTCGTCAGTCTCTTATCAATATTTTGAAATCTAACAGTCAAGCATTCAATCATTCAATGACAATCAATTATTCAATCATTATCATTTTATCATTTATCATATCAATAAGTCAATCAACTAATTTACTCAACTTTTCACTCAGTCCAGCAAAAAGTTTCTACCAGTTATACTAAGCTCGAGTGATCTATTGCTTGAACTAGGTGCAAAATATCGCACCTATCTGAGCGATCTCGGTTGATAGGCTTAGCGCGATTCCAACTATACGAATCCCCAAGAGCTGCTTGGTATGCTCCATTCATAATGTGCT
This sequence comes from Drosophila mayaguana, assembly GCA_037075325.1. Classification (NCBI taxonomy): domain Eukaryota; kingdom Metazoa; phylum Arthropoda; class Insecta; order Diptera; family Drosophilidae; genus Drosophila; species Drosophila mayaguana. The sequence continues at coordinate 780,656 of JBAMCG010000127.1, read as the reverse complement.
CCCCACAAACAATACAAATGCCAAAAGCAGTTCTGCGATGAAATACGTGATTTGCACAACAAACAAAGCTAATGTATATGAATATGTTTGTATATAGGCAACGCACATACATGTATATACATATATACGGATCATATATCGATTTATAGCACACAACTTTTATTGTTCAAAGTCCGAACCTGACTTCAGTGGCTTTATAGCTAAAGGACAGCGGCTCCTGCTGATGGAAATTTGCATTTATCGGTTGCCGTTAGAGAACAGCACTTGACACAAATTGGAGCATAAATGTGTTTAAAGGAAATATGATTGGCCACAAGTTACCCTGGATCACTTTTAATGTTTTATCGAATTTTACAAAACGTAAACTGAGCTGCAGTTGAACTTAATTTATAACAGGGTACCATAAGTCATAATGAACGATTTTAAATTGTCTTAACACTCTAGATTTATAACAATGTATTGATATATAACAATGTATTGTTTACAGGGCATCATTGATGGAATTGCATAATTGGATGATCTACTTGAACTTTCTTAGTCAAACATGTGTAGAAACTGTAATATTTTTAGCCGCTACGATTCCATTGTTCATTGCCTACAGGCGAACTGCATATTTTACAGGGTATTCCAAGAAAATTAAATGATCTTCAATTGATCTCAGTCAATCACATATAACAACTATACCTCCCACAGCTTCTACTACTGCCATGCTCATTGCCCACAGTTCGAGTGCATATTTTACAGGGTATCGCAAGGCAAATTGAACGATTGCTGGCATATGGGGTCGGTCGACCCCTTTGATACTCATAAATTGCTTAATTTAATGTTGTCTTTTTATGCATTCCGGCTTATCAATAGACTTTCCAGCTAAATAGGCTTAACAATTTTAGTGCGTGCAAATGGATTCTAGGATTCTCTTCCGCCATCGCGGCACAGAGGGTGAGACGATGAGCCACCGAGGAGGTTAATAGAAACATTTCGTTGTTGCGCCTGTTGCGCCGGTTCGGCAACATTTTGACTAATTAACTGCAATGTTTAATGCGTTAGACCAAAGTTGATGCTGTTGTTGTGGTTGTGGTTGTTGTTGTTGTTGTTGTTGTTGTTGTCGTTAGCCAAGTCTGTAGCCGGAACGAGTTTCAAGGCATTGGCCATTGGCTCGCATTTCCTGGCCAGGGCGACGACAATCATAATCGCCAATGACAAACGCACAAAAAGATGCAGAAAAGATCTATCTATAAATACATACGCACATACGTGCATAACCGGGTTGGGGCTTTGTCATTGGAAAGGGTATTTGGTTAGCGCAGCGCAACTGGTATTACAGGCATACCATATTGGCCAAATGCTTAACTGGCAGCTGTTTTGCTTGCTGCATCTGCATCTGCAACTGCAACTGCAACTGGCAACTGGCAACAGCCTCTCGCTGTCTCACCAGTCAAGACAAGTTCTGATTTAACATCCACAGCAATCGCATTCGCATTCGCATTCGAATATACCACTCACAATTCACAACTAGCCAAAACGCACACTCAATAAAACTGTTTAATTTATACACCAAAATTATCTCAGCCAATAAGTAAATCAGTTCGTATTGCCATGGCTCTGTGGTAGCTTGATTGCCATAAGCCAACTCAAGCAAATCGTAGAATAGACAAATTAAACCTATTTGCAGAGTGGTATTCAAGCATAAATCATTAATGGAGTAGTGGACGTAGTCACTAGGGAAGAGATATCAAACACGGAACACATAATACGCTCCAACTCAGAGTGGTTCTGGATGAAGGCCATAGCTGATTTGGCATTTAGTATCAAAAATATATATTCTTTGTGGCTTAGGTATATTTACACAAAATCTTTATACACATTCAATAGTTTTTGAATAGGAAAAGCCACATGGAAGCTAAGGTCTAAGATATTATGAATAAACTCCCATTTCTTCCATATATCAGTATAAACTAAAAAAAGGCAAAGAAAGCTTTCTGATACTAATATATTGCTGACTATCAGATAAACGCAGAAAAGATTTTCTATACGATATTTATATACTAATTCTCATATGTATACAAATATTAAGATAAATGAAATCTTGTAAATGATATATTGAGAGCTCCTCAAATTCCAAAAAAATCGAACATGTTAAGTAAATAAGCTTCGATAATACATCTATCGATAATTTGAAACAGAGAATATTTAAACTGATTTGCCGAACAATTAAATAATTTTGTATGTCAATGAATATTTTTATTTAATATAGATATAGATATATATAGATGGGACAGCAATGCATAAATCAATAAATAAAAAAATCGATAATACAATTTGATTTAGTAAAACACATGTGAAGAACTAACATTTAAAGCCAAACGTAGCATAGTATTCTAAAAATACAACTAATTATTAGGAAATCGATTGTCGATAATCGATATATTTTATAACAGCTTTGAGTTTCTACTTATAAAACTGTCATATGACAAAATTACTCTATAGTTCTTAGCCAAAGTAATCACAGTAATAATGCACAAGCTAAACAAGTCTTGAATTTGGACTCAAACTTTGAAGGAATTTGAATAGAGTCAAATCCGACGCGAGGCACCTGCTGCTCCCTCCCAAGCCTGCCCACCTGCCCAGCTGCTGCCAGGCAAAGAGAAACACTCAGGTGACTAGCTGACTAGCTGACCAGCTGACCAGCTGCCCACCTGTGCGACTGTGGCAAATTGATTGCCAAGGGCGTTGTTGAACAAAATAAATACAACAAATTGATTGTTTTAGGCAACTGATATGCATATCTAAAGCCGCTCAAGTTGTCTTGTCTTGTCACTTGACGCAGCTCAATTGAGCGAGCCAAAATGCGCTGCCCAACGAGATATATATAAATATATACGTACATGTATACATGTATGTATACATAAAACGACAAAAAACGGTACAAATACAATATTGAAAAAGATTTATTAAGTTCGCACATTCGAAAAGCACTTGAGGCTGACAATTAAAAAGCACTCGGCATCAAATTTAGACGATGACGGTAACTGCCCGGGCAATATCTGCGGGGGCAACAAGGGGCCAACGATTTGTTATTTTGCGTTGGCTGCAAACAATGCCAGCGAAATCAACTCGAAGATACTCTCTCAAAGGTTGTGTTAACAAATGCAAACAAAAAGTTTCTATCATATATCATACATATGTATATCATATGATTCCTTTTGGTGCATTAGCTTATAGTTATAATCGAAGATATTGCTCTAAACTTAATAAAGAAAATTAAATTTATTGTTATAGAACTACATACCAAATGAGTGAGTGTGATGTATGCTAGAATGAAAGAAAAGGTAAAGAGTCAGACAGGCTGAAGCTAACTAAAGCTAGAGATCAAGTTGAGATTAAAGATAGTTAAGATGGAGATAAATATACTCGACAAGAAAATACATGCATTCCCTACAATTTGAGACTTAACAAGTTATCGATAAAAAATGTTGGTTATCGAAACAGAGAAAATAAACAAATAATTAACTTGGTCTTTAAGTAATATTATAGAAATACATAACTGAATATTGAGATAACTAAAACTAAAACTGAAATGACCATATCGATAAGTATTATCGATAACTGTAATAGTGCTCTAGATGAGCAACAATTGCGGTCAATAAACATTGCATATTAAACGGTCTCTTTTGTTGAAATTTTAAAATTTATGTTAGATATATGTATGTATATATAGTCAGTATAAAATGTATCAATAGTCGATAATAAAAAATATGCATAATTTGTTAGGATTTTTAGAAAATAGAACATTTTGATAATTCAGTAAACTCTATAAAATACCCACAATACAATCCGACAGCAAATGTATCGATAAGTCGTTATCGATTATAATCCATAAGTCATGATACCAGCTTAGCAATAAAAAAGCAATCTTCAATTGTTATCGATTGCCGATTTATTTACATTAATCGTATGCCTATGGCTATATGTCTATGGATATAGACAAATTGTTATAGCCGCTACATAGGCTCAACTAACTGCAAGGTATCAATACGTTATAGGCGCCACAAAACGTGCGTGTGTACTTATGCGTGTATGTGTGTGGGTATGCGAATGTATGTGTCAGGCATTTGCGATGTCAGGTTGTTCGGGTTATTCGGTCTGTTTGGGTTGGCTCGGCGCTTTCGTTGCTGTTGCTGTTGCTGCTGTAGGCTTTGGTTTTGTCAGCGGCTTGATTACTTGTTCGCCTGCGCTCGTTTAATGGCGGCAACAAATTGTCTGCTTAATTGTGAGAAACCCAATGACAGCAACAACAATAGCCAACTGAAATTGTATCCGAAATTGAATCCCAATCGCCCCGTCTCAATTGTATCTGATGTATACGAGTATATCTTCTAAACGTATCTGTAGTTGAATTTGTGCTCACGCGCAAGTAAAAAGCAAATAGAATCAAAAGATACGTAAATCTATAGCTTCTCGAAGAGTCGCACACTGTCGCGCAATGGGATACTCTTAACTGATCTTGAAACAAAATATTCGCATGACCACCAGTTTGAAAAGTTGAAGTTGAAGTTGAAAGTTGTCTAAGTTATTATTTTGTTTGCTAAAAGATAGACAGTTAACTCTAAGCAATTCTTGATGTTTTTCTTAAGGCAACTGTATATATCATAAACTCGCCATTCGATATAAATTATGACATAGTATAAAAAGCATATGAAAGCTCTTCTGATAATGTTTCCATAAGGTAGCTTCAATTTTTTTAGTTTTGTATATTTTTGTGATACAGAAAGCCCGTTGAAATCAATTTGAAATTTTAAATAATTCAAAGTCTAAATTGTAAAATTTGGAATAAATACAGACAATTATTGAGCCATGCCAAAATTTTTTCTAACGACCAGATCTCTTCAGAGAGCATTAAGAATTTCGTGTTTATTTTTCTTTTTTTTTTTATCAATTCATATAATAGGGATTCATATCAGCTTTTATTATTATTTTTAGGTTTGGTTCAACGTTCTATGGAACCAAAATCCTGAAAAATTAATTTCGATGCCATTTTTCTGTGATTAATAATGTTCAAAAAGTCTTTGAATTATTATATAAAATTATAAATTCAACTAGATGCAAATTTTATAAATAATTTCCAAATCTGTATCTGCAATCAGAGTTTCTATACACCGCCAATCACTTCAGTCAACTCATATACTCCTACTGAAGGGTATATAACAAGAAAAATGTGCGCAGGCGCAGCTGGCTTTGTTATACGTACTCGCATTATCATTATATGGTTTGATGCGGTGTATTTGATGCATGTGTTATATGGTATCCGCTTGTTGTTATTATTATTATTATTATTATTATTCATTTCTGTTCATTGTTGTAGATGTGTTTAATGTGTGTGTTTTGCATTAAAAACATTTCATTAAATTGTATTTGGTATAAGTGCTTGCCCCCTTCGAGTGGGTATGTGTGGGCATACACGCTTCTTAAATGCTGCTTAAATAAGCGATTAAGCAAATTTACAACTTTTCACTTGCTTTGATTGTGAATTGATTTGAAACGCCATTTCAATGCACTCGAAATTTAGTTCTTGACATGGTTCGAACGGTTAAATGAAAGTCGCCAGCAATCAGTGCTTGGAAATTGAGCCTGTAGATAGCCGACAGATATAGAAAACGAGCAACAGTTGCTGCTGTAGCAGTAACAATCAGATCAAATGTTGCTGCTACAGCAGTAACAATCAGATCAAATGTCAACAGAGCTCGCGCAACAAAAACATAAAAATAAAAAAATATTGGCCACAAAAATCAGCGCAATAAGTTGTTGTTGTTATTATTACTGCTGCTGCTGCACTTGTCGCTTCTTCGGCTTACAGTCTGTTGCCTGTCGTCAGGCTCGTCTGCTGCGGCTGGCGGATACCAAATTTGCCTGCAGTAGCAACAAAAACCAGCAACAACAACAACAGCCAGCAGCAACCACCACCAACAACACCAACAGCAGCAGGTACCGCCTGTTGCACATGGCTTCAGCAAATGACTTTATTATAGGTTTTTAAATTTATAAACGCAACATTTACAATGCTAAACACTTCAAATACCAGATGGCTCGATAGGCTGCCTGCAACAACAACAAGAGCAACAACACCATCAACACTATAATAGCAACATTTTGCAATTCTTTGAGCTGTTGCCAACTGCACGTGATGCGTGCGGCTGTGTGGCAAGTAAGACAATGTTGTTGCTTCAAAAGCAATTTGGACTTAAGCAAGTATTAAACGATATATATATATATATATATATATATATATATATATATATATATATATATATATATATATATAGTATACAGAAGCTTATTTCCAGTTTCTTTAGACAGTTCCGAGAAGCTTAAAACAGTTACGTATGCTTCATTAGTCAATTCTGTCTAATGGATCCATCAGACGGATTTGTCAAGCAATTTATTCATATTATATGGAAAAAATGCATAAAAAGGTTTCATCAATTATATTCATCATAGAGTTTCATCATCAGACACCACATTGTTTTATCAGCTTCATCACATTTCTAAGTCAATTTCATCATCCAATTTCATCAGAAACAAGACATCAGTTTCATTAGCCGGTTTCATCAGACAGCTTCATCAGTTTGCTTAGACAATTTCAACAGCTAATTTTATCAGACTATAAATGAGCTCAATTCATCACTATCATCGTCACCTTCGTCATCATCAGCCCACACGTCCTCATCATCATCGTCATCAACTTTCTTGCCATAATCAGCTTCATCATCTCCCTCGTCTTTTTCCATCTCCTCATCCATCTCGTTTGCAGCATCGGCTGCATATTCGCGACCGCTACGCAATTTCATGTTTCCCTTTTGAATCAACAAATATGAAGTATATTTTGTATATATGTTTTGGATATATATTTATTTTCGAGAATTTTAGTAATTGTGTTAACTGTTTACTGTTCGAGAGAGCTGTGTAAACTGATGAAATATTTTACGTTTTGACGCTCATCGAATTTTCCACAATTTGAAGCCTACTTTGTTGCAAAATTTTTTCCCTTTGTGAAACAAAATGTTTAATATGTAAAATGATGTAAAATATCAGTAAGCCTACAAAGCCTTAATGCGGAAGGATACCAGCCATAATCTATGGATTCACAAACCAGGATAGAACGGTTCATTAGGGCTTTCAACTCTTCTAATCGATAGCCAGAACAAATGGATCAGATAATACCTTTATTTTTTAAACTTCCAGATCTCAGCTAATTGAAGTATTTAGTCATGAAATAGCTCAATAATTTCTAAAGCAAGGACTGGCTAATAAATCACTGAGGTGAAATAATTTACTGCAAGGAGTACTCTACTGTACCTGTTCAGAGGCCATGGGCGTATTGCGATTTCCATTGCGATTTCGATTGCGAATACGATAACGATTGGCAGCAGTCGATTGCACGCGCTCAGTACGAGCCTCGGGGTTGGTTGACCCATTGGCCCCGGCTCCCCTCGAACCGCGAGGAATGCGACGCCTCGAGCGATTTCCGTTGCTCGACTCACCGTTTGCAGCATCGGCTGCATCTTCTTCGGGAAAATATTCGCGACCGCTACGCAATTTCATGTTTCCCTTTTGAATCAACAAATATGAAGTATATTTTGTATATATGTTTTGGATATATACTTATTTTCGAGAATTTTAGTAATTGTTTTTACTGTTTACAGTTCGTGAGAGCTGTGTAAACTGATGAAATATTTTACGTTTTGACGTTCATCGAATTTTCCACAATTTGAAACCTACTTTGTTGCAAAATTTTTTCCCTTTGTGAAACAACGTGTTTAATATGTAAAATGATGTAAAATATCAGTAAGCCTATCTAATCAGCTTCACATTCACGTTTGCTCAGACAATATCGCTAAAGCGTTTCATAATTGAAATGAATCTCAGTTTTATTCGAGTTTCATCTAATTCTTCCACATTGCAACCAACGTTTCGATTAGGTTTGTCGAAAAGATATCGATATTATTTTGTTTAAAAAATATATTTATATCGTAATATTTGTTTTTGCCAAATATCGAATATTTTTTTGCGATATTTTGATATATTTGAATTGGTTACTCTTGTGGTAAGTGAACCAAGTGCAAAAGTAAAATAATGAATATGGTGAAAACGAATTATTCAGACTTTAAAAATGGAACAGGCAGATGTAATTTGTGACTTAAAGTAATAAAAACAAGTGGTTGTATATTAAATATGGGGCCTAACCACCCCAGGTAGCTCAGTGCCTTCCTTCGGTAATAAAATGTATGACGGATACTCATATCACAGAACGCGTTTTTTTATATTTTAGTACCGAATACTGGAGTTAAGGCAGTTTATCATATAAATACAAAATAATATTTTTATTAATTTTTTTTTTTTGGGGGGGGGGGATAGAGTATAAATTTATTGTGGGAAAAAAGTTGTTAAAAAATATCGAAAAATATCGATATATCGATATTTTTAAAGTTGAATAACAAATATTATTTTGATATTTTTGCCGTCTTCATCTTCTACATCTTGCGATTGATCTTTAGATCCAAAAAACTCGACGAAAAGATTAAGGATTTGGGACAGTTTGAGTCAAATAGTAACGTATGAAGGGCATAGGGAACCCAGGTGCCAGCGAACCGTCGGTCCCCTGAATGGTACGTGGTGAGTGCACGCGCACCATCGGCGACAAACCTGACAACTGTATATTGTGTCCACTAATAGCAGCAGCCAATTCATTAAGCTCTTCGAGAGCCGCATTAACTGTATTCTCAGTCCCGGCGTTGGGCACAGATCTCTGCAATGACAGTAAGTTTCAGATATATTTCTGCAGATTACTTCACTCTACTGTACCTGTTCAGAGGCCATGGGCGTATTGCGATTTCCATTGCGATTTCGATTGCGATTACGGTAACGATTGGCAGCAGTCGATTGCACGCGCTCAGTACGAGTGTCGGGGTTGGTTGACCCATTGGCCCCGGCTCCCCTCGAACCGCGAGGAATGCGACGCCTCGAGCGATTTCCGTTGCTCGACTCACCGTTTGCAGCATCGGCTGCATCTTCTTCGGGAAAATATTCGCGACCGCTACGCAATTTCATGTTTCCCTTTTGAATCAACAAATATGAAGTATATTTTGTATATATGTTTTGGATATATATTTATTTTCGAGAATTTTAGTAATTGTGTTAACTGTTTACTGTTCGAGAGAGCTGTGTAAACTGATGAAATATTTTACGTTTTGACGTTCATCGAATTTTCCACAATTTGAAACCTACTTTGTTGCAAAATTTTTTCCCTTTGTGAAACAAAATGTTTAATATGTAAAATGATGTAAAATATCAGTAAGCCTACAAAGCCTTAATGCGGAAGGATACCAGCCATAATCTATGGATTCACAAACCAGGATAGAACGGTTCATTAGGGCTTTCAACTCTTCTAATCGATAGCCAGAACAAATGGATCAGATAATACCTTTATTTTTTAAACTTCCAGATCTCAGCTAATTGAAGTATTTAGTCATGAAATAGCTCAATAATTTCTAAAGCAAGGGCTGGCTAATAAATCACTGAGGTGAAATAATTTACTGCAAGGAGTACTCTACTGTACCTGTTCAGAGGCCATGGGCGTATTGCGATTTCCATTGCGATTTCGATTGCGATTACGATAACGATTGGCAGCAGTCGATTGCACGCGCTCAGTACGAGTCTCGGGGTTGGTTGACCCATTGGCCCCGGCTCCCCTGGAACCGCGAGGAATGCGACGCCTCGAGCGATTTCCGTTGCTCGACTCACCGTTTGCAGCATCGGCTGCATCTTCTTCGGGAAAATATTCGCGACCGCTACGCAATTTCATGTTTCCCTTTTGAATCAACAAATATGAAGTATATTTTGTATATATGTTTTGGATATATACTTATTTTCGAGAATTTTAGTAATTGTTTTTACTGTTTACAGTTCGTGAGAGCTGTGTAAACTGATGAAATATTTTACGTTTTGACGTTCATCGAATTTTCCACAATTTGAAACCTACTTTGTTGCAAAATTTTTTCCCTTTGTGAAACAACGTGTTTAATATGTAAAATGATGTAAAATATCAGTAAGCCTATCTAATCAGCTTCACATTCACGTTTGCTCAGACAATATCGCTAAAGCGTTTCATAATTGAAATGAATCTCAGTTTTATTCGAGTTTCATCTAATTCTTCCACATTGCAACCAACGTTTCGATTAGGTTTGTCGAAAAGATATCGATATTATTTTGTTTAAAAAATATATTTATATCGTAATATTTGTTTTTGCCAAATATCGAATATTTTTTTGCGATATTTTGATATATTTGAATTGGTTACTCTTGTGGTAAGTGAACCAAGTGCAAAAGTAAAATAATGAATATGGTGAAAACGAATTATTCAGACTTTAAAAATGGAACAGGCAGATGTAATTTGTGACTTAAAGTAATAAAAACAAGTGGTTGTATATTAAATATGGGGCCTAACCACCCCAGGTAGCTCAGTGCCTTCCTTCGGTAATAAAATGTATGACGGATACTCATATCACAGAACGCGTTTTTTATACCCTGATCCCATTAAAAATGGGAAATCAGGGTATAATGGTTTTGTGAAAAGTATGTAACAGGCAGAAGGAGGCGTGGCAGACCCCATAAAGTATATATATTCTTGATCAGGGCGACGAACTGAGTCGATATAGCCCTGTCCGTCTGTCCGTCCGTCCGTCCGTCCGTCCGTCCGTCCGTCCGTCCGTCCGTCCGTCCGTCCGTATGAACGCCTAGATCTCAGAAGATATAAGAGCTAGAGACTTCAAATTTTGTATGCATACTCATGTATACCATACGCAGTACAAGTTTATCTTTTTTTTTCGATAACTCGTCCGATTACTTTTTTATCGCGAATAATCGATAAATTCATTTTGTTTATTCACCGTAATTTCAATACTTTTAGACCTGGAGACTTCAGATTTGGTGTGTATATACATCTAATCAATACGCAGATTTTGTCATTTACAGATTTTGGATACCACGCCCCCTTCGCCCCCAATTTGCAAAAAACGTATTTTAAGTACTAGAGACTTGTGCTTTGGAATGTACACACATTTGCACATTGTGATCACCATCTGAAAGTTTCATGAAGATAGTCCTATTACAGGAGAAATTATTCAGCAACGCCCACACTGCAGAGGAGCCCAAGCGCAGTCGCTGCTTACTGCGCAGTTAGCAGAGCGCGTGCTTATGCGTGCGTGAATATCAGCTCTTTGTAGGGATCAGGGTATCTCCTAGTCGAGCAGTCTCGACTAGAGCTTCCTTACTTGTTTTATATTTTAGTACCGAATACTGGAGTTAAGGCAGTTTATCATATAAATACAAAATAATATTTTTATTATTCTTTTTTTTTTTTTTGGGGGGGGGGGGGGCGGTGCGGATAGAGTATAAATTTATTGTGGGAAAAAAGTTTTTTAAAAATATCGAAAAATATCGATATATCGATATTTTTAAAGTTGAATAACAAATATCATTTTGATATTTTTTCAACTTAAAATATCATCGATACGATATTTTAAAAATTTTCAACAACCATAGTTTCGATCTTAAATTAATGAATAAACACATTTCTATGCACCCCTAATATATTTTCGATTCCCCGTACTCCAAAATATCGCACAAAGTTATTTTTTCGAGCCAAACAGAAAATTGAAAACTGCTGATATTAAGGTTTACGGAGCACCTTCATTGTCATCAGCTGCTCCACTATCATCGTCATCTTCGTCACCATCAGCCCACTCGTCCTCATCATCATCGTCATCAACTTTCTTGCCATAATCAGCTTCATCATCTCCCTCGTCTTCTTCCATCTCCTCATCCTCAATGCCGTCTTCATCTTCTACATCTTGCGATTGATCTTTAGATCCAAAAAACTCGACGAAAAGATTAAGGATTTGGGACAGTTTGAGTCAAATAGTAACGTATGAAGGGCATAGGGAACCCAGGTGCCAGCGAACCGTCGGTCCCCTGAATGGTACGTGGTGAGTGCACGCGCACCATCGGCGACAAACCTGACAACTGTATATTGTGTCCACTAATAGCAGCAGCCAATTCATTAAGCTCTTCGAGAGCCGCATTAACTGTATTCTCAGTCCCGGCGTTGGGCACAGATCTCTGCAATGACAGTAAGTTTCAGATATATTTCTGCAGATTACTTCACTCTACTGTACCTGTTCAGAGGCCATGGGCGTATTGCGATTTCCATTGCGATTTCGATTGCGATTACGGTAACGATTGGCAGCAGTCGATTGCACGCGCTCAGTACGAGTGTCGGGGTTGGTTGACCCATTGGCCCCGGCTCCCCTGGAACCGCGAGGAATGCGACGCCTCGAGCGATTTCCGTTGCTCGACTCACCGTTTGCAGCATCGGCTGCATCTTCTTCGGGAAAATATTCGCGACCGCTACGCAATTTCATGTTTCCCTTTTGAATCAACAAATATGAAGTATATTTTGTATATATGTTTTGGATATATATTTATTTTCGAGAATTTTAGTAATTGTGTTAACTGTTTACTGTTCGAGAGAGCTGTGTAAACTGATGAAATATTTTACGTTTTGACGCTCATCGAATTTTCCACAATTTGAAACCTACTTTGTTGCAAAATTTTTTCCCTTTGTGAAACAAAGTGTTTAATATGTAAAATGATGTAAAATATCAGTAAACCTACAAAGCCTTAATGCGGAAGGATACCAGCCATAATCTATTGATTCACAAACCAGGATAGAACGGTTCATTAGGGCTTTCAACTCTTCTAATCGATAGCCAGAACAAATGGATTTTTAAACTTCCAGATCCCAGCTAATTGAAGTATTTAGTCATGAAATAGCTCAATAATTTCTAAGGCAAGAACTGGCTAATAAATCAGAGGTGAAATAATTTACTGCAAGGAGTAAGAAGAGCATATCCAATAAACGTCTTATAATTCGCAACTAGTTAAGGCTAAAATAAGGTTGAATTTTAAGTTGAAAGTTGTCTAAGCAAGAGCAGATCTCTTAAGAAAGCATTAAGAATTTCGTATCTAATTTTGATTGATCAATTCATAGGAATTAATATCAGTTATTATTATTATTTATAAGTTTGGTTCAACGTTTTATCAATTCAAAGTCATGCACAATTCATTTTCGTTTCCTTGTTCAACTGCCCTTCGATGTCATTTTTCTGTGATTAATAATGTTCGAAAAATCTTTGAATTATCATATAAACTTATAAATTCAAATAGATGCGAATTTTATAACAAATTTCCAATCCAATGAGAGCGCTCTTAACACATATCAGCTGTAACTTCAATACGAGTTTCAGAGAATGGCACCAGAGAGTTTCATCACACAGATTCATTGGATTCATTCGATAGTTTTATCTAATCAGCTTCACATTCACGTTTGCTCCGACAATATCGCTAAAGCGTTTCATAATTGAGATGAATCTGTTTTATTCGAGTTTCATCTAATTCTTCCACACTGCAACCAACGTTTTGATCTTAAATTAATGAATAAGCACATTTCTATGAACCCCTTATATATTTTCGATTCCCCGTACTCCAAAATATCGCACGATTAATATTTCCTCAATATAACAACTGCACAATATAACAAAGTTATTTTTTCGAGCCAAACAGAAAATTGAAAACTGCTGATGTAAAGCTATATGAAGCACCTTCATTGACATCAGTTGCGTCAGCCGCTCCACTACCATCGTTATCTTCATCACCATCTTCGTCTTCTTCATCGCCTTCATAGTCCTCATAGTCAACGTCCTGCCTGTGTTCACCGTCGTCATCAACTTTCTTACCATCATCGGCTTCAACATTTTTCTCTTCTTCTTCCATCTCCTCATCATCTCCCTCGTCTTCTTCCATCTCCTCATCCTCAATGCCGTCTTCATCTTCGACATCTTGCGATTGTTCGTGAGATCCAGAAAACTCGACGAAAAGATTAACGATTTCGGACAGGTTGCTGTTATTGCGAGTCAAATACTGGCGTGGGACGGGCATGGAGAACTTAGTTCCCAGCGAACCGTCGGGTCCTTGAATGGTATGTGGCAACTGTATATTGTGTCCACTAATAGTAGCAGTCAATTGGTTAAGCTCTACGAGAGTCGCATCAGCTGTATTCTCAGTCCCGGCGTTGGGCACAGATCTCTGCAATGACAGTAAGTTTCAGATATCTTTCTGGAGATTACTTCACTCTACTGTACCTGTTCAGAGGCCATGAGCGTATTGCGATTTCGATTGCGATTATGATAACGATTGGCAGCAGTTGATTGCACGCGCTCAGTACGAGTGTCGGGGTTGGTTGACCCATTGGCCCCGGCTCCCCTGGAACCGCGAGGAATGCGACGCCTCGAGCGATTTCCGTTGCTCGACTCACCGCTTGCAGCATCGGCTGCATCCTCTTCGGGAAAATATTCGCGACCGCTACGCAATTTCATGTTTACTTTTTGAATCAACAAATATAAAATATATTTTGTATATATGTTTTGGATATATATTTATTTTCGAGAATTTTAGTAATTTTGTTTACTGTTTACAGTTCGTGAGAGCTGTGTAAACTGATGAAATATTTTACGTTGAGGCTCATCGAATTTTCCACAATTTGAAACCTACCTTGTAGCAAAATTTGTTCCCTTTGTGAAACAAAGTGTTTAATATGTAAAATGATGTAAAATATCAGTAAGCCTACAAAGCCTTAATGCGGAAGGATATCAGCTATAATCTATTGATTCACTCGGGTTTTCTGCTATTTAATCAGAAACCAGGATAGAACGGTTCATTAGGGCTTTCAACTCTTCTAATCGATAGCCAAAATAAATGGATCAGATAATACCTTTATTTTTGAAACTTCCAGATCCCAGCTAATTGAAGTATTTAGTCATGAAATAGCTCATTAATTTCTAAGGCAAGAACTGGCTAATAAATCACAGAGGTGAAATAATTTACTGCAAGGAGTAAGAAGAGCATATCCAATAAACGTCTTATAATTCGCAACTAGTTAAGGCTAAAATAAGGTTGAATTTTAAGTTGAAAGTTGTCTAAGCAAGAGCAGATCTCTTAAGAAAGCATTAAGAATTTCGTATCTAATTTTGATTGATCAATTCATAGGAATTAATATCAGTTATTATTATTATTTATAAGTTTGGTTCAACGTTTTATCAATTCAAAGTCATGCACAATTCATTTTCGTTTCCTTGTTCAACTGCCCTTCGATGTCATTTTTCTGTGATTAATAATGTTCGAAAAATCTTTGAATTATCATATAAACTTATAAATTCAAATAGATGCGAATTTTATAACAAATTTCCAATCCAATGAGAGCGCTCTTAACACATATCAGCTGTAACTTCAATACGAGTTTCAGAGAATGGCACCAGAGAGTTTCATCACACAGATTCATTGGATTCATTCGATAGTTTTATCTAATCAGCTTCACATTCACGTTTGTTCAGACAATATCGCTAGCGTTTCGAGTTTCATCTAATTCTTCCACACTGCAGCCAACATTTCGATCTTAAATTAATGAATAAACACATTTCTATGCACCCCTTATATATATCGATTCCCCATACTTCAAAATTTCGAACGATTAATATTTCCTCAATATAACAACTGCACAATATAACAAAGTTATTTTTTCGAACCAAACAGCAAAATGAAAACCGCTGATGTAAACCAATATGCAGCATATTCATCGTCATCAGCTGCTTCAGCAGCTCCACTACCATCGTTATCTTCGTCACCATATTCGTCTTCTTCATCGCCTTCATAGTCCTCATAGTCAACGTCCTGCCTGTGTTCACCGTCGTCATCAACTTTCTTACCATCATCAGCTTCATCATATTCCTCCTCTTCTTCCATCTCCTCATCATCTTCCTCCTCTTCTTCCATCTCCTCATCATCTTCCTCCTCTTCTTCCATCTCCTCATCATCTCCCTCCTCTTCTTCCATCTTCTCATCATCTCCCTCGTCTTCTTCCATCTCCTCATCCTCAATGCCGTCTTCATCTTCGACATCTTGCGATTGTTCGTGACATCCAGAAAACTCGACGAAAAAATTAACGATTTCGGACAGGTTGCTGTTATTGCGAGTCAAATACTGGCGTGGGACGGGCATGGAGAACTTAGTTCCCAGCGAACCGTCGGGTCCTTGAATGGTATGTGGAGGGTGGACGCGCACCATCGGCGGCAAACGTGGCAACTGTATATTGTGTCCACTAATAGCAGCAGTCAATTGGTTAAGTTCTGCGAGAGCCGCATTAGCTGTATTCTCAGTCCCGGCGTTGGCCACAGATTTCTGCAATGACAGTAAGTTTCAGATATCTTTCTGGAGATTACTTCACTCTACTGTACCTGTTCAGAGGCCATGGGCGTATTGCGATTTCCATTGCGATTTCGATTGCGATTACGATAACGATTGGCAGCAGTCGATTGCACGCGCTCAGTACGAGTCTCGGGGTTGGTTGACTCATTGGCCCCGGCTCCCCTGGAACCGCGAGGAATGCGACGCCTCGAGCGATTTCCGTTGCTCGACTCACCGTTTGCAGCATCGGCTGCATCTTCTTCGGGAAAATATTCGCGACCGCTACGCAATTTCATGTTTACTTTTTGAATCAACAAATATAAAATATATTTTGTATATATGTTTTGGATATATATTTATTTTCGAGAATTTTAGTAATTGTGTTAACTGTTTACTGTTCGAGAGAGCTGTGTAAACTGATGAAATATTTTACGTTTTGACGCTCATCGAATTTTCCACAATTTGAAACCTACTTTGTTGCAAAATTTTTTCCCTTTGTGAAACAAAGTGTTTAATATGTAAAATGATGTAAGATATCAGTAAGCCTACAAAGCCTTAATGCGGAAGGATATCAGCCATAACCTATTGATTCACTCGGGTTTTCTGCTATTTAATCAGAAACCAGGATAGAACGGTTCATTAGGGCTTTCAGCTCTTCTAATCGATAGCCAGAATAGATGGATCAGATAATACCTTTATTTTTTAAACTGCCAGATCGTAGCTATAATAGTTCAATAAAAGTTTCTAAGGCAAGGACTGGCTAATAAATCACTGATGTGAAAGATCTAAGGGAAATAGTTTACTGCAAGGAGTAAGAGACTAGCTAAGGAAAAACTAAAGTGAAATCTAGATAAGGCAGCGATCTTTAAAAAGTGATCCACATGGGGTTCATTTAACATTATCGATCCTCATATGTATGCAATCACAGTAATTCATACGTTAAGCAGTCTTTTCTGTTGGTGGCTCTCGTTTAGCTCAGTTGAGCTTTGTGGAGGCGACGAGGTTCCATTAACAGCTCAACTATTGAACAAAGCAGCATTTAGAGTTTATCGGCTTACAGCCCACTGTCTTCGTATGCCACCCAGCCAGCGCGTTGCATTGATCTCAATCCTTAGGCGTGATCACATATATGTGTATATGGGCAATATGCCTACGCATATGCAATGCGGAACTCGGAACGTGGGCCCCCCTGTTGCTTTTGTTTGTTACGTTCTTTCGAATCTATCGAAATCCCAATTCAATTGATCGAGAGCTAAGCGTGTATGGCATGCACATAATTTGTCGCCTTAGCTCATTATCAAATACTGAATACAGGGTGTGGGCTAGCCGGGATGAATAATGATAATGGCTATGGGAGCTACAAAACTACAACAACAACAACAACAACGAAAATCGATGTTTGAAAGTTCGGAAGTCAAATGAGTTTTGCCACTTGTTATCGATTTGTTTGCTTTTACAACTTGTCACCGGTTTGGGGCAACTGCCTCGTTATATGTATATCTTTCTCCTCTTCTTCATCTTTTGATGTTGTTGTTGCTCTACTCTCTAGTGATCTTTGGATCTGTGGTTGTGCCATCAATTCGCATCATAGCTCATAACTTGGTTTCTTTATAGGAAACAATAAAACGTCAAAAAAATGCTTTGACGACTATTTACAGCTGGTTTCGAGCTGTTTTGTTCGAGTTTAAAAAGCGTCTTCTCTTTCTTGTTTTCTTTATACTTTTTTTCTGTGGGTTCTAGTTTAAATTTTCAGTTTTTATTTTGTCGCTTACTGCGGCTTCCGCCTAATTCGTCTGTGGCTTACCACAATTGCGGTTATTCTCACACGAAAATCACACTGAATATCAGATTTCTGCAATTAATTAACAAAGCTCCAATACCCTTTCGCAATTCAAGTCATTCTAGTTGGTGTCAAAATCTGAGTTTCAGCTAACATCTTTTATTATTTTCATTATAATATATATATATATATATATATATATATATATCGGCAATTCTTTACAATTATCATTAATTTACCATAATTATAACAGTTAATCTGATTAAACACTTAAGTATAAAAAAAGCCTTATGTAAGCTGTCTTAGCAGCGTTGCCAGCTGGCTATGAATTGATATGTAATACCTTAAGACTCAAAGACACATTAGAGTTTCACATACACATTAACATGCGAATTTAACATGAATTTGCTTTCTTTTCCATTATGTATCTTTCCTACCTTTAAATTTTTATCTGGAAGAGTTGCCACCTTGATAAACATCTATAATTCACGAATCCTGTTTGATTGGTAAACTTTCTAGAACTCAAGCATTGAAGAAAGCATTCTTATGTCAAATTGAACTAGAACGTATTGAGTTTAGTAATATATTACAAGTTTCAAATAGTTTTTAATATATCTTCTTGAACTGTAATAAAATGCCATATATTCAACTTGAGCTCAACTCAGATACCTCAATTATTACTATCTAATTACATTATAGAAAGGCTTATCAAAATATCTTATGATATGTACAACATTCTAGCATATAGAGTAGCCTAGGCACAGTTTCCACCACGTTGACATTAACTTTAACATGAACATTCAATTGCTCATTCATAGCTTCTTCTATTAACTAACATTATTTTATACCCTAAATGCACTCGAACATACGAATTCTGTATCAATTCAAGTTCATGTTGAAGTTAACTTTAACATGAACTTTAGCAAGCAGAATTGCATTCCTGCATTTCATATTTGTTTATTTAGATAGCTATCAGCTGATGGGTCGTTGCTGGGCACTCAAAATGTTTGCAAAGCTCACATAAATTCTGTACGCTTGGGCAGCCAGCGAGTGTATTAAGAGGTCTTTTCAATGTTCCTAACGCGCAGCGCATTAACTTTGTAGCGCGCACTTGCTTTTATTTAGCTTCTTCTTTCTTTGACTCTGTCTGAAAAATAAATTTATGCGAAATTCTCGTGCTTCTCATGGCTGATGGCGGCTGTTGGGCAACCTATATATATATTTACTTCTACATATTGGTATTTATACATATATATAGTACAGAGATATATATTCTGTTTCATTGCAGCCACATATTAATAAATGTCTGTACATCCATGCATACATATGCATTACTGTTATTAAATGGTTAGTTAGTTTAGCGCCTGCTGCGATAGCTTTGCGTGCCAGGGCTGACGGTGCTCACAATTTGGGTGAGGGTCAATGGGGAAGGTTTGCCCAAAGGGGCGGGCCACGAACGTTGCTGTTGGTTTTGCTCGTAAATAAAGTCTGGTATTAGAGCATAGCTAGAAAACGCCTAGCTGCAAATTAAGGTCTTGATTGCACGATACTATATAGCATAATATTTTACAATTCATATTTACTAAATTCTAAAGTTAAGCGCAAATATTTGCTTGAATTTAAATAAAACTTTGCAGTTTAAGTACTCACTATAGATGGCGATATGACAGAGTTTCTTAGAATATAATTTATATTAACTTATATTAATATGTTATATTTTATATATTTACATTATTTATACAAATATTTTTCTACAACTTGACTTATTTTAAAGTATTATTTTGTTTCCTAACTTCAATACTTGAAGTTCTTAGAGAGCTCTACCAAGTTAGATAGGCATTTCCCCATGGCTCTAATAATAATTCAGTTTCCTGGCTTAAGTAGAGTCCACACATGAGATTTTTCAACTCTAGCATCAGTAGTTTCAGAGTTCGTAGAGAACTGTACCAGCTTATATTGTCCAAATAGATATTTTCCCAAGTAACATCAAGTTTAGCTTTATATATCGTCCACACACGCAATATTTCAAATCAAACTTTACCAATCCATGAATAAGTCGTATTTGGTTACATTTGATTTTTGTTTCACTTCGGTATGCTAAAAATTAGGATTAACAAGTTATAAAAATGACGTAACTAGTTGGGGGTTCGCACAGAGCATTTCTACAATTTTGGAAAACTTGTTGCATTCTGCAGCCTCCCAACGTAATCTTGAGCCAATCCGTTCAATCCACGTTCTACATGTTGATGTCATAGCACTCATTGGTAATGCTGCCATTAACACTGCCCATATCACTGGCTGTACTGACCGGCTTGGTGGGGTTTTTTGCCGGCGCAGTCATACAACAAGATAGCTCCTATCGCAATCTGCAGTCGACAATGGAAAACGATCCGTATATCTATCAGCGTCGTCAGCGAATCTTTCAAGCAGTAAGTAGTTTATGCAAAACGTAGCCGAATATATCCTAATCGATAGTGATCGATGATTGATGGGGCTAGTTAAGATTGGTCATTCAACCACTTCAAGCTGTCAACAACGACTCCATCTCATCTTTTGAGCATATAGCAGCTGACAGGCCGAGCGGAGATCATTCAGTTCCGGGAACATCAACAGATCCTGAGCTAGCAGATTCCGTATTTGCCAACTATGTAAAATGGTTTCAGGTCAACATGAACGCTGTGGTAAGCCGTTGGGAGTAGATCATTAGATCAACATATCATATATCATATAAAGCTCTTTGAATTGCCCATTTAGACTATGTTCTTCACCTTCTCATTGGGCAATGAGCCGGTGTCGGTGCCGGAACCCACCCATGTAGCAACACTGATGAAATACGGTTTTCCCGGTTTGGATGATATACATGTTTATCGTAATTTTGTGTTATCTTATGATAGACGCAATCGAATCGCTCACTGGGTCTGCGAGCATCTAGAGAGCGAATGTCTAACCAAATCGGAAACGGATACTATGCAAATACCAACAGATTTTCTAGTCGATTCCCAAATTCCAGTTATCTTTCGCGCCTCTCAGCGCGACTATAAGAATACAGATTGGGTGGGCGGTCATATGGCGTCGCCGCAGAACTATTGCTGCGATCAACAGAATTATGATCAGACATTCATAATGCCGAATATAGCGCCAGTGAGCCAAGGCCTAAAATCGAAAATATGGTCACGCCTGGAGGACTACGTGCGAGAGCTGGCTGTCCAATGCGGTTCGGTATATGTTTATACGGGACCACTCTTCATGCCACAACGCATCACCTTTCGCAACTGGGCAATCAGGCATCAGGTGATTGGCATGAATACGGTGGCCGTGCCGACACACTTCTTCAAAGTGATAATTGCCGAATGCAAGGATCAGGAATATCTGCCCTATATGGAGGGTTATGTTGTCCCAAATACCGAAATCGAAAACCATCTAGATTTAAGCGCATTCTTGTCCAATATCCGTGACATCGAACACTTTGCCGGACTCAAGTTCTACGATGGCGAACGACGTCAGGAGCTGCATCACAATGTGGAATGTAAACCAGAAACGCTTTGACACAGGCTAATTCTGTGTTCGGTGCGTGTCGCTCTAATTGGAACATCAGCATGTTTGGGAGGCTGCCGCGATATAATCAAAATCGAAATACGACCGTTACAATAGCTGAATATTTTAAATCTATGGTACAAATAGTACAAAACAAAACAAAAACTATTCTCTCACTTTTTCGAGCACGGCACTGCTTGCAAATAAAGGGCTTAATCATAAGCCTAATCAAGACTCGATTCGTTAAAAGCGTTGTCCTTTTTACTCCTAGAACCGTTCAACTTTCAGGAGTGCCGAACAGCTTAAGAGTTGCCGGACTGCACACAAATCTTGGAAATACCGTTTATGATAATAAAAAAAAATTTATGATTATATATATATATATATATATATATATATATATATGATAATAAAAAAAATTTATGATTATATATATATATATATATATATATATATATATATATATATATATATATATATATATATATATATAATCATAAATTTTTTTTTATTATCATAAACGGTATTTCCAAGATTTGTGTGCAGTCCGGCAACTATATATGTATATATATGTCATATAATTATGTCTTTTAAGTGGTGTATGGCTAGACTACTATTGGATTGTTTTAGTAAAGTTGTAAGAAGTAATGGAGTCTTCTAGCTTTTTTTTTTTTTTACATATCATGAGGTTTCTTTGAAATTTTTGGAAACTATTTTTTTCTTGTTTTATAATTTTTATTATTACTCGATTTTCAGAAATTATTTTTTTCTTGTTTTATAATTTTTATTATTATACAAAAAATGACACATATTAACTAAAATACAATTAAATTAATAAACAAAGAAAAGAGGAATACAATTAAATTATGTAATACTTAATATTAATCCCAACCCACTGTCATTGCAAATTCGCAATACTTTTTAATAGATCTCAAACTACTGAATCACTCGCTTGCTCTGTAGCCTTTTCGCCTCTTATCTAGCATCATTTGGCCAAGTTCGAACTTAATATATCTCTTAAATCCAAATTTCGTTTTTTTATTTACTTTTTTGTAGTGTTCTTTTAACATTTCAATTGAAATTAGTTGCTTGGCTTTGATCTCTGTTTTGTTTACGTTTCCAACAGTAGAATCTAGAGAGCTATCTGTATTTCCTCTTTCTCTCTCTGTCTTTCCCCTCATCTCTCTCCCTTGATCTCTCTTTCTCTGCATTCATCTCTCACTCTCTTTCTCTGACCACTTAGCCAAAATCTGTGCATGTTTAATTTTCATTATAATTCAAGTTCTTTTTTTCGTTTGCTGTTTTCTCTCTCTCTCTCTCTCTCTCTCTCTCTCTCTCTCTCTCTCTCTCTCTCTCTCTCTCTCTCTCTCTCTCTCTCGGACTTATCGTTGTTGTTTTTGTTGCGCTCATGTAATTAAAGTATCATTCACACCGTGTGTTCGCACAAAACTAACGGCATTTTGCTAAAATAATAATAAAATAAAAACAGGTGAGCGCAAGCGAGTGAGCTATAGAAAAAGAGATAGACAGAGAGGGAGAGAAAGAGTCCGAGGGAAGGAGCCAGATTGGGTAGCGCAATAACAAAGCAAACGAAAAAGAGAAAAATAAAAATTTGTCGTTCGTTGCTTCCGCCGTGCGACAGAACCCAACAAACCAACAAAAGCGACCCGACTCAATGACTCAACTTCAAATTGTAGACTCCCTCCGGTACCCTCACTCCGAGTGCCCCCCCCCACGCCCTTCCTAGTCCCCACTCCCCACACACAATACATTTAACGAAGCACTCTATTCTGTCTTTTTTTGCCTTGCCCCCGGTACTCATATCAGGCCCTGGCCTGTCCACGCTTGACAATTCTTTTAGTCTTTGACCTTTTCGGGACATAATTGTTGTGTGTGCGTGTGTGTGTGTGTGTGTGTGTGTGTGTACCTGCTGTAGTTTTGTCGTGCTGGACAATTAACATGAACTTTTAGCTTTGCTTAATTACTTGAAGTAGTCGTCGCAGTTCTTAAAATGACGCAAAAAAAGGTCGAAACGAAAAAGAGAAAAAAAAAACGATCCAGCTTGAGGTTAATTACATTTTGAAGAGCAACAACAGCAAAGCAAATTGAAATGCTGCTGCTGCTGCTGTTGTTGTTGTTATTGTTGCTGCTGCTGCTGCTGTCACTAGCAACAGTCGCTGCAGTTAGTTAATGGCACAGACATCAAGCGGCAACAGTCCGTGTGACAATTATGTAAATGGACAAACGCACTTGGCCGCACTTCGGAGTTGTGTGTGAAAATTGTTGCTGTTGTTGTTGTTTTGAAAAACGAACAAAAATATATAAGTGAATTTTGTTTGCTGAAGGTCACACACACATACACACAGCCAGCCAGTCAGCTAGCGAGTTACCGTTAAGTGCTGCTTTTTGGAGGTCAATTGCAGCTAGTTTGTGTCTTAAGTCATTTGTTTTGCTATATGAAGCTGTTAGCACAAAAGATGTACAATAAAGGGGCAAAGCACGACACGGAAAAAAAGGTGTATTGCGGAAGGTAGATTATGCACGACAAAATATGTTGTCTGTGAGTGTGTACGTGTGTAAATAAGTGTGTGCATGTCCATTGTACAAGAACACAAAGTGGACGTGAATAGTGAACTAATATCTCTTAAACTCTTTTAACCTTAGCAAATGTTTTTGGGGAAGCTATTGATAAGCTGTAAATAATAAGCCCAAAAGAAGCTGGATAGTTATCCAAAAAGTTGTAGCTTACAAAAATTAGAAAAATTAATAAAAAATAATTATTTTTCATGCTTTCTGATCATTAGATTTTTAAACGAATTTTGTAATTTTGAAGCTGAAAAATTCACTTTTAATACCAGGAAATCCATTGAAAATGGGAATGTAGAATACAAATACGGAACGGTTACGTTACATCACGCAACGTTACGTTACTTTCTGTTACGTTAAGTTACACTATCGTACGTTACTTTAAAGTACGATACGTTACGCTATGTTACGTTATATTAGGGTACGTTACGCTGCGATACAGTAACGTACGTTACTCTATGCTGCGTTACGTCATTGAAGTTACCTCAAGTACCATCTTTTTTTTTACATATATTCACGTCACTTTAAATAATTATGTAACTCTATGTTACTTTACGCTAGTTATACATTACTCTACGTTACGTTACTTTATCCTACGTTAAGTTACTCTACTGTACGTTACTTTAAGGTACGCTACGTTATGCTATGGTACGTCATATTAGGGTACGTTATGGTACGATACAGTAACGTACGTTACTCTACGCTACGTTACGTTATTTACTTAAAGTACCGTCATTTTTTACATATATTAACGTTACTTTAAGTAACTTTACACAGCTCTATATAACTTTACGCTATTTATACATTACGCTACGTTACTCTACGCTACGTATACGTAACTCTATGCTACTTAACGCTACTTCTACTAAATTCCACTACACTATGGTAGCGTACGTCACTAGGCGTAACTCTGCATTGCCTTACCAAGCTTCACGTTATTTTTACAATACTTTACGTAACTTACGTCACTCAGTTTTGCTGTGAAGCAACCAAAAAACGAACATATTCTTTCCGCTGGCTGCAACAGACATTTTTACAACAATATAAAGCTTCCAATAAATCAATCACATAGAAACTTAGCAAAGGCTCTTTGTGTTTAGCCAGAGCTACCTGGAAGGCCTGCTGGAACGCACTCTTGCCTCTCAATTCAATTAGGCGACGCTCGATAGGCGCTCGAGTGCGTGTGTTGAGTCATCATCAATAATGCATGTGGCAGGCAACATTTGGGGAGGCTGGGGCTGGGTCTGCGGCTGTGGCAGTGGCAGTGGCTCTCGATTGATGTCTGTACGATATCTAAATGCGTCGCGCTACACGGTCGACGCGAATGCAAATGAACTTAAAAAATTTAAATTTACACATCTGCATCGGCTCATTAGATGAAAACACAAAAAAAAAAAAAACTAGAGAAAAAACAAATTTAACTAACAAATAAATAAACAAACAGCCGTTAGAAATAAAGCGCCGATCATTTGAAATTGTGTTTTATTTATTTATTTATTAGTTTTTTTTTTTATCAGAACGCTACGGTTATCATACATATATAATACATATATATATATATAATTGTATATGTATGTACATATATGTATATATTTACATAAAAATAATGAAAATATGTTTATTCATTTGAAGCGGTGCAACATTTAAAAGCACATCTATCTTGGCTGCTGGCGCAGCGTTATCAAGGCACGAGTTGGCTACCGAAAATTAAAGTCCATTTATTTCACTAGCTCTCCCTCTCTCTCACTCCCTCGCTCACTCTCTTGCACAGAATCAAGTTGACTGCAACACGAAGTATGCATAAATATTTACATTAATTTTCAATTAAGCTAATTTGCATTACATTTTAGCGACTAACACACGACACCCTAAGACTACGATGTACCGTAAGGCAGCAGCCAATTTAAATTAATTGGTGCTACAAATAGGGAAAGACGAATTTCGAATGCCCTAAGACCGAATGCAAAATGGATAGAGAGGGAGAGTGAGAAAGAGAGAGCGAGCAAAGAGTTGAAGCTGTATGATCACTGAGACAGATCTATTAAATCCACACTACGTAACGTTACGTGGCGTTGCTTTACGTTACATTACTTTACGTTACGTTCCTTTACGCCATGTTGCTTTACGTCACGTTACGTTGCTTTACGTTACTTTCCATCACATTCATTACGTTGTGTAACGTAACGTCACGTTAGGTTGCTTTCCGTTACGTTGCGTTGGTTTACGATACTTTAAATCGCGTTCATGTGTAACGTAACGTCGGGTTTATTACGTTGTGTAACGTAACGGCACGTTACGTTGCATTACGTTATATGACTATGGATCACGTTTCATCACTTTGGGAGAAGATCTGTTAGATCTTACTCTGTGTTACGTTAATTTGCAAGTTACATTATGTTAATTTACAAGTTAGAGCTAAGTAATAAACTGAGTACAAAGAGCAAAACTATGAGAAGAGCTGAAAAAAAAAAAAAAAAACAAACGAAAAAGCGAAGATAGAATGGAAAAGACTACAAATGAACAAAGAAAAGGAAAATGGGAAAGCTAGTTAAGTTATGTAAGGCTTAAAGCAAGCAATAGAGCTATATCATGTCTGCTCATACAGATAATCCACATTACATACATCTATATATGTATATACAAATATATCTCAAGTCACACAAAGCACTTTAGCTAGCCAATGTACCCGCTCGCAATGTAGATTTATCAAAATCAATACAATTTCTCGACATGTATCTAGGATATTAAATAGGAGAAAATGAAACTGCAGCTGCAGTTGCTGCTGCTGGGGTTGCTGCTGCTGGGGCTGGAGCTGCTGTTGATGTTGCTGTTGATTTAGCTGGTAAGCTGGATCAAAGCCGCTGCGATAGAAGACGACAACACGCGGCAATTAATCAACGAAATGAGTTTTATGCATTTTAAATGATCGCTCGCTCGCATTCGCTTTAGAGGCCAAAAAGCGCACCGTTAGTTGTCGCTTGACGCCGCTGGCCGCACTTGGGCAGTCAATCAACATGGATGTTAAGATGGGGCGGGCGTTGCCCGCGTTGCTGCAACCGAGGAGACGAGCCACAGACTCGGCAGGCACTGAAGACTGCGAGAACGCCAGCATCGCCAATTGCAATTTTCAAATCAAATTCGCTTTCATGCCATTTGGCCACAAAATACAACTGAAAAACTTGAAAGAATTACTTCAATTACACAATGCTTGACTGGCATATACCCTGCGCTTGGCTCTAAACTAAACCCATTTTATAAGAATATTCAAATGGATTTGCAAAAGCTATAAGTCTTTCGCTTTCATACATATTATATTGATGGGAAAGTTTTTGATGAAGTTGGCTGCATATTAGCAAAGCGATTTGCACTGCCTAAAAAAAATCTTAATAATGATTAGATTTATAATACAAAAAATAATAGTGGATCATTTTAAAATTTATTTTTATGATTTTTATTTTTATTTTTAGTTATTTATATATTTATGTTTTTATTATAATTATTAATAATGATTAAATTCATAATATAAATGATATAAGATCAGTTAAATATCTATATTTTTTTTATTATTTATATATTTATGTTTTTCATTATTAGTTATTTATTATTATTAATGATTATTTCGGAATACAAATAATATTAGATCAATTAAAAATCAATCAAAAAATCTATTGTTATGATTTTTATTTTTAGTTATTTATATATTTAAGTTCTTTATTATTATTATTCATTATTATTAATGATTAACTTCATAATACAAATAATATTAGATCAATAAAACATATATTTTTATGATTATTATTTTTATTTTTAGTTATTTTTATATTTATGTTTTTTATTATTATTTATTATTAAAGGTAAATTCATAATGCAAATACTATTAGATAAATTAAAATTCAATTTTTATGATTTTTATTTTTATTTTTAGCTATTTATATATTTATGTTTTTATTATTATTATTAATTATTATTAACAATTAAATTCATAATAAAAATAATATTAGATCAATTTAAAATTTAGTTTTATGAATTTTATTTTTATTTGTAGTTAATTATATATCTATGTTTATTATTATTATTAATTATTAATAATGATTAAATTCATAATTCAAATAATTTTAGATAAATTAAAAATCTATTTTTTTTTTAATTATTTATATATTTATGTTTTTTATAAAATTTTTACTGAACTTACTTGTCCTTCCTTTCAACAAAAACAAAAAGAAGATGAGAATATTTTTATTTATTTTTAATATAGTTTAATTATATTTTTTATGTGTGCTGTTCTCAAAAATATTGAAAGTTTACAAACAATTTGTCTGTAATTTATACGAAAATAAATAATTGCACAAGTCCTGATATCGGCTCTAAATCAGTATACTATAATACTAAATTATACACATACATTAATTTATATAATACAATTTTAAGTTTCGAGCTATTAGGCAGCTTTTCTTACTAAAATTAAATAAATAATTTTATGTATACTTAAGTATATATTTAATATATGCCTATAAATGTTTTGATTTATTTTTTAGTTCTTTAAGCAATTTCCTTAGCTCCCAGACTCCATCTCTCTGTTACGCTCTCTCTCCACTCACTTGCAGGGTATTTTTTAAGAGCAAATTTCTTAGCGCACGGCTGCCGCACATAAATTTAATAAAAGACTACGCGCTGCACACACACACACATGCGGGACACACGGCAAATGTTAGCCAACTGCTTATCGTGGCTGGGGGGCACAGCCAGCTCGCTGGCAACGCGCATAAAAACACACAGATGCACTTAATGTGCGCCCACCTCTTGTCAGCTGCCCCATCCCTGCCCTCCCCCTGCCAACCCTCGCCCCTTGCCCCATCCCAGCAAACTGACCGAAAATCAACTAATGGGGTGTGGCATTGGCCAGTGCAAATAAATTAAAGAGCAACGCGCGAAAAATCCACAAAAAAAAAATAAATTTGCTCCATTGAGGGGAAGGTGGAGGGATGCGAGAGAGGTAGTCCCGAGAGGTGGGCAGGCAGACTGTTGGAGGCATTTTGATTGCATTTCATTTCATGATTTGGCTTTTGTTTGCTTTGCAAATTGCGCCGAGGTGGGGAAGCTGCAGCAGCAGAATGGAAGGAAGCAACGATCAAGGATGAGACCGAAGCTTGAAACTTAAGGATGTTGCAGATGAGATGGGGCTTAAGATCTGAGTGTGCCAAGTGTGAGCAGGCGAAGGTGGAGAAGGCGAGAGAGGCTAGAAGCAGGAAAATACATACGTAGAAGAAGAAGCGGCGGCAGCAGCAGCAGCAAAGTGCAAAAGCCAAAAACAAATGATGAAGTTGTACTTTACAGGCAGGCTGAGGCAAACAAATCAAAGGACTGAGACTAAGGCACTGAAACAAAGCAAGCTGAGACAGCAGCGAAGGCTTTTAACTGCCAGAGATAAGAGCCCAGATGAGGCTGGCGCGAACAGGCTGAACGACCAGATGAGAAAGCGACAGCCGAAGAGAATCTGAATGAGGCAAATTTTGTGCTTTATGATTTCTTATCTGTGCAGCTGCCTGCGCAGCCCAATTGCAAGTGTATATGTGTGTGCGTGTGCGTGAGCGTGTGTGTCATTCTTTGAGCAAATAATGGCAACAATTACCAAAAGCCAGCAGGCAGCAGAGCCAATGGCCAATAGCAAACGGCCAACTGATTGCATTGCGATGATTATGCAATTTAGCAGCTTGTAAGTGATTGTTTGTGGGGCGTTCTGTACGCAGCGAACAAAATACAAGAAAAAAACACAATTGATGCACGAGTTGAAGCAGCAAAGGAGTAAGAAGCTGAAGCATTGCAAGGTGCAACACACGGCGGCAGCTGTGCCAGAGCCCAAGCCAAAATTCTGAATTCTGCTGCACATTGCATTTAGCCTGGCATTTAGCCAATTTACAAACTCTGCTTTTTTTGGGCATTTTTTTTTTTTTTTGGCTTGGTTCTCTTTTTCATTTGGATCGCTGCGCTGATTGTTACAATTTTTTTGCAGCAGTTGCAATTTGTATTTTCAAGACACACAGAGAGAGTCGAATGCGAAATGCTCTGCAGTTTGTGCAAAAATGTAGATTAAAGAAATAAAATACCAAACATAAATTTTTAAAAATATAAATAATAATTAATAAAAATAAAAATAAATTAAATACAAAAAATGCAGCCAGTTCAAAGAAATGCAAAAATCTAGCTAGAGATTAAGACTAAATAAATAAAATACAAAAAAAAATAATAATAATAATAAAATTAAAATAATAATATAATAAAAATAATAATAAATACAAAATAATAATAAATAAAAAATAAAAATAAATTAAATACCAAAAATGCAGCCAGTTTAAAGAAATGCAAAAATCTAGCTAGAGATTAAGATTAAATAAATAAAATACAAAAAAATAATAATAATAATAAAATAAAAATAATAATATAATAAAAATAATAATAAATTCAAAATAATAATAAATAAAAAATAAAAATAAATTAAATACCAAAAATGCAGCCAGTTCAAAGAAATGCAAAAATCTAGCTAGAGATTAAAATTAAATAAATAAAATACAAAAAATAATAATAATAATAAATAAAAAATAAAAATAAATTAAATACAAAAAATGCAGCCAGTTCAAAGAAATGCAAAAATCTAGCTAGAGATTAAGATTAAATAAATAAAATACAAAATAATAATAATAATAATAAAATACAAAAAAATAATAATAATAAAATAAAAATAATAATATAATAAAAATAATAATAAATACAAAATAATAATAAATAAAAAATAAAAATAAATTAAAAACCAAAAATGCAGCCCGTTCAGAGAAATGCAAAATTTAGCTAGAGATTAAGATTAAATAAATAAAATACAAAAAAATAATAATAATAATAAAATTAAAATAATAATATAATAAAAATAATAATAAATACAAAATAATAATAAATAAAAAATAAAAATAAATTAAATACCAAAAATGCAGCCAGTTTAAAGAAATGCAAAAATCTAGATAGAGATTAAAATTAAATAAATAAAATACAAAAAATAATAATAATAATAAATACAAAATAAAAATAAATTAAATACCAAAAATGCAGCCCGTTCAGAGAAATGCAAAATTTAGCTAGTGATTAAGATTAAACAAATCAAATTAAAAAATAGTATTAAAAAAATAATATTAATAAAAATAATAATAAATAAAAAATAAAAATAAATTAAATACCCAAAATACAGCCACTTCAACGTTTACCAATTTTACCAAAAAGTAAAAAATTATGTATATATTTATATATATATATATACAATATTATATATATACAATATTATAGTTTTTTTTATTATATTAACATATTTTATACTAAAATATAGTATTCATATATTCTATTTGCTACTTTTTATTAGTAAACGTTTTACTGGCTGCATTTTATCTGATTTGTCAGCTTACTTTATTTATACAATATAATGCAGCTGCCTGTAAAACATTTATGAGAATGAAAGACACTCTAGAAGGAACTCAAAAATGCAGAATTTAACTAAAGTTAGGCTCATATATTAGGCTGCTGCCCCTGCTTCTCTTTCTAGTCAGCCTAACAGAGCCCATTTCAAGAGGTAACGTTTACATTTACGAATGCCCCACAGAGAAGAATGCAAAAATTAACAAT
The DNA here is from genome assembly GCA_037075325.1 of Drosophila mayaguana. NCBI lineage: Eukaryota > Metazoa > Arthropoda > Insecta > Diptera > Drosophilidae > Drosophila > Drosophila mayaguana. The sequence goes on along the minus strand of JBAMCG010000127.1, from coordinate 748,741 downwards.
TTAAAGAATGAGTAAATTAAAGATAGCTGCCTATGCCTATAGTCAGCATGATAGAGCTTGTATTTCATTTCATTTGTCTGTAAAACGTTGACGGAAACTAAGCCAAACAGAAACTGAAGACTGTAAAACGTTTACGGATAGGCCAATATGCGTTTGCTGCAATTTAGCTATGCCGTGCAGGCTATAAATTAGCATTCAGCTCACCTTTGGTTAGGGTATTAGCAGCAAAGTTTCAAAATGATGAGCCTGATGCATTCAAGCGCTGGTCAAACGAAATAATCGTAATGTTAACAGCTGCTGGCTAAGAGGCAGCCACAACAACAACAGCAGCAGCAGCAACAGCAATTGCGACGCGATGCAAGACACGAAAGCAGCAAATGAAATCATGTTCAAGGTCAGGCAATAACAAAAATGTACAAAGAAATTCATTGAACCGACGCGTCGCATCGACTGTCGACAACAACAAATTTTGAACAAATTGTGTGACAAATGCGACAATCGACAAACGGCCCGAGACCCAATGACGATTGCAATTTTTGTTAATTTTTTGTTTCTTACTTTTTTTAAATACCTGGAACCCATTCCATTTGCTGTTGCTGTTGCCGTTGCCGTTCCCGTTTGCCCACATGCTACACATATGTGTGTGTGTGTGTGTGTGTGTGTATGCACAGTGACCGCAAATTAATTTCGCACAATTGAACCGAACTTCGACCACGCCCTGCCGCTCTCAGCAGTGGGCGGTATCCCTGTCACGCTTGCGGTCAAAGGGGCCAGGACGAGACGGCCTCCTCTGGCATTGCCTCGCACCCCCGGCCAACCACAAAGCTCGCGTCGAGCTGTGACACGACAAAATGTCTCAAGAAGAGTAATAAAAAAAGTAAAGAACAAGAAGAAGACGGTAATGCACGACTGGATGATACCTCGACTGTCTAAATCTCAAAGGATTTGAATTATGCTTGAAAAATCATGTCCCAAAAGCTAGAAGATGACAAGTCAGAGTGAAATAGTGGTTAATAAAAGACAAACTGATGCCTTATCCTACTCTCCAATCAAGTACCTAAGGCGAGAAGATAGCAACTAAGAGTGAACTGATAGGGCATGCACGACTAGTTGATACCTACTCTCTAACTCTCAGCGTTTTTTAGTTATGCTTGAAAGCTTAACTCCCAATAGCAAGATGATGATAATTTTCAGTGAACTAGTAGGCAATGAACGACTAGCTGATATCTTAACCTACTTCAAAATCAAGTCTGATAAGCGAGAAAGTATCACTATTTACTCTCTTCAATTTATGCTCGAGTTATCAAGTCTCAAAAGCTATTCTTTTCTATATTTTAGACCTAAGATATTATTTCTTTATCACTTGATCGATTTTTGGTATATATAATTTCAGTTGCTACAGTCTAAAAGCCTTATAGACTGGCTTACTCATGGCTTAATGTGCTCAAGCGTGATCAACTTATCTTATCGATAATCTTTACTGTTCGATAATCATCTAACTTCATATAAATATATAATAATCTTAATAATCTCCTGTTAAATACTAAAATTAAATATTATCTTATTTGTCAATATATCTTATCGACACACTCGTATTTCCCCCGCCTGCTAAATACTTATTCACATGCATATATACCCTACTTTGACGCTACTCAATGGGTATACAAAGCCTCAGAACCAGCACCAACCGCAGCAGCAGCACAGCGGGACTGGCACCAGCCATACTATATATATGAGGCTTATAAGCCTGACGGGACAACGCTGCAGGCTGCAATGAGCTGGGGGTGGTCATGAGAGACAGAGAGGGAATGAGAGTGCGAGAGAGAGAGAGAAAGAGACGTAGCTGCTTTGGCGTTTCATTAATCATATGACAAACGATTTTCTTTGTTCGCCTGGCAAAAGCTTTATGAAATTTATGCGATTTTAAGCAACGGTCTGCAGCCGAAAGTCACACTGTTTCTCTCTCACTCGCGCTACTCAGCCGCCAATCATTCTCTCTTTCTCCCGCTCTCGCTCTCGCTCTCGCTCACGCTCTCGATCTTTCTCTGTCTGGCTGTCGCCTGCTTGGAAGCTGCCAAAAATGCGAAATTTGCTCAGATTTCAGTTGCAACGCGCGACTGCATTAAGCTCGTTTTTTATAAGAATCATCATCACCAACAACAACAACAACGAACAAATGGTCCGCAATTTGAGAACTGTCCACTGATTCATGAGATTCGAATTTTTAAGCAAAAAATCAAAGAATAAATTACCAGTCCAATGCGTGAAAGCAATTAAAAGCCTTTGGTAGCATGAAAAACACTGAAATAAAAAAAAAGAAGAAGAAGAAAGGAGTTGGCAAAGCTGCTGCACAAATTGGCCAGAAAGAGGAAATATTTCAACAAAATTTCAAACGAAATTTTATTGTAATCATTAGAATTTCTTTGTGTGCATATTAAAGGCTGAGGAGTAAATCGTATTTTTTTTTTTTTTTTTTTTTTTTTAATCAAGTGTGATTCATAAAGTTCAAAATAAATAATATATATTATATACAAGTTTTTCAGATAAAAAAAATAGCTAAATGAATTTAAATGTATTTGATATAAGATTTAAGATATAATGCAAATTGCATTATATTTCATGAATATTAAAAACAAAAACAAAAATAAATAAATAAATAAAATAAAAGTTTATTAATATCAAATTAATATATTAATCAATCTTAATGAATCACTCAATCAGTTAAAGATAGATGATAGATCTTAATATTAATATTAATGATTATATTTATTAATATTAATATCAATCAATCTTAATGATTGATATTAATCAGTTAATCAGTTAAAGATTCTTTATAGATCTTAATATTAATATTATTAATTATATTATATTTATTTATATTAATATTAAATTAATATATTTATGAATCTTAGTGAAACACTCAAAGATAATGCATAGATCTTAATATTAATATTAAATAAATATATTAATAAATTGTTAGCCATCAAAAAGTGACCTAGACCTATAAAATTTAATATTTAGTAAATTAATATTTAAGTTAATAGATCTTAGTCTGCAAGCCCATTCCAGTTTTTGGCAATCTGCTAGCTCGAAAGCTGCTAAAACACCTGCCTATGGCAGCGCATTTGCTTTTACTTTTTTTTTCAATTTCAAATTGCAAAAACCATTGGACACGAATAGGAAGGATCTTAAGTTATGCTCGCAGGCAAGTTGCTGCTGCGGTTGCTGCAGCTTGTGCCACACGATGTTGCGATGTTGCAGGCTGCATTTTGGTGGCATGCATAGCATAGCATCGCATCGCATCGCATGGCGTGGCATGGCATGGAGTGGCCTGGCCTGGCCTGGTATGGCATGGCATTTATGATTAGTTGTGCTTTTGTCAGCTGCTTAGACCAACTTATTGCAAATTTTGCATGCAAGAATAATAATTGCATAAATATATATATGAGAAGAGCAACAGCAAAAACTGCTAAAGTCGAGCCATTCCATCAGCCAAAACCGAAACCAAAACTAAATCCAAATGCTTTGGCCAATGGCTTGCGCGGATTATAACATACTATATACATATATATGTATATAATATCATGGGAGTAGACAGACAAACTCACTGCACTTGGAATGCTACACATAATTTTGCATAGTTTTATTGAAGAGGAATGCAACGCCTGGCTGAGGGCCAAGTGGAGTGCTCGACATTTATATGCGCATCACTTAGGCTCGACTCTCCACACAATTCTTCAGTTTTCTATCCGCAAATTCCAAATTCTGAAAAAGAAACAAAAAACAGGAACAACAAAACAGCTGAGCGGAATTCATAAAAGCCAAACACTGTCGAGCTGAGCTTGTGAGAAAAATGGAAAAAATATGAAGTAGCAGCAGCAGCAGCCCTAACTTATTCAACTAACCCTGTAGACATATATGTTTATATTTATATACTCACATCCAAAGACCTCTCTATACCCTGTAACTGAAGCTGATTAGCCACGCCGAGCGTTAGCAATATATAGTAAAAGCTGTTAGCCCCAGAAATATATATATATTATATAGTTATATAATTAATACTAATCTCTAAATTATATGCATATAAATAGTAGTAATAATAATACTAATAATAATAATATTGATATTAATATTAATAGTAGTAATAATAATAATAATAATAATAATAATAATAATTATTATTATTATAATAATAATAATAATAATAATAATAATATTAATAATAATATTAATAATAATAAGAACAATAATCAATAAATAAATAAATAATAACTAATGCATAAGAATTGTACCTATCAATTGTTATCAAACAGTAAACACATCAAGCCAAGTTTTTAACACAAATTCATTTCATTAATAAAAATAAAAATAAATAAAATATAGTTTTCAAGATTCTAGGTTATATGTTCAAGTTCTAGGTTTCGTTGAAGTCTTAGCTAACTAATATTTCTATTCCAAAGCAATGGATATGATTTTCAAATCAATATTATAGAAATATATTATACTCTATGCTGTATACATACTTATATTTATACCACATACACTATAATGTCTACAATAGCTAGGGTATGCCTTTGACATACATCATGCGCAGCCAGTTCATTCAAGTCTAAGTCATTCTGACAGGCTGAGTGAATTAGTTGGAATACTACTGACTAACTAACTAAATAACTAACTATATATATGAGCTCTACAAGCAGAAGCAGAAGCAGTAAAGAGGAACAGAGAGAGAGAGAAAGAGATAAAGAGAAACCCTCCATAGCTATAGCTATGACATAAGAAAATGCCTATTAAATGCAACATTTTCATGGCGTAATTGCAAAGAAGCAACCAGCAACAACAACAATAACAAGAACAAGAAGAACATCAACAGTGAGCAAAATTCAGCTGAGCGCAAAAACAAAAGCGGAAGCTTTGGCAATGATCATGCAAACTGCTCATTCATAGGATAATTATTCCATGAGTTCATCATGAATACCACACACACACCAGCACACACACCAACACACACACACAGCAACAATTATTGCTGCTGTTGTTGTTGTTGCTGTGGCACCTTTTGATGCATGCATTGCGCTATTCTCTACACCAAAGGCAATGTCGTGGGAGTCGCAACACAACTAGCCACCCGCTTCACCCGCCTTGAACCACACCTTTGCAGCGCATACAAACCTCTCACACACCCCCCCCCCCCCTCCCCGCTCTGCACTCTGAGCACCCCTTTAAGTGAATTGCATTGCATTTTTAATGTTTTCATCGCGTAAACTGCATAAATAATTAATATGAGGCAAATGGCGTGAATACAGAGATACAGATATGCAGTCGATATATATATATATATATATATATATATATATATATACAGATATTTAAATACATTAATATATATCATGGTTATGCATATGTATGTATATTTGTCTAGGAAATCTAGAAAAGGAAATCTGTCTATCATACGAAACAGTTATGTGTCACTAAATATATATATATATATATATATATGTATATATATATATATATATATATATACTCTATCTAGATGAGATTTTCCCTGCATACAGCCAAAATAAAGAAAAAGTTTACGCAAATTAATAAGAAAATAGATTTATAAAAATAAAAAATAAAAGATGAATTGGCTCGAGAATGAGTGAAAGAGAGAACCCCAAAAAGCTATATTGAGAGAAGGTGAGCAAAATACAGACCTATCATGAGAAAAGCAGAGAAACACAGGAGAGACATTACGAGAACAACAAAGAGATGCGCAGAGAGAGAATCAGAGAGTCAACAAGCGACACAGAAAATTGGGTAATCAAAAAGAGAGGAAGAGACAGAGATAAACAATTAAAAACTTAGTATATTTGTATATGATAAGATTAATAATTAATACATATAACATATATCTATAATATATACTCCACTTCAACTCATTTATTTATTCTCTGCTCCAGTTCTCAGACAAAGAACAAAAAATAGACTGCTCCAATGGAAGTTTCAAGAACATTTCGAGGCACAAAGCTCAGCACTTGGCGACGATAAACACATTTTTCCAGGGAGAAAGAGTATTTGTACATACGTATATATAGTAAAAGTATAGCTAAGCCTATACACACAACACATATATCTGGTGTAATGAGTAGTCGATGCAGTCAATAAGCATTTCATGACACAGATTTTCAATTAGAGAATTGAACAGCGAATTGCATTGTTTTGGAATTTGATGGCCCTGCCCTGGGTTACTACTTGACTCACTCATAAGCAGACTCAGACAAAGATCGGGCGAGAGAAAGAGTGAGAGAGAGAGACAGTTAGACGGATAGAGAAAGTATATAAGAGTGAGAGAGGCAGTAGAGACGCTGCGACGCCTACACCACACACACGCCCAACCAGTTTCTGAGTATATCCCAAAGTAAATAAAGCCAAAAATAAAATTCTTTGACAATGACAATGACTGAGTGGTCCACATACTCAACTTACAATACTTTATATATCTACACAGATATATGTATGCAGGTATGTATATTTGCACAGTGAATTATGCGCGACTAACTTGCATATATGTATACACGTATATAGTACATATGAAAGGTATTTATAAATCTCGGTTCTGTTTTTTTTTTCTCTTCTGCTTTTTTTTTTTTTTTTTTTTTTGGTACGTGTTTGCGTCTTCCTTTCGCTGAAAACGGTAAAAAAGTAAATTTGATTCAATAGCAACAACAAAAGCATTCGTTTGTTTAATGTTATTGCTGTTCTTGTTGTTGTTATTGCTGTTTACTCGCTTTTTATGGCTTGCCTGTTTTTTTGTTGTTGTTGTTTTTTTTTTTTTTCAATTATATTTTTGCTTTTTGCTTTTGCTGCTGCTTTAGCTGGCTTCTGTTGCTGTACAAAATTCTGCGAATTTTTATTGACAAATTTCATTAGAACTTGTACTTGATGTGCTGCCGCCCAGCCAACAATAGCAAAAGGCGGCCAACAGTGGCGTGGCGAGGGGCGAGCCATAGCACCTGGTGCCTAACTGTTATGAACTGAGCTGAACCGCAAAAACAAAAACAAGCAAAAACAACAAAAAACAGCCGAAAAAGCGGCAATCAGCTGTAGCACAAACAAATGACTTAGGCAACGAACTTGAATTCTTTGCCAACTAACAGTGGGCGCGCGTGTTTGTAAGTGTAAATATGTATGCGTGTGTGTGTGTGTGTTTTAAGTAGTTTTTACATGTATATGTAATGTGTTTGATATATAGTATATATATATATATCAGTTTACAGGTATGCAAACGGATATTAAAGGATATAAATAACTAACTTTAAGTTCATTGAAATATTTCATTTATTAAGTAAAGAAAAACTTGCATTTTCCTGTTAGATGAGCACACGTAATACCCTATAATTGCTGAGCCAAAAGCGAGTGTACTTGAACGATTTCTTGAGTTTATCCACAGATCTTGCCTGAATTTAGCCCGCCACAGCGAATGTCTAATTGCCATCTCGTTATGCAAATCCATTGCATGACTGACTTAGCCCAACATACGCCCAACTGAGCTCTTAATTAACCTGCATACCACATGATAATGTGTTGAAGCAACAGCAACAACGGCAACCCCAACAGAAGTTCATTAATCTAAATTGTAAACAAATTGCTGAGTTTGTCATCAACAAACTGAAACTCATTAACTATGGACAGCAAATGATCAAACACTCATCTATCAGGCAGGCCAGCAGCAGCACCAGCAGCAGCACCTCAAAATCCAGTTAAATTGTGTGGGTGGACGGTGGAGGCAAGGGCTAGGTCTATCACGATTTGAACAGCTGCAAATTTTCAGTTCAATTATCAAAGCGTACACCTCACATCAAAGTCAACTGAATTGCTAATTTGTGGACTCTATGCGTTTGCGCCTCTGACTACGCTACCTCCACTTGCCCCCAGCTGCCCACCTGCCCACCTGCCCACCTATCCCACCTGCTCTCTGTCCCAGTCTCTGGCAGCTTCGGCTCTGTGTGCAGAGCAGCATGACAAGAACAAATAAAATATACAAAAAACATAAACACAAGGCATAAACAGCACAAAGAGCATATTCACTGCCACATACCCTGTACTTATAGCATTACTAAGCATTATATCCAACTACCCTAACTTTAGGCTGAGAGTCTTTTTGATCTCTTAAGATAAAGAATAAATTTTAGCTAAACTTTGAATGAGTTTAGATATATGAAATAATGTTCAGATGACATTGAAATAAGACTAAATACAAAAAAACATGCTTAAGCGTTGCCAGATAGATGGAAAATTATCTACATATGTATTTCAAGCTATCACTAGCACAAAGAAATCTGCTCTTATCCTATTCAGACGACACAGCTCCACTTACCAAACTAATTAACGCAGATTTATGTATGAATCAATATTTCTAAATTACATCGCTATTTAATACCCTAACTTTTCACTCATTACCAACAGCTACAGGGTATAAAGAAACAGCATTTCTTTGCTACGTATTTAAATGGCAATGTGTTGTGCTGTGATGCATGTGTGTGTGTATTTGTTGTGCGGCCGCCCATTGTGCGAGATTGGCAAGAACAACAATAAAAACAACAACAGCAGCAGCAGCAACAACACAAACAACAGCAACAACAATCAGAACAATAAGAGCAACAACATCGCTGCTGTAAGTGTTAAAGTTCGTGTGAATGTTGATGCTGGCTGTTGTTGCAGGGCGTCGGGGCGCTGAACATCATTATCATGCCAGGCTAAACAGCAATACACCAACACACACACACACACACACACACACATAGACAACAACAACAGCAACAACAGCGAAAAATGTTGGCCATTGTTTTGCTTTTGTTATTACAATGAAAGCTCTTTGTATAACAATTGCAATCAAATAGGCAACAAGTGTTTTAGCTTTTGGCTGAGACAGACGCACACACACATGCTTACAGCAACAACAACAACAAGCTGCAGCTACAACAACAATGACGCCAACAACTTGTCCATTTTTGGCCACAAATGCTCCATTAAAAGTTACATTGTAATTCCCAATGCTCTCGCTGTGGGTCTTTCATTCGACTCAAGCATTTACGAACTGCCCTCGCTCGGCGCCCCCTGCCCATCGCCTTCTTCATGCCCCAGTGCGCAGTGCAGTGCAGTGAAGCAAACATGATGCATATTTGGTATATATATATATATATATATATATATATATATATACATATATGTATAATTCTTATGCATTAGTTATTATTTATTTATTTATTATTATTTATTTATTAGTTAGTTAAATTTATCGAAATTCAGAGCTTAAATTGCAACAAAAATTGCTTTAATATTCTTTTTTGTACAATGCTTACCATTTTTTAGGAATTTTTCAAATACGTTGTATATTATTTTTCTAATTTTTAAAAGTATTTTATTATTATTTTATTATTGTTGTGGAGTTCTAGATTTTTTCATTTTAGTGTATGTCGTTTGCATGTGATTTTTCTAATATAGTCAGTTAAATTAACTTTTTGTAAATCAATTTTAATCAAGCCTGTTACGCGTTCGCTTGGCCTCAACTTGCAAAAATTTTGGATATGATATGTATATATGAAATATATTGCATGTAAGTACACACACATATATATATATACTTACATGCAATATATTTCACATTTCCAGTCGCATGTGATTTAGTTGCACTTAGCTAAAATATTACAAAAATCCATTTAAGTCTACAAAATGATATATTTTAATATAAAAATATTGAATATTACGCTATTATCTATCAATCTATATACAGGCTTCTCCATATTCGAGTTGTCGATAATAATCAGATTATTTGGTTCAAGTAGACTTGTTGACATCACTCTTTGAATATGATATCTCTCAAATGGCCGCCTTAAGCCCCTACGGCGTATAGTGTCCATCTCTGTCAAAAGGTATAGGGCTGCCAGATGGGTCAGTCGAATATGGAGAGCCCTGTACTATTATGTATCTATTTACTTAAATAGAATTCAGTTTATATGATTACTTATATTTTAATATGAAGATGAATATCATCTACCGATCTGCATTTACTATATCATTTCACTTCAATGAATTAACTATCTATTAACTAACATTAACTATTATTAACTAACAATCTTATATTCATAGCTCTTATCTCATCAAAATATACCCCCACTATATACTCTCTAAGAGCATTTGACGCTTCGCCTATGCCTTGTACTTAATTTTGCATCTATCGTTGGCTTCTTCTTCTTCTTCTTCTTCTTCTTCTTCGCCTCCTCCTTTGACTTGTTCTATTTGAGAGTCTTGGCATACCGTGTTAACATTGTTAGCCTGAAGAAACTGCCAGATTGGGCCATTGTTGTTTTTGGTTCTTAAATCGTTTCGGTTGCCTTTTGCATTTCGTTTACGCTTTATGGCTTTCTGTCAGGCCTTTTGTTCGCCCGTTTGGCCTTTTTTTGCTGCAATTCAAGTGCGGCCCCTCGCCCTGCTTCTCGCCCCCTGCGGCTTCGGCTGCTGCACTTTTTGCTTTCAGCGCCTTCACGCTGCCCAAATGCGCAGCGTTAAATCAATGAGGAAGTAATTAAATCTAATTCAATTTGATTTTGATTTGATTTCTGTTTAGATTATAGCCAAGGGCTTAGGGCTAACGGCTTTAAAGGTATCTTGAAGGCACTGGGCCAGGTTTTTTTTCGCTTTTTTTAAGTTATTTTCTTATTTTGCTGTTGCTTTTTTGTTGTTTATAAATCAAGTGTAAGTGACATTGAAATTTATTATATTTGTTATTGCCTGCTGAAGGTTTTCGTTGTATTTTAGTAGTTATTGTCTTGCCACCTCATCTTGTCTTGCTCTGTTGCGTGAGAGTTTCGCATGTTCTGCGTCAGTTTAAAAACTTGGAAAAGGCGTAATATATGTAGGTATATACCTATATATATGTATGTGTATATAAATTTATATTTTTCAGTTTTAATTTATATATCAGTTTCTTCTTTAGAATGAAATGAGTTTGTATAACATCGACAAAAGTTTCAAAAATTATTTTAGGCTGGTCTTGGCTTAAAGACTTGGATGCATGGATCTATCATATGTGTATTTTATATGGCATAATATAATAAATAATTCTTTATCTTTCTAGAAAAAGAAAAAAAAAACTATTTGTATCTTCATAATTTTTGTAATTGAAACACGTCAGATTGTGAGGAAACAAAAGAGTTCTTCATACATCGATAAATTCATCCTTCTTGTGGTACAAGATCTTTCAGAATGTAAAGTTCTCGTCGCATTGCTGCAGCCACTGACTAGCATAACAACCCTGTTTGAATAGCCTGCATAGCAGGCTCACTTTCACTCAGCAACACTCGGGAATACGTTGAACTCTCTCTCTCTCTTTCGCTCTCTCTCTCTCTCACACGCTCGAGCTGATTAGGGTTCTGCCTGTACCCACAGTCCCTGGGATCATGCCTTGACAACAACTCTGCACTTGCACTCAGCCTGACGCCAACACCAGGTGGCAACCCTGAATTGAGATTGATGTAGAAAATAGACAACATACACAGATTTTCTGATCTTCTCTACATTTGCTGTTTGGCCTTGAGGTCTCGGCGCATACTTTCCTCTACTTCCATCCTAACTGCCTACAGGGTATCCAAGAGTCGCAATCATTTCACATATAGCTTGAGCATCATATTAGCTTTAGCATAGCTCTAGGCAATGCCAATTTAATGCTGAGTTCTTCCCTCGCACCTGTTCGAATCCCGTGTTCGAATTCTTTGCATGTTGAAATCAAATTAATTTGCATTTTAGTCACTTCCGCTAGATATAGCTGCCATAAGGCTTATTGGGGTGTACTAAAGGAAGAGCCAGACAGAAAGACAGGGGGAGAGAGAGAGAGACAGACACTGCGAGAGTGAGGCAGAGATGTGAGAGAGTCATAAAAGCTGCGCCAATTAGAACAAAAATATCTTTTGATTGATGTTGCCTAACGTGGAACATGATTTTCAATTTTGCCAAAGCGACTTAGACTTAGAGCGGTTAGGGTATGGGATATGAACGACACCAGCTGGCGAGTCACGCACAAACGGCACTTTTTATGGGATATACGAAAAGAGGGAGGTAGGGCGCTGACCAGAGCGTAGCATAGCATTTGCTGCCAAAGACATTCACAAAAGCCGCACACAAAACCGGACGATGCGTGGCATTAGCTCGTCTTAATGATTGTGCGTGCGTGTGTATAGCGCTCTGCTGTGGGGTAGTTGGAGCAGCTTAAAAGTTAATGAACACACGATGCTTTTTGTTAGCTTCAACGGCTACAGCAACAACAACAGCCGCAACAAAAGGCAAGAAAAAAATACGGCCTTGGCCTTGAGGTCGGTTATTGGCAGTACCGCAACTAACATTAAGCTAAATCATATTTCTTGATGTGGGCAAAATAGAACAAAGCAGAATAGCCAATAGAAGTTATAGTACGCCAGGCAAGACAGATAATTTAAGAACTAAATGATAACTTCGATTAATTAATTCAAGCCAAAAACTAATCTCAAGAAAAAAAAAAAAAAAATACACTCAAACTCATTTCTATTTCGATCGTATATCGATTTAAGGCGGATGTACTTGCCCAGCAGCGAGTAGCGAGAGAGAAAGAGCGAGGTCCCCCTCTCGCGAAAGCGAGAACGATAGAGCGAGAAAGATACATTCATATATATTCAATGTCCGGCCAGGAAATTCACACGTGAATTGTTTAATTAATGCGCTGACATCAAGTAAAAAAACAACAAATTCATATACAGTAGCATAGAGTCAGTCACTCAGCCAGCGAGTGGCTCGAGTTGGGGGATTTTAGAACAAGTGCGCTTAACGGATGTCCATTGTACAAATTTATCTGCAAATTTATGTTTCTTTTACCAGATACCCTGTAACGCGGGCAACAGGTGTAGATGAACGAGCGAAAGCTATTGCAGTCTGCTGTCTGATAGAGCTCTAAACTTTAAGAACTTCATCCACCAACTCATTGAACTCTGAATCTGTAAGACATAGAATCGCCAAATGTGGTATTCAAACTCTTTTAGTATAGTAAATTAGCAATACATAAAAGACTTTAGCAATTGGCTTCTACTTTGTATCATATCCTATCTTTCCTCCATTTACTCATGCAACTCAGAGTCTGAAAAAGTTACAGCAGCTATATTTAACTATTTAGATCAGATATATCACTTATCTCAGAGAACAGCAGATCTAAGAGCTCATGCTTGGTATAGAGATTCTGGCACATTCTTTGTAACAAAGCTCATTGAACTTGAGTTTATCAGAATGAGCTACATTGAAAATTTGTTTCATCATCTCTCTCCGTCTCTATAGCTCCCCCCTCTCATACTGCCAGCTCGAATCATACCCTTTACAGGGTATCGACTGCACATTCCACATGCGCTTTGTATTGCCCTCTGCAATTTCTAGCTAAATCATTTTCGCAAATTACAAATCGAATTGGCTTTTAACTGTAGTATTCAATTTAAGCTGATTTTCCAGCTTTTTTCGGCTATCGGCCGTGTGTGTCTTCATTTATTGGCAATTGGAATTCTCAATTGTTGCGAATTGCCAATCGGAACGGTAACAAAGACCTAAGTCTCTGCCAATTGATCCGACTAGCATAACGGTCTGTGTGTACATCGCTGCTGCTGCTTCTTCTTCTGCTTCTTTGGCTTCGCTGCTTCTCGTGAAGCTGCAATTAAAACAAGGCAAAAATCCCCCCAAACCAAATGCGGCTTTAGCATCGCCGCTTTCAATTGCCTGACAAAGTCTTTAGGAGGGCAATGTACAATGACTATAAAACGTGCGACCATTTACAGTTTGAAAGATGATGTAAACTTTATTGACACTTGTGTCAGATGTGATTGTGCGATTGGGTGAATGTCTGCTTAGTGCTTGTAAACAATGTTGGCTGCGTGCCAAGCAAGTTAGCTATTTTACGTCTAATGCTGTCGAAAGATGATCAACATGTTCATTAAAGATTGCATCAAAGCAATATCATATTCATTAAATAAAAATAATTGCAGAATTTAAAAAAGCAAAAAAAAAAATATATGAAGTTAAATAGAATTAAAATAAAAGTATTCAAAGCAAAGCAAGGCTGGGTTTTCTTTATGAATATATTAAATAAAAAATATATATCTATATTTAAATTCATAAAAAAATTACTTACTCTTAAGTTGTCCATCATTAAGCAGCTGCACAGCTTCCTTAGTCTAGCTGAAATATAAAAAAAAAAAATACAGATATAAAAATAATTTAAGCAAACTAATTAAAGCGCGCAAGAAACGGCAAAAATAATTGTGAATTATAATTGTATTTTAATAGAATTAAATATAAGACAACAAAGGAGGAAGAGAGCGTGAGCGAGACAGCAGGAGGATAAGGAAATCAACGCCAACAACTGCCAACTCGTTTCATAATTATTGTAATCAAAATCTTGCGGGCACCATAAAACGTCGCTCATTTGTATGCAATTTATGAAATTGAAATGCACTTGCAAATTAAATGGCTTCAATGATAAACAAAAAATATAAAAAATACGCATAATGTAAGTAAGCACGTGTGAGAAAGACATACCCTGTAAAAATATTTTTAAAAAAATATAAAAAATAAAATAAAATATATACATATATGTATATGTATGCGGACTTATGTAACTGAAGAAGGCGTTCATGTTCAAATAAAGCGCATATTCTATAAACAGGGCTCTCCATATTCGAGTGAACCATCTGACAACTCTACAAGGTTGCCCATGTGTTTTTTTTTTTTTTTTAATCAATGAAAAATACATTTTTGTTGCTGTTGTCGATAATAATCATATTATTTTGTTCAAGTAGACTTGTTGGCATCACTCTTTGAATATGATATCTCTCAAATGGCCCTCTTGAGACTCTACGGCGTATAGTGCCGGTCTCTGTCAAAAGGTATAGGGCTGCCAGAAGGGTCACTTGAATATAGAGCCCCGTATATCTTGATCAGGATCAACAGCCGCATTGCATCTATTCGACTCTCTATCCCTCTAGCTATTGATGCACATAGCTCACGCTACAAATTCAAAATCAGAAATGATTTCAATTAATTTATTATCGATTAACATCTAGTTGCAATCCCTCGTCATTTCCCATAATATAATTTCTTACATTTCATTTACAATTTATATTTTTATCAAATTGCCAAAAATCTATTTCAATAACTCCCAGCTCAAACATAGAAGATGCATTAGATATATTAAACATGAATTGCTATAAAAGCAAAAAACAGTTGATAAGCCATTGTATAATAAAATTTAATATAGCAGACTCGTTTCTAATATGATTTATGATATAATAGAGCTATATGTGTAAACAGATATATTTAGAGATATATTTCTTAGACTTTATGCAACCAAGAAACGAACTAAATGAGTTTTTGTTCGTGAACAGGTTAAATCATTAGTCATATTTAACTTTCAAATTGTTTCGTGTGATTCGGAAATCGCAGTTTATTTTTTTGTATTTTTCGAACTTTTTATAAATTTCGCCAGCAAAAAACGCGTTTCCATTTCATAAGATGCGCTACAACAACAACAACAAGAGCAACACGACTCATTCACTTAGTCAGATTCGAGCTCGATTTTGTGAAGTTGGCGAGTCTGAATCGATTCTGGTAGTTTAAGTTTTGCCTAACCAGCCACTCAGTAAGTCAGTCAATGAACTGCAAAAATCTGCAGGCCAATCGGAGCCAGACAGCAGCCTGCCTGGCCGACTCTGCTAATGCGCTACAAATGACCAAAGTTGGCCGGAGCTAAACAGATGAATAATGATTGTTTCGGGTAGGATAGTTTATTGGCTTCAAGTGTGTGCGATCGTCGCCAAAGCAAGTGAAAATAGAAAAGAGCCGACTGCACAATACTCGCTATCAACACTTGTATTTCGTAAAACTTAATAACCTTAGCCTAGATCTGGAATTGTAGATGATCTTCTTCTGATTTTGTCTGCTCCCATCTTGAAATATTAAATATCTGCACATATAGTATTTTCAATTTGTGATTGCTTCTCTCATATATAGTAACTCAAATTCTTAACAAATGTGATCAATCCTTAGAGATCAAGTCATATTTAAGCGATCAATATAGTAGATCAACAGAAATCCAAAACAGGTATATAATGCAAATTCTGTTATCGATAAAGTATGTACAGGATTCTCCATATTCGACAGACCCATCTGGCAACCCCACAAGGTGGAGTGTTTTTTTTTAAATCAATGAAAAATAAAATTTTGTTGATGTTGTCAATAATAATCAGATTATTTGGTTCAAGTAGACTTGTTGACATCACTCTTTGAATATTATATCTCTCAAATGGCCGCCTTGAGGTATAGGGCTGCCAGATGGGTCACTCGAATATGGAGAAACCTGTATATGTAGCTTATAGAACTTTCAGCTTCAACTTCATCATTTCGCCTTACCATAAAACAGTGTATTGCATAGTCGTTGCAGCTGAACAATAACAAAAGTTTCAGCGAGAGAAAAAAAAAACAGAAAAAGAAAAATCGCCAAAAAACAATTTGTGAATGAATGCAGACATAAAATAACAATAATTTAGGCAAAGAGCCAGCAACAACAGCAAGCGAATTATTTGAGCAAAGAAAATTACTCGTATATATATCCATGTAGCTGCCAAATCTAATAACAGTTGTTATACATTCTTAATTTGCGGAGACCCCTAAAAATAGTAAATGCCAAAAGAAGCCCAAAACAAAAACAAAAAATGCAAACCAAAAAATATTATAATAACTAAAAATAGCTGAAGAAGCTTTAAATTTGGCTAACTATAAAATACTCTCACAAATATTAGTCATATTATTATTGCATATTATATTATTATATTTATTTAAATTAGCTGAAACTGAGTTGAATGGCGGATGAACAAATGCTCGGCTTGTCAGCTAATTTTCAGCTTAGCTTAAGTATATTTATAAGATCTGGCAACTACTTCATCCATCATCTGAAAGATTCCTATATTTGCCAAGCCATTACCACATATATGTATGTGAGGTTCATTTGTAGCCAGAACAGATGCATTCAGATCTTAAATGACAACTCTATAGAATACATAACTATCTTTGCTCTGATATTATAGAAAATCAAAAAACAAAGACATGACATGATTTATCTCTTGTGAATGCGGTTATCTATGGCAATACCTATAAGGCTGTATTTAAAGAGAACAAAGAGAACAAATATTATATAGCGAATATAATATAATGCTTGGCTATATACTATATATAAAGATATAGCAATTCAATTTTTATTTTCAATTTTTATAATAAAAGTTACGCCATAACTCTTATTTTTAATTTTTATTATAAAAATTGAAAATAAGAATTATGATTTGAGTTTTATATAAAAATTGATTTATAATAATTATTTTTGATTTTTATCATATAAATTATTTATAATAATTAAAAATAATTTTTTTTTAATTACTCAAAAATTAATTCTTATTTTTTAATTTTTTCTATAAAAATTATAATCGTTACGGTCCCTGCTATATAGTTAAACTTAACATTCAGCATATATTCAAATACACATAACCATAAGCACACATACGCACATTTAAGCTATAAATATCTGAAAAGAGAGAAAGAGTGACAAAGACAGAGGCATACCGATATTTAATGCTGCAAAGATCAAGCCCCAGCTATGTGGGTGGGCCGATCATAGAGGCAATGCGGGAACTGCTAATTGCCAGCTGACCAAATGGGTTGAAGATGAGAAAGAAAAGAAAAGAAAAGAAAAAAAAAGTAAGTAAAGCTGGCCAAGAGAGCGTCAATTAGAGCGCAAACGAGCGCCAATCATTAGGAAAAAGCGTTTTTATTTTTTCATTTTGTTGATGGCGACAACAGACGATTGGGACAATTGTCAGTGATAGATAGGCTGGCTAGCTAGCCAGCCGGAGGATGGATGCCTGGACAGCTGAATAGTTGGATAGTTGAAACTTGGTATTCGAGTTGAGGCCATTTGTGGCTATATCAAAGCGGGAGCGGCCGACTTAAGTGACTAATTTATGGCCTTTTATGAGCGCATAAGCGATGCGATATATGCGAGTCCAACTATGTGCACGTAATGCAATGCAATGGTAGCAATCGAAACAATCGAACCCCAGCGAAACAACGGTCTACATATATCGCAGCTGAAGACGATCAAAGTTGGTCTGTCATTGTTTAATTGCAGATGCTGTTCCATTTCGCAGCGAAGTCTACAGAGAGTCTTGGAGAAGAGAGCGAGAAAGAGAATGAAAGAGAGAGAGAGAGAAAAAGAGAGAGAGAGAGGAAGAGAAAGAGCGAGAGAAAGATGAAAAGTGAAAGAAAGAGAGACATAAAACGGGGGATGATAATACATAGAAAGAGAGAGAGTGAGAAAGATGAAGAGAGAGAAAGACATAGATTGGGGGGAGGATGATATATAGAAAGAGAGAGGGAGAAAGAGAGATAAAGTGAGAGAGGAAGAGAGAAGGAGAAAGAGAGAGAGACAAAAAGAGAGAAAGAGAAAAAGAGAGAGAGACAAAAAGGGAGGAAGAGAAAGAGAGAGAGAGACAAAAAGAGGGAAAGAGAAATAGAGAGAGAGAGAGAGAAGGAGGCAAAGACAGAGATCGAGAAAGAAAACGCATGAGAGCAAGCAAGAAGAAAGCGAGAGAGAGAGCGATAGAGAGAGAGATATAGATATGGATAGAGATAGAGAGGCATGACCAATCACAGAGGTGCAGATAAGACGGGCACAAAAAGGCAGAGAGAGAGAGAGAGAGAGAAGACACACATAGACTATAGAAATTATGTGAGAGACAAATGGACACAAAATTGAAAAACTGACAAAATATATAACCAAGAGAGACGCTTTAATTGAATAAAAATTAATACAAATATTTTATTATTAATTGAAATGGCTAAAAACATCAAATAAATAGAGCATAAAACTTTTTAAAAAAATCCCCAAAAGATATCAAATTTATTTGTTTAAATATATATATTTTTTTTTGTAATATATATTTTTTTAATATATATTTTTTTAAATATATATTTTATTCTTATACAAAACAGTTTTAATCTGTGACTTTCTTCTGAACTGTTTCATTTTAGTTACTGTTAGACGCTGTTTCAATAGGTTTGCATTATAATAATAAAAGTAAATATACTAAATAAAAAACTATGATAATAATATAAATAAATAATAATAATATAAATAAATATAATAAATAATAATAAAAGTAAATATACTAAATAAAATAAATAAATATTAATTCAGGTTTCTTCTCTCATTTCCTATATATAAATAAATAATAATAATATAAATAAATATAATAAATAACAATAAAAGTAAATATACTAAATAAAATAAATAAATATGAATTCAGGTTTCTTCTCTCATTTCCTATGGTCACAATAAATGGCTTTTAATATTAATATAAAATTCGAAGATTGCCGTCACATTTGATGATTTTGACTTCTGGTAACAGTCAATATTTTATTAGCATTTGATATTCAGCTCGTTCTCAAAAAATTATACAAAATGCACATAAATATTTCAATTTATGCCACTGTGGCAGGCACCTGCTGACAGGGGAGACATAGGGCCCTGGGGCCCTACCATAGGCAAACCTCACACAAAAATGCAGCACTCCACGACTATGCAGCACAAAATTATATATATAAATATCTGGAAGTTAAGATCGTGCAGTGGCCGGCTTCGCTCATTAAGCATGCTTCATTTCTTTGGACATTTATAGGCACGTCAACAAGTAGATTTTAATGTGAGCTCTAGATATAAAACGAAAAAAAAAAAAACCAAAGTGAAATACTGAAAAGCTGTTGAGGTTGAGAAGTTGGAGTGCTGGAACCAAGAGCTACGACTCGTAATCTCGGCTCGTTTATCAAAAACACAAGCCGCAAAGTGAAATATATATAGAGAGAGAGAGAGGAGAGGGAGAGAGAGAGAAGGAGAAGGAGAAGGAGAGGGAGGCAGTGACTATGTGAGAGTGAGACAGTGATAGCAGTCCGAAATACGCACACTAATTGGCCTAACAAGTCGATTCAGATACTCGTAGAATTTCAAAGTAGATACTGAGTAGGTGGGCAAAGCGAGAGAGAGAAAGAGAGCGAGAGAGAGATATATGAAAACTTAGGGTTAGATGCAGTTGCATATGCAAATCAACTGCTGCCCCTCGTTGATTATTATACAAAAAAAAAAAAAAAAAAAAAAACAAGATTGAAGTTGAAAATTTAAGTTGCTTTTAAATTTCTGAAGCCTTTGGCTTTTGTGATTAAGTTAATTTTCAATGGTAACTGATTTGCATTGGCCCAAAGAAAACAAAGAAAGAAAAGAAAAGTCCAGTTTAACCAAGCGCCAGATCGTCAAGAATAGAGAAAAACCTTTAACTCGACAGTTTTATGTGACATGAATCGATAGTTGCAAGGCTGTGCACTAGAAATAGGGTCAAATGAATAGAGCCTGATGTCTGGCTATAAATTGTGGAGAGAAAACACTATAAAGATAAATAGAGTTAAATAGATCATAAATCTATATATCTACATATATCCATAACCATGTCTACATCTATATCTATAGCTTAGAAAAACATTTCGCTACAGCAATTCTCATTTGTCTCTGTATGAGCTGGAGCTCTGGACAGACACTTAAAGCACTTGCTAAATATTTTCTACAATTGATTTATTGTTAGAGACAGTTGCTAACTGAAAAGCAAAACGAATGTTTGGCTTCGTGGACCAATTCGTTGTGCTGGTCTTATGTCTTGCCAAACAGACGGCCCCAAACTGTAGTCAATTGGAGCTAAGATAAACAAGCGCTGACAAAGTTCAGTTCAAACTTTGACAGCACATCAAATAAACAACAACAATTGTGTTGCATCATTAAAAGTTGAGCAAGTTTGACAGCAAGATCAAGTGACTGTCAGCGATGACAAGAAGTAGATTGAACAATGACAACGAGTTTTGTGGGAAACCAAATATGAGCTAAGTGCATGTTAATGTAACTATCAGATTTGACAGTCAAATTAACCAGATCCTTAACCCATCGAGCTAATGCAGCCTCAAGAGAACGAGCTACATTTTATGCAGTTTATTATTGCTTGCGCCTCTCTATGCAATTCTCAGCGAGTTTCAATGGCCAGGAAGTGAAAAGCCATAAGCTCAGTTTAAATTTTACGACAGCCAAAAACTAGAAAGAGTAAAAACTTTGAGCTGATTTTAAGCATTTAACGATGCCCCGCAGCTCGGTAGCTTAAGAGAAAAAAACTCAGATTTTTACGATGAGAATTGAAGCTGCTTGGGAGCACAAACAACACACTTTTCACATACACACACACACACACACATGTGATCGAAATGCTTAGCAATAAAAATGCAACTGATACTCGATCAAAAAAAAAAAAAAAAAAGAAAAAAAAAAGGGGTGCGACCTCATCAAATCGACATTAGAGACCGCTTTAATGACAAAAGTAAAAAGTGTTAACAAGAAGTGGAAATACAATAAAAATAGGCAAACTTGTACTTACAATAATAATACAATGCTTAAGGCTTTCTTAAGAACCGCCATATCAATTTCAAATATTTGAATGATAATGGAAAGTGTCAAAAATATTGTAGATGCTCAACTGAAGCTGAAGAGAGCTGTATACAAGCTTTGTCTTGATTTTCTTTTTTTTTCTATTTTTATTTCTATTTCTATTTGTATTTTCTTTTACGATTGGTAGCCTAAGCGGAAGTCATTTGTCTGAGCAGGGAAGAAAAGTAGCTTTTGCATGTGCTGTACTTAAACTTTGGCTGCTGTTGCTTCTTCTAGCTCTTCTTGCTCTTCTTCTTCCTCTTCTTATTCTTCCTCATGTTGATTACGTCACGAAACAGTGCAGGGGGCAACGCATCACGCTTGTCACACATTTGCGTGGAATGAGACAGCCGCGCTTTGCCTTTCCCATGGTCAAGCTCGAGATATACATAGAATATCTATGTATATACTATATAAAGTACAGCTAAGTGCGATCTGCTGAGGTACAGTGACTGCGACTGCGACTGCGAGAACAACTCAATCAAAGCAAACATTTTCGCACAGCTGGGAACCGAGCGTGTCCATTACGATTTGCTACTTGCTACCTAACACTTACCACTAGCCGCTTGCCACTTGCCACTTGCCACTTGCCACTTGCCAGTTGCCAGTTGCCGTTGTTTGACTCGGCGGCGACAAGTGCACAGAACAATAATAGAAATTAACTTGACTACAAAAGAAATGAAACAAAATGTCTTCAAGTCAGGCGATTAGCTGTTCGCTTTGCAGATCTTAGATATGAAAAGTGCGGCTAATCTAGCGACAAAATACTTAGCAGCAGCAGCAGCAGCAGCAGCTCAATAAATACACTCCGATTATATAGAATTAGTCGCAAATTGGTATGCTCCAGAGCTACGCGATCACATTAGCTCACAGCTCCATTCAATAATAGCTCGCAAATTTGATTGCGCAGCTGCTGCAGCTTCAATCATGTTTGCTATTAGTTAGAGCCGAGCATGCAGAACACCTCAAATAATGCGTTTCTTATAGCAAGCAATACAATTTCCAATTATGTTTATATTGAGGACATTTATAGCTAGTTCGTTTTCAACTTTCTTCACACATTAAACTGATGCATGTACGTTGGCTGCTCAAAGTGCCTAAATTGATGTAACTTTAATTTTTCAAATTAGCTAACAATGTGGTAAAAAGCTCGATATTTTTATATTTATAATTGAGTTTATAATTTGTTATTTATTTATATATTTTTTATATATATTTTTTATATATATATATTTTTTTTTATATTTTATTTTGCACTTCAATGATCAAAGTTTTATATATTGAATGGCTATTCAATAAGTATATGATCATAATTTATTGGAAGAGCTCACGCATTCCATGATAAATGAAATGTATTCTCTATAAACTCAGCAGCAGATAAAACTGCTTAAGTTATTAAGTTCAAAAAATATTAATAAATGAAAATAAATAAATAAAAATAAATAAATAAACACAAATACAAATAAAAGATATAAAAACAAAACGATAAAAATAAGCTAAAATTACATAGAACGCATAGAAAAATGAATAAATAAAAATGAATAAATAAAAATAAATAAATAAATATAAATATAAAAATAAATAAATAAAAATAAATAAATAAAAATAAAAGCAAATAAATAATAAAAATAATAATAATAAAACCATGTTAATGACATAGAGCTCATAGAAAAATAAATAAATAAAAATAACTAAAAATAAATAAATAAGAATAAATAAATAAATACAAATACAACTAAAATATGTTTTAAAAAAAAAAAAACGATAAAAATAAGTTAATATTACATAGAACGCATAGAAAAATGAATAAATAAAAATAAATAAATAAATATAAATATAAATATAAAAATAAATAAATATAAATATAAAAATAAATAAATATACATATAAAAATAAATAAATATAAATATAAAAATAAATAAATAAAAATAAAAGTAAATAAATAAAATATAATAATAAAAATAAAAAAACGACGAAAATAAGCCAAAATAAAACCATGTTAATGACATAGAGCTCATGGAAAAATATATAAATAAAAATAAATAAATAAATAATAAATAAATAAAAATAAATAAATAAAAATAAATAAATAAAAATAAATAAATAAAAACAAATAAATAAGAATAAAAAAATAAAAATATATAAATAAAATAAATAAATAAGAATAAATAAATAAATACAAATAAAAATAAAATATATTTAAAAAACAAAACGATAAAAATAAGCTAAAATTACATAGAACGCATAAAAAAAATGAAAAAATAAAAATAAATAAATAAATACATATAAAAATAAATAAATAAAAATAAAAGTAAATTAATAAAAAAATAATAATAATAATTAAAAAACGGTAAAAATAAGCTAAAATAAAACCATGTTAATGACATAGAGCTCATAGAAAAATAAATAAAAATAAATAAATAAATACAAATACAAAAAAAATATATTTAAAAAAAAAACGATAAAAATAAGCTAAAATTACATAGAACGCATAGAAAAATGAATAAATAAATATAAATATAAAAATAAATAAATAAAAATAAAAGTAAATAAATAAAATATAATAATAATAATTGAAAACGATAAAAATAAGCTAAAATAAAACCATTTTAATGACATAGAGCTCATGGAAAAATAAATAAATACAAATACAAATAAAATATATTTAAAAAAAACGATAAAAATAAGTTAAAATTACATAGAACGCATAGAAAAATGAATAAAAAAAAAAAATAAATATAAACATAAAAATAAATAAATAAAAATAAAAGTAAATAACTAAAAAGTAATAATAATAATTAAAAAACGACAAAAATAAGCTAAAATAAAATCATGTTAATTACATGGAGCTCATAGAAAAATATATAAATAAAACTAAAAATAAAAATAAATATAAATAAAATAAAATATATTATATATATAAATAAATAAAATAATATATATATATATATATATATATATATATATATATATATATATATATATATATATATATATATATATATATATAAATAAAAATACAAATAAATAAATAAAAATAAATGTAAATGTAAATGACATAGAACTCAATTATTTCACCAAACTGAAAGTCCTGAAAGCATCCAGCTCTTTAGCCATATTTAGTGTATAAATTAATTGAACATGTAAGCAATAAATAATAATTTGTAATTTCTGATCGTAGATTTCTGAATATTGAACTGAAAGCCCCATCGTGAAGCCTTAGCTTTGAGTATTAGCATTAAGCCTCAACCTGAAACCTTAATTTAAAGCATTAGCTGAAAGCAAATGCATGCATAAAATTAGTCCAAAGATTTAAAATAAATAAATAAGAATAAATAAATAAATACAAATACAAATAAAATATATTTAAAAAAAAAACGATAAGAATAAGCTAAAATTACATAGAACGCATAGAAAAATAATTAAATAAATATAAATATAAAAATAAATAAATAAAAATAAAAGTAAATAAATAAAAAATAATAATAATAATTAAAAAACGACAAAAATAAGCTAAAATAAAATCATGTTAATTACATGAAGCTCATAGAAAAATATATAAATAAAAATAAATAAATAAAATACAAATAAATAAATAAAAATAAATGTAAATGTAAATGACATAGAACTCAATTACTTCACCAAACTGAAAGTCCTGAAAGCATCCAGCTCTTTAGCCATATTTAGTGTATAAATTAATTGAACATGTAAGCAATAAATAATAATTTGTAATTTCTGATCGTAGATTTCTGAATATTGAACTGAAAGCCCCATCGTGAAGCCTTAGCTTTGAGTATTAGCATTAAGCCTCAACCTGAAACCTTAATTTAAAGCATTAGCTGAAAGCAAATGCATGCATAAAATTAGTCCAAAGATTTAAAATAAATAAATAAGAATAAATAAATAAATACAAATACAAATAAAATATATTAAAAAAAAAACGATAAGAATAAGCTAAAATTACATAGAACGCATAGAAAAATAAATAAATAAATATAAATATAAACATAAATAAATAAAAATAAAAGTAAATAAATAAAAAATAATAATAATAATTAAAAGACGACAAAAATAAGCTAAAATAAAATCATGTTAATTACATGGAGCTCATAGAAAAATATATAAATAAAAATAAATATAATAAATAAATATAATAATAAATAAATAAATAAATAAATAAAAATAAATGTAAATGTAAATGACATAGAACTCAATTACTTCACCAAACTGAAAGTCCTGAAAGCATCTCTTTAGCCATATTTAGTATATAAATTAATTGAGCATGTAAGCAATAACTAATAATTTGTAATTTCTGATAGTAGATTTTTGAATATTGAACTGAAAGCCCCATCGTGAAGCCTTAGCTTTGAGTA
The DNA here is from genome assembly GCA_037075325.1 of Drosophila mayaguana. Classification (NCBI taxonomy): domain Eukaryota; kingdom Metazoa; phylum Arthropoda; class Insecta; order Diptera; family Drosophilidae; genus Drosophila; species Drosophila mayaguana. The sequence goes on along the minus strand of JBAMCG010000127.1, from coordinate 722,758 downwards.
TTAGCATTAAGCCTCAACCTGAAACCTTAATTTGAAGCATTAGCTGAAAGCAAATGCATGCATAAAATTAGTCCAAAGATTTTATTGATTTATATTAATGCAATTTGTAATTCTCAACTACTTAAGCCACATCAAGTTTATAGCTGTCATATGAGACGAGTTGAGGAGAGTTGGCTTATCCCCGAGCGCTTCACGGTCGTTGATGCTGGCCGCGTTGATAGCCACTTGTGGGCAATCAAAGTACCGTTTCATCGGCAGCCAATACATAAACTATTTATAGAACGTATACACATATATGCATATGTATTTAAATATATCGCATCTAAATGATATGCAGTCCATTGAATGCCGCCTTTATCAAGCGACAGAGCATTGCCATAAATTTATGCTAAAATTTAAATTTTCTTTCAAGTAAGAAACTTGTTGTCATGCGTGTGTGTGTGTGTGCGTCGTCCCAAAACCCAAAAGGTCACAGCAAATGGGACGAGAGCGCGGTGACAAAATGCCACATAAATATTACACGAAACGCATCTGATAGGCAAATGTCAAATATATATACATATGTGTGTGCATATGCATATTTAGAATGAATCAAAAACAGAGCAGTAAAAGAAGCTAAGCAGATAAGCTAAGCAGATCCGCGCTGACTATCAAAAAACTGGAAGTACCTGAAATTTCATGAGAATGTTTTCGGACTAAAGTTTTGCTAAAACTTTATATACAGGGCTCTCCATATTCGACTGACCCATCTGGCAGCCCTATACCTTATGATAGAGATGGGCACTATACGCCGTAGAGGCTCAAGGCGGCCATTTGAGAGATATCATATTCAAAGAGTGAACCAAATAATCTGATTATTATCGACAACATTAACAAAATTCTATTTTCATTGATTTAAAAAAAAAAAAGAAAGACATGGGTTCGTCGAATATGGGCAACCTTGTAGGGTTGCCAGATGGGTCACTCGAATATGGAGATCACTGTATATTCATTGATCAGAGCGACGAGGTGAATTAATCTAGCTATGACCGACATTTGCCAGCTTTATTAAGTTTTGCTAGCCTGTTAGCTAATATTTATTTAACATCAGAGAATAATAGCTGTAAGCTGATAATATACAGCTTGTAGACAAAGACTAAATACCCATTAACCAACTAGTGTAAAGACTAAATTCAAAGATACTTAATTAACTGCAGTTAGTTTGCAATTTGAATATATGTAAAAGATTTTGCAAAAGAAACCAAATTTGATTCTTTTAAAGTCTTATAGAAGCCCATACCGAATCTTTTTTTTATAAGCACAGATGGACAGAAAAATCTAAACAGCTCGCCTATTCAAGCTGATCAAAAATCTATATACGCCGCCACGCCTCTTTTCGTTCATTCTCAATGAACTTACAAACAAAAATCAGCACGGTTTCAACGCTCTACCCACACACACACAAACACACACACACTCTTGGAGCTTCAGTCAATTGTGAATTAATAAGCTAGAATTTAAATCTTAAGCGTCTTTCTGATCCCATATTCCTGCGCCTATTCATTCATAGAATGAATAGAGAGAAGAACTTGTCCACTAAATAAGCATTAGCATCTCGCTCTTGACTTCATTTCATGTTATTTGTTATTTGTTGTGTTCTTTGGGATTTGTATTTGTTTGGGAGCGCTGTGAATGCAGTCGGAGCTGCTAACCGATCGCATTTATCATTTCAAAGCAGCAGATGGGGAAAAAACCAACGCAAGAGCCAACGCATCATGAATGAAGGGTTCTGCGCTCGTCGAGCCGAGCTTCAGCTTTAGTTTAAGCTCGCAAGTTTTGTTCGATATAAGTTTTTGGATTTTACCTTCTTTTTCTTATTTTATCAATCAGACGCCCTGCGGTGCAGCGTGTTGACGTCTCTCTTATTGCAGGGAGCCTCATTATGAGGCATTAGGGCTATTAGCAGCCATTATCTGTGCAACAGAGCCCTATTGATGGTGCAGCGAGTGTCACAATAAGCTGCCCAAGATTTATGCATATAAATGCATATATGTATCTAAGCATATATATATATATATATATATATATATATATATATAATATCAGAGCGGAAGCCCTAGCTGACAGGAAATTTGCGATTTAATTCAATTTTCAAGTGCTAAACGTTAACGAAGTTCAATTAACTTTGTGTGTGCGCGCACATACTTTATACTATATTATATTATGTAAACTCAAGATCAGAGTTAATGTTTTTTAATTTCAAATTACCTTGAACATTAAAAGCTAGACCGACCAACCGACCAGCCCGACCAGCCGAACGACCTCCCCAAACGCAAACGCGCCGCCCTTCTGCCCCTCGCCTTCTTCGTGCCTCTGTAGATACTCGATTTGATAGCCCTCATAGCTATTCTCCTGTTCTTCTCTGGCTCATTGCATAATTGTTGCCAGAAGCTAGACGAAAGTTATATAAGTTCCCAATGAAAAGAAGGAAAAAATAAAGAGATCTCTGACGAATGCGAATAGAGGCTCATAAATACCCTGTAGTAGAGAATAATTAGTTTGATTGATATAATCGATTGGCGTAGAATATTTTGATGGCAATTAAGTTTGTATCTCTCTCATATCCTTAAAAAAAATTTATATATATATGTATATGTTTAAAAAATAATAATTACAAAAGCCAAACACCTCCCCTCTGTGTTAAAATGAGTAAAGTTATCGATATATGTTTCATTATCGATCAATGTTGAATGCAAGATAGTTAAATTTAATTATTGGCAGTCTTGGAATTTGGATTTTGGATTTTTTTTTTAAATCAAAATAAAAATAAACAAATAAATAAAATAAAAATAATAAAATAAATAAAGCATTCAACAAGCATAAATAAAAATGTCTATATTTAATATTCAATACAAAATTAGACTGTTGAAAACTATTTTCTCTTATATAGATCACAATTTGAGCATACTTGAAGTGGCTTGAATACTTTACAGGGTATTCAGAGACAAGCAGTGGACGAGTGTAAAGAGCAATAGTCTGGCAAATAGGTGATAGAGCGAGAAAAGTGTTCAAGTAGCTCAGACTGAGTGCGAGTATGATGTTAAAGTTACACAGAAAAAGAAAACACGCCGGTCCTACGGTAATAAATACAACCACAGCAACAACAACCACAGCAACAACAACCACAACAGCAACAACATTAGCAACCACAGCAACAGCCGCAATAATAACAACAGAACTCGAACGCAAAAATTGTTGAAGTGTTCAACTCAAAAAAGAAAAAAAAAATAGCCAAAAAAAAAAAAAATAAGATAAACAAAGACCCAACGAAAAGCAGCCATAAAAGAAAAAAAAAAAAGCTTAAGATAAAGCAGTCAACTCAGCAACAAGTGAAGCTAATTGTGATTACTGCATGGCTAGTTAATACCCTGTAGCCCATTGTTAGCCGCAAATTCTATCTAAATGTTAAAGCATTTATATTAACTAAAAGTCGTTATTAGGATATTTTTCTTGCGCGTAGCCATGCGTGAAGCCATAGCAAATCGGCAGCTGTTGTTAGAATAATTCGTGGAACATTAAAAGATTTCTATTCAGCTGATTTCACACAGACTCACACACACACACAGACATGAGTTACGTTGCTCGGTTGGACAAAGATAGACTTTTTCGCCTACATCTATTTGAATAGTAAAGGAGCAATAATATGGAGTTGTATAACAGTAATGATTGTACTATAGTACAGTATAACAGTGGCATAGTTAAATTAACATACAATATTGTAGAAGTATAGTATAGTATAACACAATTGTAGTGTATGTAGTATAAAGAAGTGTAGCACAAATAATATACTATGGGGCTACAGAAGGAAAGTATACTAGAATTTTAAAATATGTGCAGTATAAAAGCAATATAGGATAGTATAACAGTACTACTAAGTAGTGCCACGTTCCAGATCATAACAGTAAAGCAGTAGTAAAATATATTAGTTTTATAATATCAAAGTGATGTAGAGAAGTAGTATAGTATAGTATAACAGTAGTGTAGTATAACACTAGCAGATAGTAGTAGTAGATTGTAGTAGTAATAGTAAATAGTAGTTATATTAGATTTTAGTTATAGTAGTAGTAGCTGGTATTAGCAGTAGTAACAGTAGATAGTAGCAGTAGATAATAGTATAATAGTAGTATTAGTAATAATAGATAGTAATAGTAGTAAAAGTAAATAGAAGTAGTAGTAGATCCTAGTAGTAGTATTAGATCCTATTATTAGTAGTAGTAGTAGTAGTAATAGTAGATAGTAGTAGTTGTAGTAGATAGTATATAATAGTAGTAGTAGTAGATAGTAGTAGTAGTAATAGTAGTAGAATGTAATATAGTACGGTATAGGTAGAGTAGTAGTAGTAGTAGAATTGTGGTATAATTTAACAGTAGTATAGTATAAATATAGATAAACAGTATCGTATACCAGTGTATAACAATATATATATATATACGACAATAGTAGTAAAGTACAGATGACAAATATTACTATATAGTATTTATATGGTATAATAAGTAATAGCTAAGTAAGCCAGCAGTATAACATAGTACTAGTATAACAGCTGTACAGTAATAGTAATACAGTATAATAATAGCATAATAATGATTAATAATATACGACAGGCAGAGAAAGGTTTAGGAATAATGATCGAGCAACCAAATTTAATTTCACATATCAAATTATTTCGAATTTTACCATCTATATGAGAATCATAGAATCGCTCACAAATTTGAAGTTAACAAAACTTTTAGTCAACAATGCTCTTGGCTAATGCCAATTACTTAACGTAGCGCCGTAATAGAAACAGAAAAACATTTTTTTTTTGTTGTTAATGCGGCCAAAGTAACAAAAGCAACAAAAGTAACAGCAGCAGCAGCAGCTTGTCGTGTTCGCATTCAAGTACACAGATACACACACATACACACACACACACACAACCGTCAAAGAGCGACTGCACGTGATACATTCATCATGAACTTGAATTTGAATTTAAAGTTTAATGGTAAATCCATTGTTGTTGTTGTTATTGCTGTTGTTGCTGTTGTTGTGGCTGGCAGGCAACAATTTGCGCGCACTTGTTACCATTGTTAAGCTTAACTCGCTTCGGCTGGGCAAAAAGGCGTTGCCAACGGCGCAGCTCACAAAAACAAAACAAAAATATATTTAAGCAGAAAATGTTGCAGCAGCAGCAGCAGCAGCAACAGCAGCAGCAAAATCTTTAGGTCTGCTGCTCATGCTTCCTCCTCATCTGCTGCTTGTTGTTGTTGCCATTTTGTTTTGTCTCGTTTCGTTTCTGTTTGTTGTCACTTGCACTTGTTGGCTTCATTGCATTGCATTGCCATTGCATTGGCATTGCATTGGCATTGTTATCGACAGCGGACGTTTATCTGTTATATCTCTGCATTCCCTCTTTTGTGTGCGATGCCTTATTGTATAACTGTCAAAGAGCCGAAAGGCTTAACTAACCGCTGCCACGCCTCTGTCGAGGCGGTGTGCTACCTGTTATGCGCACGAATACGCCTACACACAGGAAAAGGTGAGCAGGAGAAGGAACTGATATGCAAAACAAACGCCCCATGGAATATGTGTTTGTACCCTAAGATAGATATATAGATATATAGATATATAGATATATAGATATATATATATGTAGATATATAGATATATAGATATATAGATATATAGATATATAGATATATAGATATGTAGATATATAGATATATAGATAAATAGATATATAGATATATAGATATATAGATATATAGATATATAGATAGAGATAAGAAGAAGAACTTCAAGTTTGTTTCCTAAATCTTTACGATAAAAGGAATAAATCAAATATATGGAAAAAGAATCTAGCTAAGATAGAAAATCGCTAAGTAAGCAGAAAAACGAAATACAAAAACTATACGCACATGATCCCGCTTATTCTGAGTCTGATTAATATGGCAAACAGGTATATATATAAAAAATATATATACATATATATAAAAACATAAAAAAAAAACAATACAAAAACGTGCACAACGTCTCGCAACTGCTGAAGGTACAACGACATTACGAGCACCAAAAGCGATGGGCTCTAAGCAGGATGGGGGCTGGGGCTGTTGAGGGCAGGGTAGTGCGCTCTTTAAATGAATTATGAATTAAGTTTTTCGACTTGATGGCCACGTTGCCAACTAATTTCGACCTTGCATACAATTTTAATTAAATATTTTTTTCATTATGCGCTTGTTCATCAATTATTATATATATACATATATATATATATATATATATATATATATATATATATATATATATATATATATATATATACATGTGCATGTTTATATATATAGGGGTTTCAGGTTGACGAAAACATTTTAATCATATTTACAATATAATACATCAAACATTGAACGGTTCTTTGGGCTTTTTCCTTTATTATTTTAGTCTGAATAATGAGAACATATATACACAAAATGTATTGATAAGATATTAAGTATATAATTATCGAACAACAGCTATTCGACAAAGGATATACATGTATGTATATGCCATTATCGACTGCATAATACTCGCTCGCATTCAAACAGCTGAATGATATTTTATTCGATGCCACGCCCTAATATTTATAAAAATGTCCGCAAATGAAGTTCATAAAACTTGACTAATGAAGTTCTACCAAAAAGGGTTCTAAGTAGATATTTATCTCTAATTTTCCCACTTATCACACAGACAGAAAGACAAACATTGCACAAAAATAATATACTTCTTGACATTTCCTGTATAAGAATAGTAAATCAGAAATCGAAAGAAAAAAAATGCAGAACTAAAATAGATTTTTCCATCACAAAAATGATTCGTTATTCATGTAACTTATTTTGATTTGATTTCGGAAACTGTAGAAAGCATATATTGGCTGATCTTATGGCAATATTTGGCAAGGCTTTAAAATAACTTTCAATTTTGATAATCTGAAACGTTAAACTGCGCAAGAAATGAAAATGAAGAAGAAAAAATATATGAACTTCAGTTCAAAATAAAATTGTTTAAAATTTATGTTTATACACTATTTTATAAATATTTATATATTATAGATTACTACTCAACTATTCATTTTAATTACTAAAATCTTTTCACTCAACACACAAATTCAGCTCAAGTGTTGTGTAATCTTCCGCTTGATTCAATTTGTTGGCCAACTCTGGCGTTGCCAGATCCTTTGAATGTAAATTGCAATTGGATTGGGGAACACATTCAGCTGTCTGGTTAAAGAAGATCGGAAAAATCAACTGACAAACAGCCAAACAAGAGGCCAACAACGGCGACAACAGCAAACAGCATCCAGAGCCAAAGGAAACGCTCTCTGTCTGTGTGTGTGTGTGGAACTTGGCCAAGATGTAGTCAAAATGCCAACCAGGGACGAGCCGAGCCGAGCCAATGGGGGGTGGCACTCGGTGATGGAGAGCAAAGGGTACACAGAGGCTTACAAAAGCAAAAGCCAAAACGACAAACGCAAAAGATGTAACCAAAGTCCAAGAACTTTTTGCAAAAAAAAAAAAAAAGAAAAAAACAAAAAAAAAACAGCCAAGCAAAGACGAGGACAAGCCGCTGCACTGCTGTCGGTTGGGGAGAGGCGCTGGGGGCGTGGCAGGAGTGTATTGGGTGGAGGGGTCTCTGCGACTTGGGCTGGGTTGCCAAAGAGCAAGAAGGAGAAGATCTTGGGGCTGGCAGAGCTCGGGCTTGACTGCGACGTCTTCAAGCGCATTGCTGCTGCCGTTGCCTTTGCCGTTGCTATTGTTGTTGTTGTTGTCAGGCGTGTGCGCCGTGAATCCGCTATAACAGTGTTAGTACGTTAGTAGGTATACAAACAGGTAAAACAGGTATTCCGGCCGCTCTTCATTTACTTTTTTTTTGCCGCCGCCGCCGCCGTCGTCGCTGCTGCTGGTGGTGCTGGTGCTTCTTCTTATACTTCTTACTTCACTTTACTTTAGCATTATTTTAGCGAAAAGGCAACAACAACAGCAAGAGTAAAGAGAGGCGAGCACGTCGCCGTCGATGACGACAATTGAACAAATAAAGAAAAAAAAAATTAAAAAAATAAAAAAACTGAGAGAGAGAGAGAGAGAGGGAGAGAGACGAGGAAAGAGCGGCGAGCAGCGAGAGCAGCCAAAGAACAAGCCAAAAAGGAAACAAACTGCGCCAGGTATTACATGGCTGAGCAATGAGAGCGAAAGAGAGAGTTAAGGACTGAGAGAGAGAGAGCACGCAAAGAGAAAGAGAGCGAGGGAGAAAGAGCGAAAGATAGTCCGAAAAAAAACACACATTCTTAAAGACTGCAATTACCGCACAGACACAGCTCAAAGAGCATAATGAATGAACATCATTATGCGCACAATAATAATTTTAATAAGAATCATAATAATAATGACGATTATGAACAGCAGAGAGCCTGGGCCTACGTTTGAGTCGTGTGTGTGTGTGTGTGTGTGTGTGCGCACAACTTTAAGCAACAGACAAATATTCACAAATACATATATACATATATACATAGCGCCGATAAGAAGTTCACACACATATACATAGCTACAGGTATCTGTGTGACAAGGACTTATACAATTCTAAAGCCCACAAAACCAAAGCAAAGTAGAGGAAAAATAATCAAGCGATTTAAATCGAGAAAGAAAAATATATTTTATATTATATTATTTATATTTTATATTATTTAAAGAAAATATATTTTATATTATATTTTTATATTATTTAAAGAAAATATATTTTATATTTATATAAAGACAGAAAATATTCAGTAGAAAAAATTTATAAATATAAATTGTACTTATAGCTTGTTTATAATAAAAATTATTTTTAAATAATTAAATAAATATATATTAATTATTATTAATAAGCTAATTAAACAAATAAAACTAATTTGTAAATAATTAAATCCTTTTTATTAATATTTTAAATAAATAACTATGAATATTATTACACTAATTAAAGAAATAAAAATTATTTGTAATAATTTAAATCATTTTTATTAATATTTTTACTATGCCTTAAAAGCAATTATAAAATTAAAATTAAAATAGCTTTTGGACTGAAAACTGCTCAAAATACTACACAATAAAATCTAAAGAAAAACATATTTAAAAAAAAATAGGTTTAAAAAATATTTATAATTAATAATTATTAAAATATGTAAATGCATAATATATTAATAATTATTAATAGAAATAGAAATAGATATGTAAAACAAAACAAAATATAAATAAATATGTACAACAAAAATATGAATAGCATACATTTTTACTCTATTGAATTAAAAATATATTTAGTTAAATTACTGAAATTGTATATTCTTTCGTTCATTTATAAAACTGATAATTGTGTTCACAAAATAATTGAATTAATAATTTAGTTCATTAAACTAAACGGCTTAAATTCTTTAAGCACAGAAAGCTGCTGCATAGAGAAAATGCAAAAAATTTTATAAATATGAAAGAAAAATCTCAGCTAGCAGGATTTTTCACTTGCTGTTGTATCTACGGCTGCAGCAAAAGGGCAGAGCACTTGCATTTGGCTTGGCAGCAGCGGCATTTGAGTGAGAGTGAAGTTGCCGCAGGAACAGCAACAGCAGCAACAGCAGCAACAACAACAACAACAGCAACAACAATTAGTTAAGAAGCGCGCGCAGCTAAAAATGCTGCTCGACCGCAGCCACTGCCACTGCTGCGTCGCGACGCCAAAGTCAGAGTCACAGTCAAAGCCACTGCCAACAGGTATATGAAGTTGTGCTATCTCACTGTCTTGCTCTCGCTCCGTCTCTGCCCATCTCCCTGCCTCATTCCCTCTCTCACTCTTCGTCTATTTGACGCTCTCTCGTACTCTTCGCCGCACATGTATGTCGCATACAGCTACAAAGCTAGCTGTAAATTTGTTACGTCGCCGCGCTACTTGCTCTGGTGTGCGTGTGTGTCACACAGGTGTGCGCGGCTGCGGCTGCCGCTGCGGCGAATTGGCTTCGTGTGCACCGCTTACATCACACACGGCCCAGCCTGACACACACACACACATATACACGCACAGAGAGAGCCACCTAGGTATAGAAGCAAGCAAAGTGTGTGAAATAACGTTAGTTGCCGTTGCCCTCGCACTCGCGTGCGCCAGAGCGAGAGACGACAGAACGTTGGAGAGCGCCAGCTCGACAGAGAGAGGGAGAGGAAGAGTACATGTTAAATGCGGCGACTGCCTCTCAGCGACTCTCGCCGCAATCTTATTGCCATTCTAAGCGCGTTCTAAGCGCTCATTACAAGCCGACGACGCCGCTGCTTCTTCATTTTATTGCCCACACGCACACACACACACAGGCAGGCAGGCAGGCAGAGCGAGTGCGAGTGCGAGTGTGAGGCGCGTTGCCAACTATTTTGCCGTTTAATTTCGCTTATATGGTACTTATTGACGTTCTGTTCTTGTACTTCTACTTCTTGCGTATCTACGCGTCTTCGTAGCTATACATACGCACACACACATACACATATATATACACAAATGCACGCGCATACAAACTGCTGTCGATAATGATAAAATGAAATTCTTAAAGGGTCTCATGGAAACAGACTTTGCTCTAGCAGCAAAAGTTAAACGACAAACATACTTATGAACGGACATACACACGTACATACCCACATTTATATCTATATATAGTTATATAATTTGCACGCGCAAAAGACAAAAGACTTAGGCAACAAACTTGCTGCACTACATGCTAGTTTATATCAAAATAAAACAGTATATTAATTGTTCATCAAAAGTTTTCTTAAATATATATGGATATGTACACATGTACACTTACATATGTAAATTCACATATTATATTATATGTACATATATTATATAACTAGCAAATGGAGTATGAAAATATTAATAAGGCTAAGGAAAATATTTCATACAAATTTATATGAAATAATTCAGACTAAATAATTTTTTGTACCAAACGAAAAAATTAGTTTTAAGTTAGTACAAAAAAAAATTAAGTAAAAATAACTCGATCAAAATGATAAAAAAAAGTTGTATATCAATTATTATTATTTTGTTTTATTATTCATTTAATTCTTTTATTCTAATTTTAATCATTTAATTTTACTTTTATAAACAGCTAAAAATTAATCGATAAGGCAATTAAAATCATAGAATTATATAGTTATATTTATCTATAATTATACGTATCTACAATTATCTACGCACATTTATTCAACAATTATCTGCTTCAGCTGTTCATCAAATACTTAACAGATTTTTTTGTAATTTTTTCTTTTTATTTTATTTTTTAATTAAAACTTTTTGAGCTACAGATGCTCTGAATATATTAAAACATACATCTTCATATGCATATATGTACATACATATGTGTATATGGATATATATGCGTATGAAGAACAGTTTCTGCTCAACATTTGGACACAAACACAATTATGCTGTAAGATCTATGTACAAAAGTAAATTGTACTTTTTTTTATATCATTTGCAGTCAAATGCTTATTTCAGAGTCAAGACCAAAGACATAACGACAACAACAACAGCAACAGCAACATCAGCAACAGCAACTTAAAGCAGCTCTAAGTACAACAAGTACAAGCCAAACGCAAACACACAAAACGAGTAAAACATCCCAACCGGCAAATGGCCAAAGCAGCGACGCGACGGCGGCGGTGGCCAAAGCGAGCAACAGGCAACAGCAACAACAACAGCAACAGCAGCGACGTCAGCGACGATAAAACATTACCTCTACCTTGACTCTGAACCAACAAGAAAAACACGCACGCACACAAGACACACACATACACACACACACGCACACATAGAGAGACACACGCAGAGCGGCGAAAGAAAAAGAAGAGACGCAGCGAAAAAAACAAAAAAACTGCATGAGAAACGTTATGTGAGCGAAATGAAGCAAAGGCAATACAAGCTACAGCGGCAACAACAACAAGAACAACAGCTACGATCATAGCAGACGACGCAGCTCCAAAACACTCTCACTCTCTCTCAGCGGCAACATCGGCTCAGGTGCTGCTGAGCGCTGCTGAGCAGCGGCCGTCTAAAACCGTTCGCCGTTACAAGAGCAGCAGCAGAGCCGAGCCGAAGTTAAACCCGAAGCCATTGCGCACGTTCGTCTTCGCCCTGACTCACAGACGAAAGCGAACTTGAGCTCGACTGCTCTTGCTTTGGATCTCTCTCTCCCTCTCTCTCTCTCTTTGTGTGTATTTCAAGTGCGGCTTACGGTGTTTTGCGTTGCTCGCCTGAATTCGCCTCTAAAATAACTGAGTTTGTTGTAGAAGCTGACGCTGCCGTTGCTGCTGCCGTTGTCGCTGCTGCTGCGACGCTTCGCAGCGGTATTGCTTGACTTTGGCCTAACTGCTCAGCGGCTGGCAACGCTTGAATACAGTAAGAGGCGAGCCGGCGTTGTGAATGCACGTGTTTTGTCGCTGGACAGCAAAACAGCAGACACAGCCACAAATAACTTTGCCAAAAAAATTAAATATAAATAACAAACAGAAACACAAACAATAAAAGAACGGTTACAATTTACACACAACAACAAAAAACGCGTTAAAAAATCGTAAAACAAATATCTAAAATTATTTTTGAAAAACTGCAAATAAAAACTGCCCAGCATAAGAAATTAACAATTTACAAGAAAAATATATATAATTAAATATATTTCACAAATTTTGTATTATTTTTTACTTTTTTTTTTTTTTTTGTTCAAAGTGCATATGTAAAATATAGATATATTCATATATCTATCTGTATCTGAATGATTGCAACTGAAAGCAAACTTTGGAAATGATGAAGAAACACAAAAAATTTTAAACTGAGCCGCGCTCAACCAAAAATATTATTTGCTCCATATATATATATAAACAAATATATATATGAATAAAAAGTTATATTTTTTTTGTCAAATATCCCAACTGATTGGAGAAGAAGAAGCAGCAGCTAAGGCAGCAGCAGCAGAACACACACACACACAGCTTTAAACAGACACGCACTTGGATTAGTGTTTTGTTTACTGTGTGTGTAAGTGCGCGCGTTCGTCTCTGTGTTTGTGGGTGTGTTCATATATATATATATATATATATATATATATATATATATATTGTGTGTGTGTGTGTATGTTTGTTAATAAACATAAATAATAATAACAACCACAACAACAACAATACAAATATCAATATCAACAACAACAACTAAGCAAACATGCCGAAAATATTTTTGATAAAAAATCGCCTGCATCAGCAGCAGCAGCGCCTGCTGGAATCACAGAATCTGCTGCAGCACAAGGCGCAGGATGACGAACGTTGCCTTGTGCCGCCGCTCAGTCCGAGTGCCTCGCATTCACGTCGCGCTGACCACCAGGCGCCCTTATCGCCCACACCGACGCCGACGCCGACACCAACACCAACACCAACACCAACACCCGCGCATCCCGAGCCGGAGCCAGATCCGCAGGGTCAGGCGGAGCAGGAGCAACCGCTCAGCCTAATTGCCGCCGCATCAACCAACAGCACATCGACGCGCAAGCGTTTCCATCATCGACGTCACTATTTTGGCCAAACGCGACACAGTCTCGAGCTATCGCAAGAGCAAGCCAACAGCAGCAGTACCAACAGCAGCAGCAACAGCATCCATTCCAATTCCAATTCCATATCCAATTCGAATGCCGAGCCCGAGCAAGTTCAAAATGGTAAGTTAATCTATCGATTGTTCGATCTATACCCGAATCTGTTGTCACTCAACTGAGCCAAAACCAATCTTATCAAATCAAATGACTTAGGCAACGAACCACGCACAAAACATTGCCCAGTTCGTTGCCTCAGTCATTTGCCTGCTCGCCACTTTATTGACCTTATGCAAATGCCAAAATTAACAAGCGCCTGCACAAAAAGAATGCACATAAAATTCATCCAAAATGAAACAATAGAAAAAAAAAACAAAAAAAAAAAAAAAAGTTGTAAATTTTCTTCTTTTTTTTTTCCTTCAACTTTCTTCTAAAATGAATTTCTGTTTTTTTTTTATGGATGTTCTTTGTCAACCAAATCAATTTTGATTTACGAAAAACTTTAGAAATATGCTTAATTGAGAAGTTTTTAGACATAGAAACTTGGGTGTTCATGTCTGTAAGACATTTTATTTGCCTCAATTGTTCCTAACTTGAATTAAAAACTTCTTTTCTTTTGCTTTTTGCTTTTCTTAGTTTTTAATTGAGTTGTCAATACAATTTCGGGGACTTTTATTTGTGCAGCGAGAATCAAGTTTTATTTTGCTGAAATAATAAATTCCAAATCCATTCAATTTGGATTTTATGTTTATACAAACCAAAAAACTTGCAATTAAAAAAATCCCTTATACAATTTACTTTTAAAACCAAATTTTACTTAAAAGAATTTCTTTGAGTTTTTAAAGAATTTGTATGCAAAACATATATAGCTGGGCATATCTAGTTTCCGCTTTTTACAAGAAATAAAATTTAACTCAAAAATATTTTACTTCATTTTTGAGTTTCTTATGCTCCCAGAATATTCAAATGTATAGTAATATTATTATCATTATTATTAGAATACAAATAATAATAATATTCTCATATGTATTATAGCAGCGATTCTTAGATCAGCAATTCTGCTTTCTAGTTTTTTTTAAGCAGAATATGCAACTTTATAAATTATAGAAAAGAATTTCGAAGATTTGTGACCAGTTAAAAATATTTTTATATTATACAAAATATTCTCAAGACTTACTTCGATTCCTACGTTCTCAGAAATAGCTGACTTTTGGGGGAGCTTGCAAAAAGAAATGAATACTAATAATAATACTCTAGTATTATACGATATTTTTGTTATTATAGTAAAGGATTTTTAGCTTCCTAGCATCTATATCCTATGCCAATGACTCAAGCCAGTTGCCCAACCTCTCTCGCTCGCTTATGTAACTGTTCTAGATGCATAATTTTTTGCATTGCCTTAAGAACAAATACACATTTCCTGCTCATTTGTTACACTTCTAGCTCTCATTACAAAACTCACACACAAAAATAGCCAAAAAAAAATCTGACAGGCAAATAAATGCTTATGACCATATAATAGCCACAAATCAGTCAAGACAAATGCTGATGGCTATCTACAACAGACAACAGACAACAGACAACAACAACGATAGGCAAAGCTACCAATTCGGAGCTACAAAGCTAAGCTAAGCAAGCGCAACAACAACAACAAAAGCAAATTAGGCAGCGTCTCGAGCATTTGTTGACGCCCACACGACACGACCCTTGGCTGGCTTTTCTTCTTCTTTTGTTGTTGTTATTTTTGCTTCTCTTCTGCTTAGATTCTGCGCCGAAGCTGTGGCCAACATCAATCACTTTCATTGAATCGCCAAAAAGCAACAACAAGCACAAGGAACAACAACAACAATTTCTAGAAATCTGTTCAGTCTGGCTTATATAATCGACGAGGCGGCTTATTAAGTCATTTCTTGACCATGGTTAAAAACCTAATCAAAACGAAAAGAACAAAATATGCTCAAAATATTTACATATATATGTATATATATACAAATATATGTATATATATATATATATATATATATATATATATATATATATATATATATATATATAGTATATGTATATATATATATGTATATGTATATATACACATATGGGCATATTCAGATCGAATATAACTTTCTTTTGGATTTAATCAGAATTTATGAATTTCTTGAAAGTGAATTTTTCCCATCTTTATTTTATTTTTTCCACTTTATTTTTAGTTTTTATATTTGATATTTTTATATGCTACACTTCAGTGATTTGCCTGTCCATGTGGCTGTCTCTCTGTGTGTGTGTGTGTGTTGGCTGTCAAGTTCGCTGCCTAAGTCTTTTGTTTCACATCGTCTGCGGCTTAACTGCCCTTTGTCTTAGCGCGCGCAAAAAAACGTATATATATATATAGATATCATAATTACATGTAGGAATAACTATAATAAACCGAATAGCATAGAATGGTGTGCATAAAATGGAATAGAATGGAATAGAGTGGAATACTAGACCTGGGGTAGAACGTACACATAGCAGAAGCGAGCAGAGCGGTACGAGGCGTAGCTACTAAGGCTTGCCAACTGCTGGGGAAGTGGATGTGGAAGTGGAAATTGCACGTCGTTCTTGTGGGGACCCCAACCGCAGCTCAAATCACACGCAGCCACTAAGCAACTTCTATATATAGCTGTGTGTTTGTGTGTGTGCAGACAGAGCTAACGTTTAGAACCTGAAATTTGAGTTGGGTAATCTTTTACATAAGCACAATGTTCGAAACAAAAACAACTCAATGCAGAAAGAAGAAGAATCTATTTTATAACTCTAAGACTCTGTGCAAGAGAAAAGGATGCAAAAATATGCCAGATATAGGCAGAATTTATTGCAAATCTATGTTTGATATTTTATAACTATTACATCAGTTATATAGCATTACTTAATATTGTATATAATCATATGATATGCCATTATTACCATTTCTATTGCTTATTTAGTTTTATTTCTTTAAATTTTTATATGTTTTATATGTTAAAACCTTTTTTTTATATTGTAGCCATTTCTTATGAAAATAAGATATTTGAGAGCTTTTGGTCAATCTGCCTAGCTTATTATTTTTTAAGTGTATATAAAAAATAACTTTGTAGATATATTTATATATATCTAAGTATATACAGGCCTCTCCATATTCGAGTGACCCATCTGGCAGCCCTACAAAATTGCCCAAATTCGATGGACCCATGTGTTTTTTTTTTTTTTTCAAATAAATGAAAAATAGAATTTTGTTTATGTTGTCGATAATAATCATATTATTTGGTTCAAGTAGACTTGTTGACATCACTCTTTGAATATGATATCCCTCAAATGGCCGCCTTGAGCCTCTACGTATAGTGCTCGTCTCTGTCAAAAGGTAGATGGCTGCCAGATGGATCTCTCGATATATATATATATATATATATATATATATAAATATATATAACTAAATATTAATATAATACAAGCATTCATTTATTCATCCAATTCTCTACTTGCACAAGAGTCATTTAAAGCTATGATTAGTCAGATGAACACAAATATTCACTTGCTGAAAAGAGCATATAGACAGTCAATCAAACCGTCAATCATTCCTTCAATTCTTTATAATATTGCAGCACTATATCACAATGTTCTATTCAGACCACGTCGTAAATGATCTCTCTTAAGTTTTAAGTTTTCTTAATTTATGCATAGAATTACAGAATTACTGCCATATTCGATGCTTCTTCTTGCCTTTGTTTTTCTAACTATAATTCGCAACAAGTCGCAGCATTACAATTTAGCTACAATATGCTCCGAGCTGGCACATTTAGTTGCTATCGCATATGCTTTAATTTTACTTTAACCGGAGCCACCCTGTGGCTAAACACACACTAACTGACAGTGAGACAGACGGACAGACGGACGGACATACGGACGGCTCACACAGTTGGTTAGTTTTGAACGTTCCTTCTGTGCGCAGGCCTTGCATTACGGGCCTGACTCACTGGCTCAGTGGGCTCTGCCTTAGCGGTTAGCGGCCAAGAACTTCACACACTTGAGCGCACATACAAAGGCAGCCAGAGAGAGAGAGAGAGAGAGAGAGAGAGAGAGAGAGATGGAGCAGCATAATATATTTATATATGTGTGTATATATAAAAAGTTAGTTAAAGTTGGCAATGGGCAAATTATATAACAATGTGCCTCAGCGCCTAAGCCACAAATCTCTGGCTGAGCCCAAGCAAAAGTACAAGTTCAGAGCAACTCTCGAATGCGGCACTAAAAGCAAATGAGAAAAGCAGAAGATGAAGAAGAAGTAGCAACAGCAGCAGCAGCAGCAACAGCAGCAGCAGCAGCAGCCAAAGTAGAAGTGGAAGCAGAAGCAAAAAGGCTGACTGACTCTCTAGCAAAAATAGCAGAAAACTTGCAGCTAGCTGAAGCGCATAATCAAGTTAAAGATGTTTATGATGATGATCATGATGATGATGGGGCAGGGTCTGGGGCTGGGTTGCTCTCTGCCAAGCTGACTTTGGGCGTTGCTCCTCGTCGGCCATTTGGCCAAAGCGCAAGGCACTAAAGCAAAGGCACAAAGGCAAAGTCAAGGCAAACGAAAAGTGGTAGAACCAGTAAACCAGCCAACAACAACAACAACAACAACAACAGCAACTGGCAACACGATTCCGATTCTTGGCAAGGGCATGCCACACGAGAAATGTAGATGGCCAACAGCGACGAAAAGAACACCAAAAAAAAAAAAAAAAAAACAACACAACAAACCAAAGCGTACAGAACGTGGCCCAAACCGTGTCTCAAGTGCAACATAATGTTGCTGCCGCTCGTTGCTGTTGTTGCTGTTGCTGTTGCTGTTGCTGTTGCTGCTGTTGCCACGGCCATAATTGCTGTTTGCCAGCGTCTGTGATTTTTGCTCCCATACACACACACACACACACACACACACACTCACACACATGCACACTGAGTACTTGGCTTATAAATATACATATGTATATCGCTAGAGCTATAACTATGCTTGAGTACACAGCTAAAACAAAGCAACAAGAACTAAAGGGTGTTTGGCTTAATGCCTTTTTCTACACTCAAATCTTGCCTGCTTCGACTTAACTTGGCTCTTTCCACATTTATAAAATAAAAATGTTTGCTGTAAACAATCTTCATTTCATCATCGGCGAGCAGCAAATCGCAATAGTTTTTGAAATGTTCAACTCATCTCTATATAGATATCGATCTCTGTTTTCCGCTAATATATCTATGACATAATTTAGTTAATAATGTTCATTTATTTTGTTTTTCATTCTTAATATATATTTATATATTTTCTTTTTATAGTTTCGAATTAAATTATTTATTTTTCTTCGTTTTATTTTCTTTAGTTTTTTCTTAATATATATTTTTATATATTTTCTTTTTATATTTATGAATTAAATTATTTCTCTTTCTCCTTTTTATATTTTTGCATTAAATAATTTTATATAAATATTATTATTATTATTATTATTATTATTATTATTATTATTATTATTATTATTATTTTTGTTTTTCTTAATATATATTTATATATGTACTTTTTATAGTTTTGAATTAAATTATTTCTCTTTCTCCTTTTTATATTTTTGCATTAAATAATTTTATATAAATATTATTATTATTATTATTATTATCATTATTATTATTATTATTATTATTATTATTTTAGTTTTTCTTAATATATATTTATATATGTTCTTTTTATAGTCTTGAATTAAATTATTTCTTTTTCTCCTTTTTATATTTTTGCATTAAATAATTTTATATAAATATTATTATTATTATTTTATTTTCTTTAGTCTTTTCCTAATATATATATTTATATATGTTCTTTTTATAGTCTTGAATTAAATTATTTCTTTTTCTCCTTTTTATATTTTTGCATTAATTATTATTTTTTTAGTGTTTTTTTTTTTTAATTCAGTTTTTTTTGTATACATTTTTCATACTTTTTTATTTTATTTTTATAATTATATTTTTGAATAGTCAATTTTGTTGTATGTATAAATATATGTAGATCTTGTTTTGCCTTTTGTATTTTTTATTTGTTATATTATTTATTTAGATATTCCAAAATGAATTTTAAAAATTTTTTTTATGGTATTATTTGTTTAGTATTTTAGAATTATTCTAAATATATAAATTATATTAAAATTCTTCACATTTTTCTTAATAATTGTTTCTCATATTTTTACCGAAAGTTTTTTTTTACATTTTTTTATAGTTTTCTGTATTTTGTAAATGACCTAAAAATACATATAAATTAAGAATAAAATATTTAAAAACAACTTTAAAAATTCTGCATTGTAGATGTGCTTCACTTAAATTTTGCGCAGTGTAATCTATAAATAAACAAAGCTATAGCTATAATAGCTATAGTTGCATTCTGTTGCGTGCCACAAGAGGCAGCCATAAATATTCATATAGACTATATATTCATAAGTTTATACAGATATAGATATATATATATATCAGAGAGGGAGAGGCGCGACCTTAGGACAAGGTCTGTTGCGCGCTATTTAAAATTCCTAGAACAGCAACAGCAACAGCAACAGCAACAACAACAACAACAACAGCTGCTGCTCAGCTAACTGCCCAACTTCCTGTGCCTTTTTTTTTTGGCCAACTTTTTATTTAGCAAATTGCACAATCGTTTCTTAGCCATCTTTTCATTTCATTTCATTTCTCGCTGCAAAGTAAAAGTCAATAAAAATTCAAAGGAAATTCATTGATAAAGTCGCTGCGATAAGTCAACATTTGGCCACTTAGCACTTGATAACAACAACACCAATGGCCGGGCACCTGTTAGAGATATGTATATGTGTGTAATGTGTGTGTGTGTTTGTGTATAAAGTCTCGCAGTTGAATTCAAGCTGACGCAGATGTTACAACACGCGGCCGGAAGTTAGCGAAAGGTTTGCCAAAAATGTTCTGCTGCCATTTATCAGACTCGCTCTCTCCCCCCTCTCTCACACACACTATGTCTGTCTGCCTGTCTTAGCCCGCTGGCTTGTATACCCTTTCTACAGACAACTCTCCCTTCATACTCCACTCATACTGTAAAATACACCAGGAAACAAAAGTATTCCAAACAAAGAAATGAAGCATACTTGAAACATTCTAGAAAGCTCTTTAGAGAATATATTTTTGATTTGATATTGATATTCATATTGATATTGATATACCATACTCATATCGCATCGTATCTATCAGCCAGCCAAATGTACTCTGATCTCTAAATGAATAGCTCAAATGGCATAGATAGCTAGCGATATATAAAAAAAAAGAACAGTAAGAACATTTATCTAAATGGATAGATAGAAAGCTGGCAAGACTCTACAAAAAAAAAAGCTAAGAAAATAATTTAGCTAAATACAAGAGAGTCATGAATACATTGAATAGATTGAAATTATAGCCATAGCAAATATATATAGATATACAGCCATCTACCTTTTGACAGAGACGAGCACTATATGCCGTAGAGGCTCAAGGCGGCCATTTGAGAGATATCATATTCAAAGAGTGAACCAAATAATCTGATTATTATCGACAACATTAACAAAATTTAATTTTTCATTGATTTAAAAAAAAAAACACATGGGTCCGTCGAATTTGGAATTTTGTAGGGCTGGGTGCCAGATGGGTCGATCGAATAGGGAGAGCCTTGTATTTATAGATCTTGAAATGTAAGTTCAGTAAATATAAATTTCTTTATACAGCAATGCAAGCCAAACATATTATACTATATGTTTTATCTATAATATAATTATATAATAACTCATGCTCAAGGGAAATGAAGCACAAATAAAATAAAATAATATAATAGGTTTATAAAATATATTCAAATAATTAAAAAAGAAATACAGAAATATTAAAAAATTTTTTAGACTTCCCATTTGCAACTAGTTTCAATCAATCAAAATCAACCAGAACTATTTGGCAACTTTAATGCTCATCTAATATTTTTCCAGCTTAGCTTTCTTTTGTTTTCAGTGCTTCACTGCTAAAATCCTCAAGTTACAGCTTCTTCTTCATCATCATCATCTTTTGCCTTCTCCAGCTTGCCTAATAAGGTATTTCAGCGAATTTTTAGTTGGGCAGACAATTTGAATAGCTGCAGCAGCAACAGATCCTGTGGCAGTTCGTTGCCTAAGTCATTTGTTTTTTTCCTTTCTGGATTTTTGCTTTTTTTTTGTCTTTTTCGTTTTTCTGCGCACTGCGTCTGGCATTAGTTTTTACCTGCCGTTGCCTGGCTGACTGATAAACAATGCAGTTGTCTACCTGTTTAAGGGCTGACTCGAAGCGACTCAGCGCGACTCGCCTGCCTGCCTGCCTGCATCTAGCCCCATCTCCCTCGCACACACAGCCAAATAGCCAGGCACAAAAGCGAAGCGAGAGAGAGAGAAAGAAAAGGCAAAAGATTTGACAATCAGAAAAACGAAGCAACAGCAAAAAGGGCAAGAATCCTGCACACACTGTGATAAAATTCAAAGCCGAGATTTATTTGTGCAGTGAATCAACACACACACACACACACACACACACACGCACACAGAGGCAGCGCGAGAAACTGGTCTCAAGTGCTGCGCTCGACTGCGTTCCATAGGAACAAAAATACACCTTCTCATATATATGTATATGTGTGTATGTGTGTGCCTGTGTGCGTGTCTGTGTGTGTATTTGAAAAGAAAAAATAAATAAAGAATAATAATAAAGGAAGCGAGTTTTTTTCGCTCGCTGGGCTCTCTTTACTTTGGAGCTCAAATACCTGACCAGGGGCCTCGCCTCTGGAGAATCGCTGCGTTACTCACGACTCTCGAGTGTGCGTGCGCTCATGTCTGTGTGTGTGTGCGCCTGTGTGTGTGTGTGTTCGTTTGTGTATTGATTGCACTGCCTTTTGGCCCCCTTGGGTCTTTGTTAGCCCCTGCGGAACGGCCTTTGTCTACCAAATCATCTTTCAGTTTTAGCATGAAAATGCATTTCTTGTTGCTCACTTGTTCTTCCTCACTCCCTCTCTCTCTCGCTCTCCCTCTCTTGCCCTGTAATTGAATTAGTGTCCAGTTCAATTTGAAGCCCAATTGAACGCAGCGACAGTTGCCTCTAACCAAGTTACAATCAGCCTCCTGCTTCTTCTAATTACTTTACATTTCATTTTGTTGCGTGTGAGTCTTAGCGAATGTTTACTGTATTTTGCACTAACTAACTGTAGCTTGAGACACTCTATTTGATTTTCTAGTTTTAGTATGAGCAAATTTGTATTTTATTTCAATTTGATGCCTCTTATAGAGCTATTTAAAAACAATTCGAGTATTTCGCATTTTTGTCACATTCACAAAAAGTCGCCAATCTCTTTTCTTATTTATTTATTTTGTTAATTTCAGTGTCAATAACTTGTAAATTATTTGCATTTCAGTTAACTTGCTGTTTTCTTCTTTTTTTTTTTTTTTTTGGTACATATTTTATTATTATTATTATTATTAGTATGGAAACCCGTTTCGGCTTCAAATTATTGCAATTTGTTTTTGTTTTATTTAGCTTATATTTAGAAAGATTTTTTGTTATTTTGCTTCTTTAATTTGCGATTGAAACACGTTTAACGCTCTACAACAACAACAACAATAGAACTTGTTTCCTTTTTTGTTACTGCGATTGTTGTTGCTGCTAAAAGTTAACTGTTGTTTTGTTTAACGCTAAAGACGAACGAGTTTCGCATTCCGCATGCTTCAGAATTCAATTTCGTTTGTTGATTTTATTTTTATGTACATATACATATCTGTGTGTGTGTGTGTGTGTGTGTGTGTGTGTGTGTGTGTGTGTGTGTGTGTGTGTGTCGCGTGCCTTTATATACATATATACATATGTGATGAGACATCTCTTTATATTGCATGCCCAAAACTGAGGGAACATTTGGCAACAGATAAACAATACTTTAGACTGTCTAAATGATTCGAAGCAACAGCTTGAACACTCAGTGGAGCTGATTTTTTCCCTTTTCTTTAGACATATATTTCTCGTATATTTGTTGATATATTCCCATATAAAATTTGATTTAAATTCATCGTTATCTGGTTTATCTTACCTATATCTATAATATATATAACTCATGCGCGTACAACAGCACAGAGAGTGAACTTTCTCTCTCTCTTTCTCCCTGTCTCTCTCTCTCTCTCTATCCCTCTCTCTCTCTCACACTCTTTGGCAAGCGGAGATGAGCCTTTCAATCAATACTCATATCAAATTTAACCTAAAATTAATTAATTTAATCTTGATTTCAACTGACCTTATATAGATCTGTAATGTATATTAATAGCTCTTCTGCTCTTTCTTTTTCCCCCTATCTCTCCCTCTATATTTCTCCCTCTCCCTTACTCTCTTGCAAGCTGAAACAATTTGGAATCCATATACTAAAAGTCTCTCAAATCCTGAAGGCTCTTTTCAGTGTTTTATAACGGAAAAGGAAATATCGAAAACAATTTAGCTGCTTGAAGGCGTTGCCTATAGATAGACACAAGCCCACACAATCTCACTCTCGCTCCCACTCACTCTCTCTCTCTGTCTCTCTCTCTCTCTCGCACTCAATTCAAGTGTGCGAACTTTTATACTACAATTCAATTGATGTTGTTGTTGCTGCCGCTGCGATTGTAAATTGTGAATAAAATATAATATGAAAATTGCATTGTTTAAATAGCCATTAAATGCATTTAGTTATTGATTAAACAAATTATGGGCTCTCAATTTAACATGATTTATAGCTACTGTATGCTAAACAGTTTCCGCTCCCGCAACAGTCAATGTCAGCTCAAGGGAAATATCTACTTCAAGTCATTTTTAGTCGTATATTAAATGAAAATTGTGTGGGAAAAGCTAAAGCTGAGATAACCTGATGAGTTAAATGAAGTTAAGTTCAATAAAAATAATTGAGATTTTACTGTATCACAGATTTGCACCTGGCGCAAGTCAGAAAGTCTAGATCAATCTAGATTCAAAGTTCAATGAACTGGGCAAATATTGTCACATGAAAACTTCCCCGAAGAGAATTTTACTAATAGACTTGAGAGGAAAATAATGATAATATCTGAAATATAATATAGAGGAAATATATAATGTTAAAAAATAATAAAACAATAATAATAAAAAGATAATAAAAATAAATAAGAGGTAATCAAAATAATATATGTATATAATAAAATACAATGCTAATAAAAATAAATAATAAAAAATATATATAAATAATATATTTTTATATACAAATAATGATATTTGTGTATGAAATTCATAATATCTGAAATATAATTAAAACAAAATATATAATGTGATAATATAATAAAAAAAATAATAATGAAAATAAAAATAAAAATAAATAAGGTATAATCAAAATAAAATATATAATTAAATAAAATACTAATAAAAATAAAAATACATAAAGACTAATAAAAATAAAATAAATTAAAGAAAACGTATATACAGATAAATTGTAAAATATAAAATATATATAAATAAAAAATAATAATAATAATAATAATATAAATAATAATATATGTACGTATATATATATACGTATATACAGATAAATTGTAAAATATAAAATATATATAAATAAAAATAATAATAATAATAATATAAATAATAATATATATATAATATATAAATATTTTGAAATTAATTTGTAATATTTAATCCCACTTCATTAAAAAAGTTGCAATCCGTTATTTCAATCCTAGTTTCACTTTTAGACAGTAAAAATAAATATACATAAAATAATACTAAAGCCAAAAATCTAAAAATTGCTATAATCTAAATGTATTTATATTTTAATTGTTCACATAATATCTAAATGAACTTGATCAACTTAAGAGGTTTTGCCTGGTGGCACAAAAAGCAAGGAGCGAACGGCTGTCAATGTCTTACAGCAGTTTTAGCTGTTTTGTCATATCAGATGATGCGACGACAACAACAACAACAACAACAACAATCAGAAACATAAGCCAGAACAGCGCTTACAACAAATTAATGACAATATCAGTAAATACACAGAGATATCTGAGTCTAAAATTAAAACGGCTACAAAGTTGCCAGCATGCATACTCCTACACAGGTGTGCATGCGTGCATGCATGTGTGTGCATGCAGCTATAATGCACACACTAGTGTCATGTATTTTTCAGGTCAGGGTTGACTTGTGACTGACTAAATGAATGAATGAATGAATTGAATGCATGAATGCATCCCGCTCGCTGCTCTGCTCTGCTCTCCCCACCAATATGCGCGTGTGTGTGTGTGTGTGTGTGTGTGTGCACGACTAACTACAACATTGACAATTTGTAGCTACATTATCGAAGCAAGCAAAAGCGGTGCCGCTATAAGCCAAGTACCCCGCTACCCTATCTTTTGGCCCTGGCTGTCTCCATCTCCGTCTCTCTCTCTCTCTCTCTCTCTCTCTCGCGCGCGCAATGCAGTCCGAACTGGTTATGCACTTGACTGCAGCGCACGAGATGCTGCCGCTTCATTAGGGCTGCATTGTTTTTTCCTCTTCTTCTTTTTTGGCAATCGAATAAAACTATTTTTCAATATTTTTCCCAAAAAATACAGATACAAAAATGAAATACAAAATTTCAACAAACTCTGCGCTTTGTTATCTTTGTTCCATTGTTTCGTTTCATTTCATTTGGTTTCATCCCATTTCATCTCATTTCGTTTCGTTTCGTTGTGCAATTTCGCGCACCTCTAAGCCAAAACGGCTCTGCGATCCGAATTGGTCAATATTTGACCTATGAATTTGTGAAATTTCGTATATGAAATCTCTTTAGCTGTTTTTTTTTTATTCATTTATTTTTTTTTATTTTGTATCTTTCTCGATTTGCATAAAACGGCAATTTTTATAATATAGCGCGAGCTGTCTCATCCGTAACGAAATGAAATCAGTTGAGACGCGTTAAGCTATTGCTGCACAGCACAAAAGCCCGACTGTTCGACTAGTGAAATGCCCTGGAATTTGCAATAGTTTCGGGCTGTTGTAATTACCCAAATTTGTAAACAAAAATCACAACTGCATTAGAAATGAATTAAATAAATGATTTTTTTACAGCTAGAATAGACTAAAGTGCATATTATTTGTATGGCTTATAAAAATTTAGCATTGCCTTTGCAGCAGGTGCTCTAACTCTTTTAGTTGCAAAGTCTCTATGGAATAAAACAGTTATGTGGAATACCCCTAGCATCAATCACATATGTCGAAATTCTCGTACAAATATTTTGTAACCTTATAGACATATTCTTCCACCCATTTACACAACTTTTGACAACTTTATTGAGTCTTGTCTGGGCTTTATTTAAACAGTTTATGAGACGATTTTGTCCGAGGGCTCATGTATGTCGGATTACACTTTGAAGCTTTGCGTGAGGCATCACTTGAAAGCGCCATAACAAACACTTCAAGAAAAAAAAAACACTTTGTCTAAATTGCTGCTAATTTCGTGTACAAATCTTTAACGCTTCGGAATTGCCCAACTTGTGAGTGTCTGTATCAGTGTGTGTCTGATTGTGTGTGCATGCAGCCACACCCCGATTGATTACACACAAGACGCAGCACGAGGCGGCAACAGCTACCCGATTAGCAATGTAACTGATTTCAATATCAATATTAAGTTTCTTGCCTAAGTCTTTTGTTTGGCGACAAAAAAACCGATTCAAAATGCAAATGCAAAAAAAATTGGTCTATAGATTCATATGGCTTATGATATAGATAAGACTACATTAAATTTAAAAAAATAATAATAATAATAATAAAATATGAGAAAATATATATATACTATATTAAATTTTAAAAAATAAAAAGAATACATAAAATGATATAGATTCATATGAGCCCACATAAAATACAAAAAATAATAATAATAATAAATAAAATAATAGAAAATATATATATATACTCTATTAAATTAAACAAAATAAAAAAAATTAAATGAATACATAAAAATTTTCAAATATTTAAAAAATTTAAAATAAAACAAAATAATGATTAATGATTAAATATTTAAAATTCTAATATTTTAATAATATTAAAACAAATAATAAATAAATAATGCAAATTTCATACAATATATAAAAAATAATAATAATAATAATGATAAAAAAAAAACAAAAATAATAATAATAATAATAATCATAATAATAATAATAATAATAATAATAATAATAATAATAATAAAAATTAAATTGAGAAAAACTCAATAAAAGTAAAATAAATGAATCAAAAATTTATAAAACTATATATAATAATATTCAAAACATTAATAATACAAAAAAAAAAAAAAAAACAAATTAAATTGATTATTAAAATTAAATAATTTAATACAAATATAAATTGTAATTTCTATAAATATTTTCTTTTTATAGATGCCAACTAAAGTTAGTAAAACAAAACTTGAACTATCAATGAAATTTCATTTTATAATTAGGACAATTTCAGCTATATACGTATTATACACACATATATACTATGAATAATATTTGTCTGGCCGTAAGCCTTAAGAGGCAAGCACAACTCACACACTCACACACAGATGAGATAAAGTAAAATATACAAACAAAAAATCTACCGGTTTTCAAGGTTAGGCGCCCGCTTTAACTGTATTAACAGCGGGCCGTAATCACAGCAGCCGCAGCCGCAGCCGCAGCCGCAGCCGCAGCCGCAGCAAAAGTTACGTCATAAATGAACAACACACACAGCAACAGCAGCAGCAACAAAAGGCGGCGACAACTTTTGTTGCGCTTGTTGCGGTTTTGGCTCATTTCATTTGGAAGCTGATAAAAAAAATAAATAAAAAACAACAACAAAATAAATAAAATAAAAACCAAAAAAAAATGCTTGAAAAAAAACTGAAATCCAAACTACAACAGCAACAACAATTTTACGCATAATTTCATATTTGTAACTAAATCCAACGGCAAGAGTGTGCAGGCAAGAGAGCAACAGAAGGAGAGAGAGCAGGAGAGAGAGCAAGAGAGAGATAGAGTCAGCTACAGCATCATTTATATGCATAATGTTGTAAGTGGGAGGTTTACTTAATACAAATTTTGTAGCTGCTTTTGGCATGGGATGCTTAACTTGTTTCTCCCCATTGATTGGCTGCCGCTGTTGTTGTTGCATTCGAAATGTGGGTCAAAACGGGTAGGTAGATCGCAGCAAAGGGTCGCCTGCATCATTTCGATATGTTAACAGTTAAAAAAAAAAACAAAAACAAAAACAAAAGCAACATCGACTGCAAATTGTCGTCCGTGTAGCAATAAATATTGAAGCAACAACGAAATTAAATGAAACGAAGCGTTGCTCATCATCATCATCATCATCAGCAGCAGCAGCAGCAGCAGCAGTAGCAGCATCATCATCATCATCATCGTTGTCATTGTCAGCATCATAATTAAATTCTGCTAATTTTGCATATATATAAAAACCCGTATATATGTATTGACACATATATGGCATAAAGCCTGATGCTGTAATCAGCGCCTGTAACGGTTGAGAAGGTCAACCAGATGCGGTTTTCATTTCAAAAGCAACAACAACAACACGAAAACCTGATTATCAATTAGGCAAGTGCATTAAATGGCACGAACTGCTGCTGCTGAGCTGCTGCTCCTGCTCCAAATCAGCAAATAAGAAATAAATATAATTTATATGTGCTTCCCTCTTTGCCTTCCATATGATGCAGACACCCAAGTCTGAGATAGGAATATAATATGCAATCAATATATCATATATTATAGCTAGAATAGATATATAGTGTATTCTCTTATATTCATATAAGATATATCAGTATAGCCACAATAGAAGTATAGTGTCTTGTCTTATATTAATATAATATAATAATATAAGATATATCAATATATCTAGAAAAGATATATAGTGTCTTCTCTTATATTACATATTCGCTTACACATATGTCTTATTATATTCTTGCCCTCAAGCTTCTTAAACGTTTCACTGGCTGCTCCTGAAACACTCCTCCTCTTCGTGCTCAATTCCTATTTGATATTTATTTTATTTAAACACTTAAAGTCTTCGCCTCAACACTTACTTTAACTTTATTCAATCTTCTTCCTTCTTAAACGTTTCACAGGCTGCCACCTGTTGGCATCTCTGTTTCATCTCTGCAGGCAGGCATTCTCATATACTCTTTGCTTTGCCAATACTTATTTGTAACTGCATCCCGAAACGTTTTACTGGCGGATCTGTAAGAAATAGCCAAATTGAGTAATTTATAGAATTGTTCAGCTAAGTAATGTGTTTCCAGCATATTACTGGCTACTCCGTAGCCCTAAATAAATCCGCTTTATAAAGTGATTCAGGCCCAATTCGCAATTCATCTGAATTACCTACGATTGTATTTGCCACACGCGATTCGCATTACACAAAAACTCATTTAGAGCTCAATGCAATGTTTACTCACTTGGCAGCTTTTTCGTTTCGATATTCAAACGCTAAAAAAAAAAAAAACAAAAACAATAAAAACCAAAGGTAAATACGTATAGAATTTTGTTCAGCTTTCAGTTTCACTTCAATTCTAAGCGAAAATTAAGTCAGTGACTTGACAGCTATTTAAAGCGCATCAGCAGCTGCAGCAGCAGCAGCTACAAAAGAGATCGAGGCCGTTGTAAAACAACACACGAAAAACAATAACAAAATTGAACAAAAAGTGCAACAAACTGTTTAACAAAGATGCGAAAATCCAAAAACAAACAAATCAAACGCCCCGAAACTAAAGCCGAATCGAAACGAAACGAAACTTTTGTTTGGAATGGGCAAAGTTTTAACGCAATTGCGTTAAATGATTTGTTGCTCTGGTTGCTTTTGTTGTTGGATTTGTCGTTGTTGTTGTTGTTGTTGTTGTTGTTGTTGTTGTTGTTGTTGCTGCTGCGGCTGCTGCGGCTGCTGCGCCCGTGTGCCCCGTTGTAAATGTTAATGAGACAAGCACGAAACGACAGTTCAGTTCTATGACTTGACTTGTGGGATAAGCCAATGGACTCGTATGCGCAATGTTCAATTACATTATGCACTCGATACACAAGCCCGAATGCGAGGGCTGTCTCACCAGTTTACCAGTGAAGAGCAGCCAGTGCAACGTTTAGGAAATACTGCCGAAATAAGAGATGAACCAAAACAAAAAGAAACAATTGTAGCTTATCAATTGTAAAATCAAGCGAGCTTCATCTACAGCAGCAGAAATATTTTTTAGTTTGCAGCCAGTAAAACGTTTACGAAAACTTTGCTTGGCAAATGCCACAAAATGAATACTGCTAACTGATCTTAATATGGGCTGAGCTTTACACTTCGAGTCAACTTCTGAAAAAATTTAGTGCAAGAAGCCAGTAAAACGTTTGAGAATTTCTCTAATAAAAGGGAATTGAAATAGCTGAAATAGCTGAAATAGCTTTCAGCCTAAGCCTAACCGACTGTGGCAAAGGAACCAGAATCAGTCGAGTCAACTGCTGACAAAATTTTTGCAAGAAGCCAGTAAAACGTTACAGAATTAGCCTAATAAAAGGAAATTGGTCATACAGCTTGTGAGCATATGATTCTAAGCCTAACTGACTTTGGCAAGGGAACCACAACCAGTCGAATTGCCTTTGTTGAACTTTTTAATTGACTGAATTTCATTGGAATTGGCCAAATGGTCCACCCTCGCATATGACATATGGCAATAGACTTGTAACGCTTATAGACGCTTATTGGCAGTAACAATTAGCGCGCACACACACACACGTACCGACAGCTTAGACATTGTCACAGGGGCTCAATCAGTCAGTCAGTCAATCCGTCAGTCAGTTACCCAGTTGGCCAGTTGCGTCTCATTCAGTTTGTATATATTGTTTGCTTTTGCTGTTGCAGTTGCATTGTATTTTAGTATCTGTTTAGCATGCTTCTTTGTGCAACGCACACACACACACACACACACACACACCAACACATATACATACACACACATGCAGCAATTGCAATGCTTAATATATATATTTTTTGTTGCTACTGCAACTAAATGGCAAACAGCAACAGTCATAAAATTTAGGTCAACGCATATAATATATTCATTCTAAAAGCCTTAGTTGCATGTGTCTGTGTGTATGTCTGCGTGTGTGTCTGTGTGTGTGTCTGTATTGGTCACTTTGAAGCGTGTCGAATTAGAAATATGTTGACAAACTCATTTACGTTTTGTTTGCGAGCTGCTGCTGTCCGATGCTGCCATTTCTGCTGTGCCCCATTGTTTGTGCAACGTGCTTAACGGAAATGCATTAACAATTGCGAAAAAACAAAAAACAAAAAACAAAACAAAATGCAAAAAAAGCCTTCTATGTAGATGAGCAAGACAACAAAGAAATAAGGACAAACTTATGAGCAAACGTTTATTAAATTAACATTAGTATAACATAGTAGGCAGCACGCAATTAAAGCTTGCCAAAGCATAATTAACAGCTGTTTAGAAGATGTTAAAATTCTTCAAATGATTGCTTAACTGCTACTTGGCCAATATGTTAATTAGCTTACAGAAGTTAGGTATAGTCTAGCAGTGGATTAACAGCTACTTAACAGAAGTAAAGTCTCTCTAAATACTAGCAACAGCTCAACTTAGCCGTCGATTGCTTTTATCAGCAATACTGCCATTGGCTTAACAGTTGCTTAACATAAGTCGATGGGCTTAACAGCTGCTTGACGTGTATGCATATATGTTAACTATCTACCAGAAACTGAAAGTATTCAGATGGATGTAACAGCTACTTAACAGAGGTTACATTTCGACAAACATGAATTTCTCTTTGGTATAATTAAGCGGTTAGCATTAGCTTAACAGTTGTTTAACAGAACTGCATTGCTTGCAGCAAATCCTAAACAGCTGCTTAACAGAACATAAGCCTGTTGCTTTCTCCACTTTTACATAACAGCTGCTTAACATAGCAGAGCTCTTAGCTTAACGTAGTCATAGTAAAAGTAAATACGAAAGAGAAATACCCTCTTAAAAGCATGAAAAGCAAACAGCTTCAATGCCTATTAGCAGCTGCAGGGTATGCGAAATATGGCTAAATCGTTAGATAAATTAAATGCTTCGGCCACTTAATAAACAATGTAAACGAGTTAACGAGGCAAAATGAAACAGAGCAAGGTTAACATTGACATTAATACCGCAAAGAACACTTAAAAACAAAAAAAACAGCTATGAAAAAAGTCATAGAGAAAAAAAAGCCAAACAAACAAACAAATTGAAGCACAAAGCTAAAAAAAAATATATATATATATATATATATAAATGTATATATATAAATTTATAAAAAATATAAAAAAACAACTGTAATTAGCAGCTGCACAAAACGTAGCACATGTGGTTGTTGTTGTTGTTGTTGTTGTTGTTGAGCATGTGGTTTGCAATTTAAGACGCGCTGTGAGCTTGAAAGCTAAGCCAACCTGAGCTAACTCAAGCAGCGGCAACAGCAACAGCAGCGGCTGCTGAGCTGTATCTCAATTCTTTGTTGACGATGCCCATCTGCAGCTTTGATCTATCAAAGCGCTGGCATTTGGATGTTGTCGATAGCTCAACTCACACACACACACACACACACACAGTCAGACACTCTCACATATCAAGTGCTATTCAAGTATTTCAACTCGCATGCACTGCAATTTTGACCTTGAAAAGTGGCTGCAAAAACAGTTACAGCAATTTGTGTAGGCTGTGCTGCAGCTGCTGAAAGGTGGTAAGCGGGGAGGCGTGCCAGGTGATATATCCAGGTGTGTGTAAGTGCGAGTGTGTGTGTGTGTGTGTGCAAGGCTGTGCTGTGTCATTCAATTTGAAAATTACTGGGTTAATGTTAAGTTAAATGTTGCTGCAATTCTCTGCAACGAATGTGCTACAAGTGCATAAACAAAAGACTTTAACAACGAACTTGAAATAATACAGCACACGATGCAGATGCTCCTACATAGCTGTAGATTAACACATCAACAGAATTATGTTGCAGCTGTAGATTAACAGTTCAACAGAATTATCTTGCAGCTGTTCAATATTGCATGTGAATACATATGGATACATTCATATAACAGCTGGTTAACATTGTTGTGGCACACTTCTTTATAGGCAGCTGTTAATTAGTTGAGTTCAAGAATTATATTCTGTAACATTAACATGTTCAATTAACAGTTCGTGCTTTATGTTAAGCATAACAGTTCTGGTTATGTTAATTGTAAAGGATTTTCTTCTAGCCAAGGATCAGCTATCAGCTGTTCAATAATGGATGGGGATTCATATAACAGCTGGTTAACATTGTTGTGGCACACTTCTGTTAAATTATAGATAGCTGTTAAGTAGTGCTGCGATTGCTGCAAGAATTATATATTCTGTTCAAATATTACATTCTGTAACATTAATTAACAGTTCATGCTTTATGTTAAGCATAACATTTCTGGCTATGTTAATTGAAAAGGATATTCAGCTATCATATGCTGTTTCTATGCGAAATACAAAATCAAAAATCAAACACTTTGAATTTTGTATATTTCTCTGAAAATATATGCCTTATATGTTAGCTTAAAATAGCTCCTGCTAGCAGTTAACATTTTTAGTTATTCTTTTTCGATGAACAGGCATAGGTGTTTATTAATTACAGAGCGCCTCACAAAATGCACAAACTTGCAACAAATGAAGGGGCGGCAACATCGCAGGCTAAATTATAAAGTTGCCAAAAAAAAAAAAAAATCGACAAAAATCGACAAAAATAAGTAACGCGTCGGCATTTATAATGTATAATTTATAAAGCTGCCACGCAAGAGAAACCAAGAAGTTAAAAGAGGCAACAGCAACAACAAAGAGGGAAACAAGATTAAATTCAAGCTGGCTGATTCGAGCGCATCGATAAACTTAATTGCATGGCACTTAATGCATTTTAAAGTTTGCGCTCGAAACATGAGAACAGCAGATCGTGCATACATATAGACATGTATATATATATATTTATACATACTAATAAAGACCTTGTGCCCTTAGAAATCGAACTATCAACAGCTGCAGCTATATATATATATATATACCTCTGAGAAAAGGCTGCATAAATTTGAAGCCTGGGCGTTAGAGACAAATTCATTTAGGCAATAAATTTATAGACTGCCCCGCAGCATTTAGGAAACCGAAACCGAAACCGAAAACGAAGCCTCAGCCACATTAGAATTGCTAAAAGGCAAAAGCATACGCACACACACACACACGCACACCCTTTTGGCGCATTAGGTCATTTGGTCAAGACGCAAAAAAAACACCTGTTAGACTCCTTGTGGCATTTCCTTTTCTTTTTTCTTTTTTTTTTCTTTTTTTTTTTTTTGCATTCAAACGGATGCATTCATCAATTTGGCGGCCCAAAGAAGGAGAAAAAACAGGAAGCCCCCGCCAGTTGCTCTTCCTCTTCCTCCTCTTTTTTTTTTTTTTTTTTTTTTTTTTTTGGCAAATCATGCGCTTGGGCTTTGACAAGGGTCGAGCATCTGCTGCGGGCAACAAAAGGTGGCAGAACTTTTAGGTCCCGCATTTGAAAGAAGGCACTTGTCATGGCAATCGGAAGAAGACAATATTGATTAGCTGTCAGCTAATCGCTGACACTAGCTGCCTCTCGCTCGCACCAGCTAGCGACATATATATATATATATGCATATATCAAAAGAATTAGGCAACAAACTTATCGTGTGAGCAGAAGAAAGAGCAGAATATGCAGCTGCTTAGCATGCTACTTGCATAACCTTTGTCTAATATGTAAAACGTACATATAACAGCCTTAACATTTGGCTAACATATTTACATAACAGTTGTCGCGTTCTTGACAGAGCCTCAATTGCAGGCGCCTTTAGGTTCAGTTAGGCAGCTGCTACTGGCATTTAGGGATTCAAACTGAAAAGCGCAAGCAAACACATAACAGTGAAATGATTAACATCATGTTTACATATGTCAAATTCCTATAGAGTACTTCATATCACAGCGAATCAAATAAGAAAGGCGTAGGGAAAGCTGTCTAACATAATTACATATTTGTGAGTCATATAGAGACCTTCACATAGCAGCCCTAACTTTAACAGCTGTCTAACATACGTCTATAACAGTTGGCCAACAAGTTTCCATTAACAGACATGAACATACTATGTTACATATCTGTAAAAATTACTTCCTCTGCAATTATGTTTGCTTCTTTTGCATGTTCTGTTAAAATTTGCTGCTGCTGTTAAGTGAACAGTTAGCTCATCTGAATATGTTACGTAGTCAAAGCTTGAACTATTAGTTTGTAGGCATTTAATCAAATCGAATTGAGTCGACGATACCTCTGTCTCACCCTCTCTCGCCCTCTCTCTCTCTCTCCCTCTCTTGCGCTTGACTGTCGTTGCGTGCTTTTCATGCTCTATTAAATAACTGGACAAGTGGGTGGTTTCTGTTTTAGCTAACTTTTCCGTTTTTTTTTTTGTTTTTTTTTTTTGTTTTTTGAAGATGTCAACGCATGTTTTTTTTTGGTTCAGGGTTAAGTTTACGGATTATATAAAAGATGTGCAATTATTTAATGTACTGAACCGTCTAAAAGCTAACTAAATTGTTTGCTATTTACTCAAATATAAAGCAGATTTCAGCTCTTTAGCCAAGCATTGAATTGCTTAAAAAGCAAAAGCATTTGGAATAGATGACAATTACAGACATGGAGCTAGAAAATTATATAGAAGATATATACACATATATGTATATATCTATAACAACATGAAAATACAAATCTTTGATATAACATGATTTTAACAGTATAAAAACGCATAGATAACTATCCATAACAATCTCCATATGATTGCCATATCCATAACTGAGATATATTCATATACATATATACATTTATATATATATATGGATATATCCATATATCATATCCACACTATATGCCCAGCTGAGAGCAGAAATGTGTTAAGAAATTGTTTAATTTCATAGAGAGCTAGAGAAAAGCTATCGTTCAACCTATTAGAACTCTAAAGGTACAAGAGCTATACATATGAAATTTAGTAGATAAAATCTTGAAATATTTAATAAAAACTACAATCTTTATGCACTTTTAAGACAGACGTACGTAGCCTCTGTTCAATAGATGCCTTTAACCCTTTTTTGGTTGAGTCGACCCTTGGAGAAGCTGCTCAAGTTATTTGCTTACAATGCTTGTCTATTCACCAGTGTGTGTGTGTGTGTGTGTGTGTAGTTTATATATGGGTAGAGCCGCTGGGCGACGTGTTTAGCATTTGCAATGGCACACAGAACAACAACAACAATGAGAAGATTTGTGTGCTATGCTTGGGCTAGGCTTTTAGGTTGATGGATGGGACGCATAGAGGTGTGTCGTCATTCGTCGTGCATGCCGGGAATTCAACATGTAAGTTAGCCATAGAATGCGTTTGGAATTCGCCTCAACATAACAGCAACAACAACAACAACAACACAGCAACAACAATAACAATAACAGTAACAATTGTAGTCAACAAAAACAACAACATCGAAAATCTCATCTCAGACAAAAAAAAAAACGTCTCAATGTTGGCTTTTTCCGTGGTCTCACACACACAACAGTTGGCGAGCTGTTGCGTAGCTGTTGCGCGTGGGCCGTGCGTAAATTACATAACAAAAATAATAAAAAATAAATAAATAAAATAAAAAGCCTATAAGAAGCGGAAAAAAAAGAAGCACAACAACACCCGCATAGCTGTAGAATAGCAGTGGAAGCCAAAGTAGTTGAAATAAGCTGAAAAACGACTTAAGTTTGAACTGTTCTACGGCAATAATGTTATAAGTGCTATACAGTTCACATACTATGCTATTATACTTGTATACACTGTTCAATTGATATACTATTATGTAGTTATACTGTTACACCGTTTTACTTTCATACTGTTATACTAGCTGATTTGTATGTTGCTGTCGAACTGTTATAATATCATGCATGTATTCTGTAATACAACTAAATAGCTACACACTAATACTGTTCTAATATTGTATAACTACTGTTATATAGTGACATTCTTTAGTACTGCATTCCCAGTGCAGCAGTAAATGAGTTAACATAACTCATTGCTAATTCATTTGCATAGATATGTTAAAGGCTCTGTTACAAGAAGGTGCTTAACATTAACAGCCAGCTGCATGAAGCAAACCCAAATCAACGAGTAAAACAAACAACAAAAGACGCAAAAAAAAATGTATTACAAATTCTGGGCAACAACTGCGACGCTTTGTTATGCACATTAACATACGCACACATGCAAATACTATCGCTTGCGTGTGTGTGTGTGTGTATGATGTTTCGTTAAGACGCATTTTGAGCTAGACCAAAGTGAAGCGAAAAGCGAAAAAAATGAAGCAAAACAAAAACAAAAAACAGATAAGAATATCTTAAAAGTTCAAGCACACTCAGCCAGCAAGTAAATAGAATAAATAGAAATAAATGAAGAAGAATAAGAAATCAATTAATGTAAAGGATAAACCGTGCATTGAACTTGATATATGTATGTAGATATAAAATGGAGCAAATGAAGAGAAACTAGAGATATACGAAGATTTTACCTGTAGCTCTGTTATATTTCTGTTGTTCAATGATTATGTTATTATTACACCCAAACTAAAATATAACAAATATTTCACTTATTACACTTGAAATAAACATTTTAAAATGTTCTTTCATTCATTTCACTTAAAAAACAAACAACAAAATATTTTATTACACTTAAAAACTGAATTATTTTCATTTCCTCAAACACTTTTTTTTTTTTTTTGCATTTGTAATTATAAAGCATTTTGAAGCAATTGCCTTGACCTTAACACAATAAAAACTAATTACGACAATTACAACAAAAACAACTGAAACTGGAAAGCTGGAAAACTGGTAAGGCATAGCCAAGCCATTTAACAGCTCGTTATACAGTTGATCATGTTAAATTGCAGGCGTGTTAACTTAACAGAATATGCACGAGTGTGTGTGCTTGTGGGCAGCTGCTGGGCGTGGCTTGTGCTGTTATTATGGCAAAGACAACATTTTAAGTGAATTTAAATGAAAATTAAATATATACATATGCATGTGTTTGCATGCATAGCCATAACGAAATGTGCGATTAAATGTGCCAAAGCAATTGAAGTAATCAATTATGTTAAACAATTTGAACGTCGAAATGTTAAACGGCTGTGCACACGCTCAAGGCTGCACTAGCTGTTAACTCTGCAGCACGCTGTTAAGCGGCATGCGACAGTTAGAATTTGAGTAAAGCAACAACAGTGTTGTTCGCTATTTAGCTTCGTTTTGCCTTTTTAGCCATTTTTAATACATTTAAGCCATCAGCTTTTATTTCATTTATCAAGAGTATTGGCCGCTATTTAGCTATTTATAGCTTTTTTCACTATTTTGAAAGCTATCAGTTTTTTGTTTCATGAGATTCGTCACCTTTTAACAATTTATTCAGAATTTAGCGTTTTCACTCTAGAGCTAGCAATTTCAGCTAAAGAGCTGACAGCACTATGCAGCAAAGATAGCTCAGCTGTGTGCGTGTTGGGCATTTGAAATTTTAAACACACACACACGCACACATTCACACATTTGACAGTGTTTGTAATTATGGGTACCGTGCGCTTTGCATGCCATTAAATGTATGCGTATGTATTTATGAAGGGCTTTACAGCAACAAAACCTACGCATACAAAACTTGTTCATTGACAAATGCCGCTGCAGTACACACAAACACATATGAAAAGCAATTGCAAAAAACCTTGATCTTGATCGCATGAACGTAACAAGCAAACACACACATATACACACTCAAACAAGCAAACATTTAATCGACGGCCGCCAACAGCAAAGGCAGCGACGTTGACGCCAACTTGATTGCCATTGCAATAGGAATAGTTGTTGTTGTTGTAATTGTTTTTTCTATTATTTATTGCACTTGATTTGATTTGATTTACAGCCAAGACAAGTTTTTATTTTGTTGCTGTTTGCCAACCTTGTCTTTGCCTGGTTTGACGCCGCGTCGACGCCGAAGGCGACTGCAGCGGCGCCTCGCACTTGCACTTGCTCTTCACATTTAATTCACACGAAAAAAAAGAAGAAAATAAAGCACAAATGATCAAATCATAAATATGTATGTATATTTATAAATATAGAGATTTATAAATATATATTTCAATATTTATAATAATATATGTATGTATACACATACAATAAATTCAATTTCTTATTTGAAACTCTTAATGCTTACGCGCATT
This sequence comes from Drosophila mayaguana, assembly GCA_037075325.1. Taxonomy (NCBI): domain Eukaryota; kingdom Metazoa; phylum Arthropoda; class Insecta; order Diptera; family Drosophilidae; genus Drosophila; species Drosophila mayaguana. The sequence continues at coordinate 682,814 of JBAMCG010000127.1, read as the reverse complement.
GCTTAGCTGCGTACTTGCCTTTTCCAACTGGTACTTCTGAAAAGAAAGAGAAGGCGTAAAGGCGAAAATGACCACATACAAATATCGACACGCAGTGACATACCGTCCACATGCATAGTTTTATACACTTGTATGTGCATCCAAATGGCTGCCATGTACATGTGAACAAAGCCGTCGCCAAGATTTTTTTTTGTTCAATAGGGAGAAATCGAATATGATTGGTCGTATAAGTATACATGTACTATGTATTTATGTATATACATTGTATGTATGTACGAAGATTTTTACTGATGCGAAAATATAATAGTATGTGTACTATGTATAAGCATTTCAATTATTAATAGTATTACACTAAATAAAATAGGTTTATTTAAATGCTGTAACTAATAGCTCATTTTATAAGTCTGCTCAAAAGTTCTTTTATACATACATACGTATGTATGTATGTATGTATGTAGGATGTATATATTATGTACATATATAACATTTCAAATTATAAAGTTTTATTTGACAACAAATTCTTGCTATGTACATATTTGTTTGTGTATTCGCTCTCCTTCTCTGGCTACGCCTTTGTGTTTAGCTGCTAAAGCATTCCATAGACACAATTTTTGCACTGGCAACTCCTTACAATTACAGTTATGATTTTTTGTTCTTGACGAAATAGAAATTAAGCAAGGCAAAAAAACATACGAAATATACATGGGAGTACATGCACACAACATAGAGGCACATGTGCACACACACACGCAAGCACGCAGAAAATGTTGGGCGAATTGATACAGTAAAGACAAATAGAAACGGCGTATAGAAGATTCTAGTAACATTTCGCTAAAGCAACGTTTATAGTATATTTTTTAAATTTAATTAATAAAAAATCGTTTAAATGAAATACAACTAATTGTAGATACTTGGTACACTCTGTATTTTCTATTTGAGCTGAGTATTGAAAGCAATAAGCATTTGATTTAACATTTTTGTGTGAAACTTTCATTTGCGTGTGCTCACTGTATTAGGAGATCGCCGCGACAAAATACTTTCGTGTTGCGTTTTCTTGCTTGCATTGTACTTGTGTGCGTGTGTCAAAAAATGTGTGCAGGAATAAGAAGGCGATGATGCGCTTACAGTTAGCAGTTGATAGCTGTGGCGAATGCACGGTTAATTCTTGTCTCTCGTTTTCGGGCATCGATTTAGTTTTCGGTTACGGGTTCAATTTCGTTGTTATTACATACTATTTAAGTTTCGCATTAATTTTCGTTCTCTTGCGCTTTTCGCTTTCGGGCAAGTGCCGCTAATTTTTGCTTTACTTCTGTATAATGTAAAGAATGTAAAACTTATACGCGCATCAGTGCATACATACAAACATACATATATTTACATGTGTAACTATGTATATGCGCATGTGCTTGTGCATATTTTTAGCTTTTGCGATTTTCACTAATATTTATCTGTTTTCCTCTCTTGTCTATTTGCAGAAAGTAACGGTTGTTTAACGCCAGCAGAACTGTTGCAGCGTCTTAGCTGCAACAGCAACAGCAACAGCTCCACGGCTGAAACCTCTAACACCAATAACACCAACACCACCACCACCACCACCACAACCACAACCACAACAACAACAACCACCACTACAACCACCAACAACAACAATAGCAACAGCAAACTTAACATTAGCATTAACCTTAGCAGAGCAGCAACACCACCCGCAACAGCCACAAAAGACTGCGACGAGAATTCGTTAACAGCAAAAGTAGGAGAAATAGAAGCAGGAATAGAGACAGAAGCCGAAGGAGAAGTAGTAGTAGAGCTAGAGGGTGAGCCCGAAACAGAAACAGAAGCAACAAAAGCTACAACAACACCAACAGCAAGCAGCATACCAAAAGAAAACGAACAAAGCCCAAAGCAGAACAGTGCGCCGCACACTAGCAGCAACAGTAGCAGCAGCAGCGACGCTGAAGACGAAGCTGACGGCGACGCCGACGTTGACGTTGACGTCGACGTTGGCCTTGAGGCGCCAAAGCCGCGTTATTACGGCGCTGGCGTTGTTCTAACGCAAGCCCAGCGCAAAGAATATCCACACGAACGTCTCAGCAAAGAGAAAGTGCTAAACGCTGATTCCGTCGCTGGCGCTAACGTTGACGTTGACAGCGGCAGCAACAGCAACAGCAACGGTAACAGCAGCAGCGGCGAGACTGATGACAGCGACTCCGATGACGGCTGCAAATTGATTGTGGACGAGAAGCCACTGCTACCAATTGAACAGCCTCTATCGCTGCGCATGCGCAGCAGCCCGCCCACAGCAGAGCAGCGACCGAGTCCGCCGCCACCGCGCATACCCGCCGTTCGCTGCAGCGTCATACAGCGTGCGCCGCAGAGCAGCGAAAGCAACAGCAGCAGTAGCGAACTGTTATACAAACAACAGCAGAGGGAACAGCAACAGCAGCAGCAGCAACAACTGTTATACCAGCGCACGCTCGACCTCGAGCAGTTGGGTCCCGAGCAGCAGGAGCCAATTGATTATCACGTGCCGCGGCAGCGCAGCGCCAGCTACGACAGCGACGACGAGTTGAACGCGCGTCGCTTGCAACGTGCACGACGCGTACGGGAAGCCCGGCGTCGCAGCAGCTACTTGGCAGCGCGTGTGCTGCAGCTGAATCCGCGCTTGGTGCGCAGTCTGCCGGGTATTTTGGCAGCGGCCGCGGGACACGGACGCAGCAGCAACAGTAGCCAGGGTTTCCAAGCGAGCAACGGCTTTAGCCAGGGCGGCGGCAGCGGCAGCGGAGGCGGCGGTAGCAGCGGCGGCGGCGGCAGCGGTGCTGGCAGTGGTGCCGGCAGCGGCGGCAGCGGTAGCTTTGGTAGCGGTGCCGGCGGCGGTGGCATGGGCGGCGGCCGTGACGGACGCGGCAACTACGGTCCCAACTCACCGCCCAGCGGCGCATTGCCACCATTTTACGAGAGCCTGAAGAGCGGCCAGAGCAGCGGCAGCGGCAGTGGTAGCGGCAGCGGCATCGGCGTCGCTGTTGACGCGCACAGCAATTCGCAATTTCTCATACAGAACGCAGCTGCGGCAGCTTATCTAATGTCCAATCAACAATATAACTGTAATGGAGGCGCCGGCACCGGCGCCGGAGGAGGCGACGGCAGCGGTGGAGGAGCCGGTGGTGGAGGAGCAGGTGGAGGTGCAGCCGGTGGAGCCGGCGCTGTTGGCCTTGATGGTAATAACATTTTGAACTTTGCCAACAATCTGGGCCATAGCAATTATAATGATATCAATTCTAATTCCAATTCCAAATTCCATCATTTGCATTCCGCTGGAACGATTGGAAATGGGCATCCCTTCTATGGTGGCAATCCTTCAGCTTATGGCATCATATTGAAAGATGAGCCCGATATTGAGTACGATGAGGCGAAGATCGATATTGGAACCTTTGCCCAGAATATCATACAGGCCACCATGGGCAGTGGCGTTGGCAGCGCAGCGGCAGCAGCTGCTGCTGCGGCCGCCGCCGCGGCTGCGTCGGGCAATAGTTTTGCGGCGAGCGCTTATGAGGATGCGATTATGAACGATTTGGCTGGCAGCGGTGCTGGCGGGGGCGTCGGCGTCGGCAGCGGCGGTCAATGCACAAATGGCGGCGGCGGCAGCGGAGGCGTTGATCCGTTGCAATTTACCGCTACACTGATGCTCAGCTCGCAGACGGATCACTTGCTGGAGCAGCTGTCGGATGCTGTGGATCTCAGTTCGTTTTTGCAGCGCGGCTGCGTCGACGTCGATGACGACGACGAGCACTCGACGAACAACAACAGCCCCGCCCACCATCAGCGGGCGGACTTTGAACTGGTGTCGACGCCATCGTTGACGCCCGACTCGGATGCGGTCTCGGTGACGCCTCATGCTGCTGTCCAATTGGATGCGCTGCACGAGAATCTGTTGACGCAGCTCACCAACAATATGACGCGCAGCGGCAACAACAACAACAACAACAATGGAGGCGGCGGCAACAATGTTTATAATGCCCCGCAACATGTTGCTCAGCAGCATTTGCAGCAACATGTTGTGAATGCACAGCAGCAACAGCAGCAGCAACAGCAACATTTGCAGCAGCCGCCGCCTTCGTATCAGCATGCCACACGTAATCTGTTGCAGATGCAGCAGCAACACACTGGCAACAACAACAGCAACGGCAACAGCTATCATCAGCAGCAGCTGGCCCAGCAGCAACAGCAATTGCTGCAGCAGCAACAGCAGCAGCAACAACATCATACACACCATCAGCAACAGCAGCAGCAGCATTTCCATCAGCAACACAATATGTATGCACAGCAGCAGCAGCATCATCATGCCCAACAGCAGCAGCAGCAACAACAGCATCATTTCCATCAGCAACAGCAGCATCATCCTCATCACGCACACCAGCAACATCAGCAGCACCCACACCAACAGCAGCAGCAACATTCCCATCAGCAGCAACAGCAACAGCAGCATCAACTGCAGCAGCAACATCATCATCACAACGACAACAGCAACCTATCGCTGCCATCGCCAACAACAGCTGCGGCGGCCGCAGCAGCAGCAGCTGCTGCTGTTGCCGCACTCCGCCCCATGTCCAGCAGCAGCAGCAGCAGCTCCAATCTGCTCGATGCGAACACGGCGGCGGTTGCTGCAGCCGCATTGCTCGACACCAAGCCGCTGATACAAAGCGTAAGTTCCAACAATATTTTAAAGCTCAACAGCAGTAGCAGCAACAACAACAACAACAGCAACACTGAGTCACCAGCCGAGCCGGTGACCTATATGCTGCTTAACAGCAGCAACTATTTTAGCTACAACAACAACACTGGCAACAGCAACAACATTACCAACATCAGCACCAGCAGCAGCAGCAGCAGCACCACCACCACCACCACAAGCAGCAAAAACATTTGCAATATAAACATCAAATCGAACGGCAGCAACTGCAACAGCAACATCAGCACCAGCAACAGCAGCGCCAGCAACAACATTGCTAAGTTAGGCGGCCGCTCAAAGGCCGCTAGCTATGGCTCCACTGTGGTCACGATCTACTCGACAGTGAAGCCATCGCCCGACATGCCCGCCCAGCGGCAGGTCCATCGCGCCACATTGCGTTCGCTTGCCACCGAGGCGGCGGCCACAGCAGCGGGTCTGTTGCCGCCGTCGTCGACCATTTCGGTGATCAATGAGAGCAAGATGCTGCAGCGGCTGGTAAGGCCCGGAGACAACAGATGGAGGCCTCAATGTGGCCCTTGCATGTCCTTGCTAAAAGTCCTTGTCTTTGTCGCTGTCTCTCTCTGTGACTGTCTCTTTCTATCTTTGAATATTTCCCAGCCTTTGTCTATCTGTTGCCTTCTCCTCTGTTGTCTTGTCTACCTTGTTGCTCCATATATGTTTGAAGGTTCCTGAAATTATATATATACATACAATTCCGAACCAGTTTAGGTTATCTATCGTTCGTTCCATGTCCCATTGTGCATTGTTTAATGTTTTGTTGTTGTCCTGTCGCTGTCTAAACACGTATCATTTCTGATCTATCCTAATATCTTACCTTATATATATATTTATATGTTTATCGTTCCTTCAGTTGGGTCTGCCGCCTGATCTACAGCTGGAGTTCGTGAACGGAGGCCATGGCATCAAGAACCCGCTGGCCGTGGAGAATACGCATGGAGGACATCATCATCATCGCATACGCAACAATATGGATTGCATTGAAGATCTCAAGCATGGCCAGCAGCAGCAGCAGCAACAGCAGCAGCAACAGCAGTCGCTGCAACAGCAACACCAGCAACAATTGCTGCAACAGCACTCGCCGCAACAGCAGCAACACTCTCCGCAGCAACAGTCGCTGCAACAGCATTTGGTACTCAGTCAGCAGCAGCAACAGCAACAGCAGCAGCACGGCAACAGCAGCCATCATCGCAACAACAATAACAACAGCAGCAGCAGTGTCAGCAGCAACAGCAGCAACCAAGGCGACTCGCTCTGTCCCAGCAACAACAGCGGCGCCGAGGATGCCAGCAACAAGTTCGTCTGCCGCGTCTGCATGAAGACCTTCTCGCTGCAGCGTCTGCTCAATCGTCACATGAAATGCCACTCAGACATCAAGCGCTATCTGTGCACGTTCTGCGGCAAGGGCTTCAACGACACCTTCGATCTGAAGCGTCATACTCGCACCCATACGGGCGTGCGCCCCTACAAGTGCAACCTGTGCGAGAAGAGCTTCACGCAGCGCTGCTCCCTCGAGTCGCATTGCCAGAAGGTGCACAGTGTGCAGCATCAGTATGCCTACAAGGAGCGACGCGCCAAGGTAAGAGCTCCATTCGAGCTAAATACGCCGAAACACTCCCAATAATCTGCACAAATGTCATATGTGCTTGGGTATTGCTTATAAAATTGTAGACAGATGGACGGACTGACGGAACCACAGCAATTGTAATGTGGAACTAGTATATTTGTAGCTAGTTCACAAAGTCATGGCCTAAAGAAACTCTATAGCAGTAGTTGAACTAGTTGAGATCTGTAACTATTTAATAGGAAATTGATTCCATTATATGATATAGGTTTGCAATTAGTTCTGTATGAAACTAGAGGCTAGGACATGATAGATAGAAAACTAATACCAAAATTCAATTATGGTGCGGAACTAGCTCTGAAAATGAGCATATATAAAGAAAACGGCAAAGCAAAAACTTACTGAACATCAAGCACTACTTTATATATTCTTAAGACTTGAACGAGTTGATAAGACGCTGATTCCATGGAGTAGTGGAGCTGCGGAACTAGTTCCGAAGATTAGCATATAAAAAAAAATCAAAGCAAACTATTAAATTGTAGCTGGAGTAGTAAAGACTGGGAACTAGTTGATATGAGATTGACTTTAAAGAGCTACGAAACACTTAGGAAAAATGTAAATTATAAAGAAAGATCAAAAGGAAAACAACAGCTCATATCTCTCTCTCAGAACTAGCTGCTAATAATCAGTTAACCCAAACATAATTCATTACTAGAACTAGTTCAAAAAACGAAAAACTCAATAGTCAGCTTAGCCAGGCTTATACACAGTCAATTCAGATGGAATCAGCTACGACTGAATCAAGCTACGCCGTAATATATGCAACACTTTTATCTAACATGTTTCCTCTCTTTCGCCACTGCAGATGTACGTTTGCGAGGAATGCGGCCACACGACCTGCGAGCCGGAAGTCCACTATCTGCATCTGAAGGACAATCATCCGTTTTCGCCGGCCCTGCTCAAGTTCTACGACAAGCGTCACTTCAAGTTCACCAATTCGCAGTTCGCGAACAATTTGCTCGGCCAGCTGCCGATGCCGGTGCATAACTAACTAACTAACTAAACTAAACTATAGATATATACACAACATGAGCTAGCTGTAAGTTAACTTAAAATCTAAGGTAAACTAACTGAAAACAGAAAACGTAATGCAAATTCAACTTTAAGCTGAAGTTTTATGAAAACTGCCCCACGAAAATGGAGAGATTATGTTTTGTACATTTATAATACAAGATATCACCCATATATATATATATATATATATATATATATATATATATATATATATCTCATTTAGCTGCTAGACATGTAATCGAAAGAAAGATCAAAATATTTAATTTTTAGTCTAGCTCAAGATGTTTCGTAAAAAAACAAAATTTTCACTTTGCTGTGCAAAAAAACATTTTTTAAAAAATGAAGAAAATTTGTTAAGGAAAAACAAAAATTCTTAACTAATTTTCACATTAATTTAGTTCAATATGAAGAACAAGAAAACTTAATAGATCTTAAGCAACTTTTTCTCTCAAAAAAACTAATTTTATGCGCTTAGTCAAAAGTTTCATTTTTTCCAAACAAAAACATTTTTTTTGTAGCTCTTTAAGATTTAGATTTAGTTTTGAATGCTTTAAGCAACTCTGAGAAATAGAAATAGGAACGGAAACGGAAACAGAAAAATGAAAATGAATTATCGATTGTCGTTGATTAACTTATCGATTAATCATTGACAGCTTTTATTTTTGGATAGCTAAATGAACAAGCTGCAAAAACTTTGCATTTATTTACAAGCATCAAATATATATAGATATATACATATATATATAGACATACATAGGAGAAGAAGCAGAGAAAAGGTAAACTTAAGATATCAACAAATATTGTATTCTATTTATTTTTTAACGAATTTTTGAACAAAAGACAACAAAAATTCATTGTAAAGAGGCATTAAAAGAAAAACAAAAAAGAAAAAAAAAAACAACACGAAAATATTTAATTTTGTAAGTTGAAGTTAAAAAGTAAGCTAAGCTAAATTTAGCTGTTCATGAATGAAGTCAAAGCACAAAACACATTTAATGTAATGTATATATAAATGTATGCATATATATATATAAATATATATATATATATATATATATATATATATATATATATATATATATATATATATATATATATATATATATATATATATAATTATGTACATTTATGTATGTATATACATATATCAATATATATGTGTACTTATATATTTTTAAAATAATATAAGCTATAATTTTTAATATTTTTTATTTAAAAACAAAGCTGAAGCAAACCACCAATTTGTACTGAAGTTAAAGAACAAGAATAACAAATAATATATATATGCATCATATATATAGGCATAAATTCTTGCTATATATACATATATTTGTATATATATAAATAGCAAGAATTTATGCCTATATATACACACACACATATACAGATACAGATATAGACCTATATAGAAATACGGATACAACTGCGATCATGAAAATAGTCATGCGACTGATCACTTGATGTTAGATAAGAAAAACTTATTGATAAACGCTTTATTTAAAAACAATTTGATCAGCTTAACATCCATTTTCTTTATTCATTTCAATCAATTCATTTTAAAAATATTGCTTAAGAAAGAAAAATTTTTAAAAACAAAATTTATAACTTCAGGAAAATCGTAGTGCGAAATGCTATGTAGGCTTTAAGTTATGAGTGGAAGATCGAAGAAATCGAATAGGCGTGTAGTTGCCAAAAGAAATATACTCCGTTTCAATTAGGTTTTTTGCTAGGTATACTTATACATATATGAACTGAATATTAACATCTAAATGAATACATCATATCATATCTGTATATATCATATAGATATATATATATATATATGAAAAACATTGAGTTGGATCCCAACAATTTTTTGGTTCTATATTTTTGTGGTCAGTCACACGACTATTTTGGAATGCATCTTGTATATATAGATATATATGAATATGGCTATATATCTATATGGAAATAGATGTATATATAGGTATAGCTATAGCTATAGCTATAGCTATATATTCAACTTTGTTTGTGAACAGCAATGCAGCTGCAAATTTGAATAATTTTTTAATACAAAAACACACAATTAGTTGCATAAGCTTCACTTAAAATATATTATAAACTATATTATATTAATATTAATACTTTTTTTTGAATAGTTTTTTAAGCAACAACGGGTTATTTGTGCAATCGCTTGGTGTTGGTAAAAAAAACAAACAAACAAAAACGAAAATGAAATGAAGGAATACCTAACGATAAATATCAGACGTGTATATATATATATATATATATATATATATCTATATATATATATATATATAGATATAACATTTAGCTATTTAGTTCTATCTTCCAGCCCTAGTTTGAACTTTCTGTTTTAGCTTTAATGAAAATAAAAAGAAAACATACAAAACATGTAATTTAAAGGCCCTAACTATATATACACACATATATATACTCACCCATACACACTCACATCATGAACTTCCATGACAAACAAAATGAAATTAAGAAAATTGCAAATTCTTTTTAATTTTTTACAATTTTTCTCAAAAATTTAAAAAAATTATAAAGAATATATTCATTTCAAAAATTCAGTTTATCGAATCGACATTGAATTAGTTTTAAATGCACATTTTTTTTTATAATCTTAACTATTATATGTATACTATATATAAAGTTTATAATAAATATTGAATATTACAAAATTAAAAATAAAAATAAAAATCGAATCTTTATTCTCTAATTTATGAATGGAAGTCGATCCCAAGTCGAGCTCCAGCTCTATTCCTCAATTGTCCTCCATTGGCAAGGTAAGGACTTCAGCGCAACTCCATGGACTTTGGTCGTAGTAGAACCCATTTCCGTAACTAGTCTCTGTCATTCTCAAAGTCGAGGGTATTATACCTAGCTAGAATAACTTTGGAACGAAAGGAACTTAACAAATCAAAAGCAGTTGAATTTCGGAATTTTCTCTCATTCTCTCTTGCTGCCTGTTTCTCCCTCTCTCTGCATTCTACCTCTCTGTCTGCCACACTCTCGCTTTCATATGATCAACAACTTTTTTTGTTCAAATATTTTTCACTTTATTTATTTCGCTAGTTTTCATTATGTTTTTCTTTGTTTGTGGTTTTAGGTTTTTCAATTTTTTTGTGTTTTTTTTTTCTTTTTTATATTTTTACATTAATTACTGAAATACACACACAGACACGGAATTACAATAAAAACTAAATTATTTTCAGTTTTTTATTTTTGTTTCACATTTTATATTATATATATATATATATATATATATATATATATATATATATATATATATATATATATATATATATATATATATATATATATATATATATATATTATGTATATATATATATATTTATATATATATATTATTATTATCAAGAATTGTTATATAAGTATTGTATCTTTTTTAATAGTTTAGAGAAGATTTTTTTAAAATTTAGTTGTGATTAGTTAAACTAAATACATTTAAAAAATTCAACTATTAAAAAAAAGAGTATAAAAACTGAAATGTATTTTTTCTTTTTATTTTTACCAAGAATAATATTTCCCCGCTTTTTTTCTTTTTTGTGAGTTTGAGCAAATTTCTCATTTACACAGATAAACTATAATCTATACATACATACACACACACACCTATATATATATATATATATATATATATATATAAATTTTTAAGTTCGCATTAATTGATTAAAGTTATTTATTTTGATATGAACCACAAAAATCGCCCGCGTCTCAGTAAAAAAAAAAAATAAATACACAAAAAAAAAATTGTAAAAAATATATTTTTTGTTAATATATATTTTTAGTAATATTATAAAATATAAATATATATTCATTCATATATATAAATATAATTTTTAATTAAATAAAAGCAAGAGAATTACAAATTAAAATTAACTTTTAAATATACAGTAATATATATATATATATATATATATATATATATATATATATATATATATTTTTTTTTTTTTTTTACTCATAAAATGTGTTTGTTTTATTAATTAGTTTACAAAAATAACTAAAAAATAAATGTAAAATAAGAAATTATTAGTTTTGTTTTATTTTTTAATTCCGTTTTTAAACATAATCTTTTGTGTTAGGCATAGCTCGTAAATAACTGTTGATCGGTTCTCGATGTCTGCAAATACTTTTATTCACCAAGCAATCGATTGCTTCGGTTCTTCAGCGAGTTCGTTCTCGATCTGTGGTTCCCTTCCATTCTGAGTTTTCCGCGATCTCATTAATCGTATCACTCCTTAAATGATGCTCAGACGAACAGCTCAACTCAAAGTGTTCGAGCGGAAATCGAAACGAAAAGAATATTTTTCATATTTTTCGTATAGGGAATTACGTCTTCCGTATGTATGTATGAACGTGTCGATTTCAGAATATATTTTTAAGCTGGAATCTCCATATTTTGCATATAGATTGATGTGAGCTTTATACAATTTTGATTTTTGTTATATTTCGGATACCGGTCCCAATGCTGGGGATCGCGTTGTCGGTCCGCTTACGTAGACATAAAATGGCCAACAGCTATTTGCGAGCTTAACTTAAGTGCGATTAATACGTATAACAGCAGCGCGAGTTTTTCTTTCTTTCACATGGTTTTTCTTTCTATTCCATTTTGGTTTACCCTGAACCCATTGAAAATGGGAAAACAGGGTATAACGGTTTTGTTTTTTTATACCATTTTTTATTCATTTTTTTGTTGTTTTCGTTTTTTGTTTAGTTTTACACACATCAAATATTGTTTTGTTTTTAATTGTAGCTTATATAGAGACTAACACTAAAAACAGACACATTTCGTTTAAATTTGTTTTAATATCATATTCATATATATATATATATATATATATATATATATATATATATATATATATATATATATATATATATATATATATATATATACTGTTTTTTTTTATGGTAATTATGTAAACATTTATATATTTTATATTTTTCATACTTTTTATGTGTTAAAAATGCTTCTAAAAATTGTTTACCATATATATATATATATATATATATATATATATATATATATATATATATATATATATATATATATATATATCCATATTATTTTATATGTATATATATTATTTTTCCTTTTTTAATAATTGTTTTTATTGTACACACTACACACTTAATTGTTTTCTTTTTTCAAAAATTTGTTTTTTTAGTACTTTTTCTTCTGTTTTTATTTTTTCTTGTATAATACTGAAAATACGACTAGACATTCATAATATATATATAAATATGATTTTACTTTTGTTTGTTTCCTTTTACTATATATATGCTAATATATATAATTCGTGGGCTTTAGGTTTTGTTCAGATTGAAATTGTTCGGCTTTTGTTTACTTCCCTTATTTGCTTTATGTTTTATTTCGTTTTTTAATATTTCTCGAAAATGCTCTTAAAAAACTTCTACGTTTTGTTCAACTTGTATTTTGAATTTCAGTTGAGGCGCTTTTTAACTATATATTTTCTTTTGCTTTGTTTTTTGTTTTACATATATACTCTGTACCCATTGTAAATGGGGAAATCTGGGTATATTACTTTTGTTTAGTGTAGAAAAATAAGTACAACAGAAATGTTTAAAAATTTTGGAAAAAGTGCAAAAAGTTCAATTCCAAACTAAATTTGAAAATTTTGTATCGCTTTTTTTTTTACACAGTTTTTTCTGATTTTATTTAACAATAATTTTTTAAATATTGTTTTTTTTTTTTTTTTTTGTCAATTATTTATTTTATTTTGTTATGTTATGCCATTAAAAACAGTTTGATGTATTATTATTTGTATGATTAATAATAGAAGTATGCGTTTGTTTGTGTTTTTTTTTTTACGTTTTGCTACACATTTAATTAATTATTTATATACTAATATATATATATATATATATATATATATATATATATATATATATATATATATATATATATATATATATGAATATTTTATTTTTAATGCAAATGTTTCATGATTTTTTTTATACCAAATCGAAGACGTCCCAAGTTGTGATTGTTTAAATTTTACATATTTTTTTCTTGACCAACTTGCTTTTAGGTACTTTTACTTAATTAAAAAAAAAAAAAATAAAAAACTATTTTTTCTGTTGTTTGTTTTTAGAATATAAAATATTGCGCTTCGTTATATTATACATATATGGGGTGCTTTATATATATATATAGATATATATATATATTTGTGTGTGTGTGTTTGTTTGTGTATATGTGTGTGTATCTTCCATAAGGCGGCGTCGCCCCTCTCCTATGTTTACTTGACTTCGGTACAAAGTTCTCATTTTTATGCTTTGCAGTTACAAAAAATACATATTTCTGTTTCGCTCAGTGTAAACGACGCTCTCTCTCTCTCTCTCTCCCTCTCTCTATATTTCCTTCTCGCTCGCCCTGTTTGTGTGCGTGTATTTGTACATATATGTATGCATGTATTTATCTATAAATTTCTTGTTACGCTTTTGTTTTTCTCTTTATTATTTAACATTTATTTTTTATTGCTGCAAAATTTGGCATCCAAGCCTTTTTTTTTTTTTGTTAAATTTTTTTTTCGAGGCTTGGTTTACACTTAAAAAATAGTTTGGTTTGTTTATGTTTCTTAAGAGAAATACAATTGTTTTTTTTTTTTTAGATTTATATATATATATAGTTATATATATATAATACAAAAAATTTGTTCACTTGTGTGCGCAGTCGTTGAGATTTCTTGTTGTTGTTTGTTTTTGTTGAGCTTTTGTTTTTTGTATTGGTGCTAAATATTATGTCGTTTCGTTATATCCATTGGCTTTGCTTAAAGTTGTTTCCATTTGTGGGCTTTTACGGGCGGGGTTTTGTATGTGTTTTTGTGTGTGTTTCTGTTGTATGTGTGTACAGTGGGGCCAAATAGAGTTTGCTTGAATATTTCATATTGTTTCTACTTGTTTTTTGTTTTAGTTCCATAGTATATAAAATAGATTTCATATACAAAATTAGTTTCTTTTTATATATATATATATATTTCAAATAAAAAAAAAATTGTTTGGTTTTGTGATTTAAAAAGACAAAAATATGTTTAGAATTGTTGATGCCAGTGTTTAGCTCTCGCTCTCGCTCTCACTTTCTCTGGCTTCGACACTTCACTCCACTATCGCTCGCTCGCTCTCTCTTTCTCCTTGTCCTCTCCTACTCTTTCTCTCGCTGTTTTGTGGCAGGCAGTGCTTCAATATTTGTTAATCATTTTTTCATACCTTTGCAGTCAGCTTTTGGGATTTTTAGATCGTTTTTAGTACATTTTTTAGATCATATATGAAAATGTAGCTGTTTTTTTTTGTTTTAGTCAGCTTTGGGATTATTGCTTTTAGATCGTTTTTAATAAACCTATACAACAATTGAAGATTTTGTATGAGAATGGAGCTGCTTTGCCTTTTCATCGCAGTTTTTAGATCATGTATGCAAATTGAGCTGTTTTATGTTTTTTTTTTAGTGTTAGTTCTAGTAATTTGACTAAAAATTATATAGCATATGTATGGGGTTTATAGCACTTTATTATATAGTCACGTCGTCTGCATTTAGATCCACAAATTTACTGAATGAAACATATATGTATATGTATATATATTTATATACATATATATGAACTGATTTTCAAATATTTTAAAAGCTCTCCGTTAGCTTCAGCTGCAATGGCATTTGACACTTCGACATGGCCGAAGCCGAACTTTTTGGCTTTAATTTTTTAATTTTTTTTTTAGTCTACTTCAATTGCAGTTTCCATTGAACTCGCTTAGCTACTAAATATTTGAATTGTTGTTGCTTTCTTTTTTTTTTAAACACCTTTGTACATTTGCTTTACTCATAAATGTTTATCCAACTGGCAGACGATTTGTTTTCTTTGTTTTGCTTGCTTTCGCTTTAACAACCCGTTCTATGCATATCAAAGAGGAAACGAAGAAAAGCAACTGAAGTAAGCAATAAAGAAGTGCGGAAGACATAAGTGTGTGTTTGTTTGTGTATGTGGATATGTGTGTGGGCATAAATTGGGCTTCAAAAGCTGCAAAAACAAGCCTACAAATGCGCTTCAAAATAAATTATGTACGATAATATATATATGCATACACATATACATATATGTGTGTGTGTGTATGTTCTCACAAATGCAACAACATTAACGTTAGGCATAACAGAGAAAGTAAAAACAAACAAACAGTTGCAGTGCTGCAAAACGTTTACGAATAACGCTGCAAAAGCATAAAGCAAGAAAACATATGCATGTATATATAGAACATTTCATATAAGTGTATGCATGTATGTATGTATGTGTGTGTGTGTTGAACTATTTGGCTACATAATAATTATTATTTCTTTAAGTTTAGATATATTTGCTTTAATTGTTTGTTTTTTTTTTTTTCTTTTTTAAATAATTGTAAATTAAAAATTGCATCCAATTTTTTTTTTTTTTTTTTTTTTACAACTATTGTTTGTTATTTGTTAACATTAAATGCTTTGAATAAATTTTTGTTAGTTTCAATTTGCGCTAAAAAACTTGTTTTCAACTTTTTATTTTTATTCTTTTATTTAAATATATATATTTTTATATTTGTTATTAAATTTTACAACGTGATTGTTGCGTACGTTGCTGGCCATGTATATACATATATATATACATATGTTTCAATTTAAATATATATATATATATTATTTTTACATGCTCCAAAGGAAAATACAAACGAAAGCAAAGCAAATTGGCGGAAAAAAACAAACAAAAGAAAAAATTGTTAATTCAATAAAAAAATGTTTCATTAAATGCAAAAAATAAGTTTTGTATATATTTCTATAAATATATATATATGTTAAGATCATGAACGTAGCTATAAATATTACATAAGCTATATATGTATAGAGGTGTATGTGTGTATATTTATGTATGTGTGTGTGTGTGTGTGTGTACGTGTGTGTGTTGTTTTTTTTTTTTTTTTTGTGTACATAAAGCATGCTCTTGAGCTTAGGACTATGAAAAAAATAAGCGCTTAAATATAAATCGCTCTCTCTATATATATATTATATTATATTAGACATATAAGTAGCATATATATATATATATATGTATATGTATGTATGTATGTATGTGTGTGTGTGTGTTTAATTAAAATTTATAACTTAATTGCTAATTAAGGAAACCACAATAATTTCAATTTAAGTTTTTAAAGCACAAAACAAAAAACTTGCTAGTTTTCAAACTCTTCTTCTAATTCAAGGACAATAATACAAATAAAAAGTGTGTGGGGGCCATGGTTGGGGAGCGGGGGCGGGTTGTGGTGGGGGCATCTGTAGAAGTGGGCGTGGCATGATTTTCTCTGAAGAATTGCACATTAGCATTAGGGGGTGGATTGAATTATATCTTATTTGTCATACAGAGTGAGAGAGAACAAAATGAACAAAATACTGACAAGATTTGACAAAAAAAAAAAAAAACAAAAAAAAAAACATTTAATGAGAATTCTTAGTTGTTTAAATCTTAAGTTAAATTTGGTGTCGGAAAAAATACTGAATGAAACAAAACAAAAAACATTAAGGATATGCACGCCTAGCAACAGCTCAAAAGATTTAAATAGAATTTCGAATAAAAGCGGAAAACGCAACTGTAAACGAGATCAAAGGCAAACAAAATATTGTAAGGCGTGCAGAAACACATTTAGTAAGAGAGCGCAATACAATGTAAGACAGAGACAGGGACACATATATATATATATATATATATATATATATATATATATATATATATATATATAGAGAGAGAGAGAGAGAGAGAGAGAGAGATAGAGATAGACTAGAAGCAAATTTCAAGGCAATTTCTAAACGAACTGCACACAAAGACACAAAGACACAGAGAGGCGGAGATAGATAGAGACAGAGCAAGACAGACAGACACGGTTCGTGTAATTTGCTTGTGTGTGTGTATGTGTGTGTGTGTGAAAGAGACAGTTAGCTATATATACTCGTACATCGGATAGCAGAGCAAATACTGCTTTATCCATATTTCATTTTTTGTTTTTTTTTTTGTTGATTTTTTGTTTTAGTTTTAGTTTTTTTTTGTTTGTTTTTTTTTTTTCGTTTTTCAATTATATAGAAACAACTACAAAATACAGTTACAAATACGTTTTACACATTGATTTAGTTTAAGATCACGTTAAGATCACGAGCGCGACAGAGATAGCAAATATATATATATATATATTTATATATATATATATGTTATGTATATAGGTGTATACAGGAAGAAAAGAACATAATCTCTCTCTAAATACATATACATATCTATAGATACATATATATTCGTTAAGGATAAATGGGCATATACATATATATACATACATACACAGATATCTATCTATATATATATATATACGCATATGTATGCAAGCACACAAACATGTAAGGTGTGTGTGTGTGTGTGTTGGTGTTTGCGTGTATGTGTGTGTATGTGCGTCAATATTTCGAATTTTATTGTTGCTGCTGCAGCTGCGGCTCCTCCTGCTCCACATCTTCCTTCTCCTCGTTTTCGTGCCTGCTTCTGCCTGTCGGATCAACTGCACGATATGGCGACATCGTGAACTCGCCTCAACCACTGCCATTTCCACTTCCACATTCGCTCCCGATTGGCTTCCACTCAATTGTATATGAAGTTGGCCGCATCGCACAGGGCATCACTGTCATCGTCGAACTTGCCGTTCATCGCATAGCTGCTCGTGCCGCTGCCATAGACCCATTCCTTCTTGATGAAATCGCCATCGGTCGTCGAGGATGACGTATTGTGCAGGCCGCCGAGCGAGCTGTGATCCAGCCGAAAGTCATCATCGTCGTCCGGATAGAGCTGCACGGGTATGCTGTCGGGTATGGAGTGCGGTTCGAACAGGTTGCCGTATGGCGGCAGCGAATGACTCAGATCCACATGATGATCGACCAGATCATTCTCGAAATTCGATATGCGAAACTTTGAACTAGGCGGCGATTGGGGCGAGTGCGGTGCGGCGGAATCTTCGAACATAACTTCCTCTTTGATGAACATATCGTTGGAATTGTCGCCAGAGCCGGATGAATAGAGATTCGGTTCCACTTTAATAATGGCCGCTGTGGCCAAGGACGGTGAGGACTTCTCATCATCATCATCATCATCGAAATGATTGTGATGCTGATGGTTATGATGATGTTGCTGTTGCTGCTGCTGCTGCTGATGATGATGTTGCTGTTGCTGCTGCTGTTGGTGATTATGATGATGGTGGTTGTGATTATGATTGTGGTTATGATTCGGATTTAGCTGCTGCTGCTGCTGCTGCTGTTGTTGCTGTTGCTGTTGTTGGTGTTGTTGTTGCTGATGCTGATGATGATGTCCATTGGTGGCTGCGCGCAGCTGTACGCTCGCCTCATCCTCCTCATTATTATTATTATCATCATCATCATCATCATCATCATCGTCCATATCCGCCAGATGACGACGTCGGTGGTGGTTTCGGTGGTTATTACGCGGCTGTTGCTGTCCAGCGACAACGCGCACATTGCTGCTGCTGCAATTGCTCGTTTGCTGCTGTTGTTGTTGCTGCTGCTGCTGTTGCTGCTGTTGCTGCTGCTGCTGTTGTTGCTGCTGTTGATGATTGCGCGTGCTGCGTATTATTGTGGAGCCACCCAGTGCCGCTGATGAGGCTATAGACAGGGGCACCCCCGTCGCCTTGGACACCAGCACGGTGGAGGAACACGATGTGGATGAAGAGGATGGCGATTGCGCCGGCGAGCCAACTGAAAGCAGAACCAAAGCGGGTATTAGTCGAGCGATAACTCTATAAATAGTAACTAGCGATAGTCATATATGCTCTAACTATGATAAAAAGCGTCCTAGATTTCAGGATCAAGTTTACTATGCGCTTGCTCGTATACCAAATGCTGCTCAACTTAAATATAATTTTCAAAGTGGAATTATTTACAATTTAATTATTTAGACAGCATAAAGAATACAAATTTGTAAGCTGTGAATCTTAAAAGAGATTTTTGAACCTTAGGTACACATAATTATGTTTTCTCTGGTATCTAAAACATAATATATATGTCAGCATGCACTGGACTAGATGAAGCGATGCGTCCTGGCACAACTAAGTGAGCTCTACATAGTTTCTAAGAATACAAAACATAATTTAACTACCAAGCGGGCAATAAGTTTTGAGCAATATATAATATAATATTACATATAATATAATAATATATTATATACAATATATGCAATTGCCA
The DNA here is from genome assembly GCA_037075325.1 of Drosophila mayaguana. Taxonomy (NCBI): domain Eukaryota; kingdom Metazoa; phylum Arthropoda; class Insecta; order Diptera; family Drosophilidae; genus Drosophila; species Drosophila mayaguana. The sequence continues at coordinate 663,140 of JBAMCG010000127.1, read as the reverse complement.
AGAATTAATATTCTTTAGCTAATATACATTTTTTATAAACAGCTAAGGTTCAAATTAAATTTAAATTGACGAATATTGTATTGAAATATGTAAATATATATATAAATATAAATATATATATATATAAATTTCAGCTCTATAATCGACTTCAAAGGACTTACAAAATAAATTATGATTGATATGAAGCAAGCATTTACTAAATAATCTCAATTAATAATGTTAAGTCTCAATGATATTAACTATTTTATATTCTAAATATACATTAATATAATATATATAATATATAAATATAAATATATGATATTAAACATTATCAATTCCTGTAAATCAACTAATTTTCCCTAGACAATCAGTTTATAATTGATATAAATATTGTTCTACAATTTCAATTTCAAGCAAATTTGTATAACAGCTTCTCTCCCACATTTTGTATAACAGTTTCGCCTTTTCTTCTCTATATTATATTTCTTCTCTATCTTATACATCTCTATATCTTGTTTGCTTTCAGTTTCACATTCCATTCGTGGTCGTTTCAGGTCATTCCTTCCGTTTGCTCCTCTCTACTTTTTGCTCGTCTTCTCGTTGCATCTTACATGATATTTTCAGGTACTGCTATATTCAGATTTCATTTCTCAAGATAAATGTTTCTACATTATATATTTAGCTTCTTCTGATTGCCTTTTTACTTTTACTCGTTAATCTTTTCGCTAGCTTCACATTTGCTTCGTGATGGTTTGCCCTTTGCTGAATTTCACTGCTCATTGAAATCGGTTTTAAATGAAATACTATAGCTCTCACTTTGTAGCTTAGTATTTGTACATGAATTATTCAGTTGACTTTATAGAGACGTCTTTGTGCTACTCGCTCCTCGTTATGCCTGCCTCTGACTCCTTTCGCCCATGCATCATCCTTTGGCTCTGGTAGATATGCCCATTCGTTACTTACCGCCCGTTTGCTGCACCACGCTGGCCAGCGCTGAGCTGAGCGTGCCCGTCGAATGAATGATCGGCGTTTTGCGCAACAATTGCTGTGCCAAATTGCTGGCCGTAGTTGCAACATTGCCGCTGGCGCCGCTGCTGCTGGTTGTGCTGCTACTGCTGCTGTTATTGTTGCTGCTGTTGCTGTTGCTGCTGCTGTTGCCATTGCTATTCGCGTGGCTGTGGCTGTTGCTGTTGGCATTGCTGGTGGCATTGATGATATGATGGCCGTTGCTGGTGCCTGCACCGCTCTGTATGACCTGTGTGTGCAGCACGCTCGAACAGTTGCCATTGCCGGTTGGATTATCCGACTGCTGTTGCTGTTGCATATAGTTTTTGATGACAATGGTGCGCGTGGGTGTGGATACAATATATTGCTGTTGTTGATGTTGTTGTTGTTGTTGTTGCTGCTGCTGCTGCTGTTGTTGCTGCTGAGAGTGCGAATGCGTTGAGCTGGCTGAGGAGTGGGGCTGCTGTAGCGAGGCATTCGATGAGGACTCGTTCGAAGAGTCCTCGCCGGTGGTTAAACGATTATTGGTCAAATTGTGAACAGCGCTCTCCGTCTCCTCATCGCTCAGGCCCGACTGATCGTCCAGGTCCATTTCGTGCTGTTGCTGTTGCAGAAGATGTTGCTGTTGCTGTTGCTGCTGTTGCAGACTGCTGCTGGCCTGCTCCAGTTCGGGTTCCAGCTTAACATTGGCTGTTGCTGCTGCCACAGCATTGTTATTAATATTATTATTGTTGTTGTTGCTAAGGTTGTTGCTGCTGCTACTGCTGGTGTTGTTGTTGCTGCCGCTGCTGCTGCTGGCAGCGCCGCTTTTGGGCTGATCACGCAAATGCACCTGCATATGCGTCTGCAGCGACGACTGCGTATGCAGCTTCTTCTTGCACACCTTGCACTCAAAGGGAAAGTCGCCCGTGTGCGTGCGAGCATGAATCTTCAGATTGTAGCGCTGGCCAAAGCCCTTGCCACACACGTCGCATCTGCAACAAATGAGAGAGTTAGTTAAAAAAGGCGAGCTAGCTATATGTATATTTTATAATTATAATGCCCATCCACTCACTTGTGCAGCTTGACGCCCGAGTGCAGCTTCGAATGGCCGCGCAGCGAGGCCAACGCGCTAAACACCTTGCCACAAATCTCACAGGTGAGATTTACATTCTCATTGTGGATCTTCTTGTGGACCTTAAAGTACTCAAAGCTCATGAACTCCTTGTGGCACACGTCGCACTTGTATTTGTGCCGCTCCGACTGCTGGCCCGTATGCACGCGCATATGCTTTATGAAGTTGGGACGAAAGCGCACAACCCGACCGCAGATTTGGCACTCGTAGGGCTTGCAGCGTAAACAGTGCTTCTCATAGTTCTTCAGCGATTTCAGCACCATGTTGCAGATGGCGCACTTCATGTTGTTGGCATGCCCACTGCGATGGATGTCAAAGAGCTCCTTTGAATCGAATTTTTCCACACATTCCATGCACTGATAGCTGGTCGTTGATGTTGCCACATTGCTTGTGGCAGGCGCTGGCTTGATGGACTGATGTTGTTGCTGCTGTTGCTGTTGTTGCTGCTGCTGCTGTTGTTGCTGCTGCTGCTGTTGCTGCTGCTGCTGTTGCTGCTGTTGTTGCTGCTGCTGTTGCTGCTGTTGCTGTGCTAGTGCCATCGCCGCCAACTGTTGCTCGTTGCTGGGCGACGGCGCTGCTGCTGCCGCCACATTTCCCGTTGGCTGCGGCGCCGCCTGCGCTGCCTGCGCCGTTTGCAGTATAAGCTGTGCGGTGGGTCCGCCCGTCTGCTGCACCACATTCAGCACCGTCATCGGACTGCGACTGATAACAGCAGCTGCCGGCATTCGCACATAGGTGGCGCCCGTCAGACTGCTCATTGTCGCATTGCTGATGTAGACGGGTCGCCGCTGCAGCTGCACCAGCGCCGCCTCCGACACCGGCACTGCCAGGGCGCGCGTCGTGGTGCTCACAATGCTGCCCGCTGGCAGCACCAGCTGCTGGGCCGTTGTTGAGTACTCCAGTTGCTGTTGCAGTGACTGTCGATGGAGAGATGCAGCATGTCGATTAGTTCATAGCAACGGTAAATGGTAAATGTCAAAGTCTAGGCTAATTACTTGTAATTACTTGAGTCAGTGGGAAATCTTTGAGTCACTAGCAATTCGGCATTACTAATTGCCTAAACTGAACTTAATTCTTAATTACTTTTCTAACTACTTACTAATTTCGCAAATATTCTCTTTAAATATTCAAGTGAATTAATTTTTAAAAATTATTTATGATTTTTTGTAGAAAATAGAATTGCCTAACCCAGCTATTATTAATTTTTATAGTATAATTACCTAAGTAATTCGCTAAGCTCTTTTCTTTTTCTTTAGAGTTGAACTACTTTTGATTATTTGGCGTGACTTTTACATAAGTAAAATTACTTTATTTAATTTAAATTATATTTCATAGTAATCAAATAATACAAATAACAAGAGTTGTAAATTATATTCATTTTTCACTTTTCAACTCTCTGAATATTAATTATTAATTTATAATTTATTTACTATGCAAATTCCAAGAGCAATCGAAAACTGTTAATAATATTAATGACTTTCAATTATGTGAAATGAATTGAAATAAATTTATATTCAATTGTTAATAATATTAATTACTTTCAATTATATCAAATAAATTTATATTCAATTGTTAATAATATTAATTTTCTTTCTTTCAATTATTTGAAATAAAAATTTCATTTTCAGAAAAAGAGTTAATAATGAACGAAAGTAACTAAACAATTGTTAATAACTTTTAGCTTATAGTAATTATTATTAACTAGACCAATTCCAGGAGTAATAGCCACATAAATAAACAAATAAATTAATTCAGTAACTGAAATAAAAATTTTGAATTATAAAAATCTTCAACTGATTCGTTTCATGCTTATTCACTATTTACTCTCTAACAATTTGTTGAGTGTAGCTAAATTCTTGAACCACAAAAAATATTTTTTATTTTCGTCTTATTTCGTTAAATTAGTCAGAATGAAGAAAGGGAAAAACAGCTGGGCTCGAACTGCATTAACTTTTCAATTGACTAACATCTCAATTAACTTAATTAATTGTACTTGCAAAGATTTTAAAACACTTTAATTGCTTGCTTAAGTGCACTTTTAGGGAGTAAAAAAAAGTTTTTAGTTTGGGCATACGAAATCTACATAGATATATCCATAACATAGCTAGACCTAGCCCTAATTAATCATTCAGTTGTGCTAAATTCTTAGTTAGTTTGGCTTAACTATTTGCTTTCCCTACTTTTAATTCGAATTACTCGAGTAGTTGTAAATCCATCAATAAATAAAGCTGTCGTGATTAGTCTTTCTTACTTACTCCTTCCTTTAAATACTTTAAATTGTTTCACCTATTCATTTTAAATTCCTCAAATTACTAAAGTTTCTCCCTTCATTCAGTTCTAATTACTCAAGTAATTATAATAATCGAACCATTTCCATGCTTTATACCTCAATTTGTTGTTGTTGCTGCTGCTGCGCTGGCTGCTGCTGCTGCATTTGCTCATCCTCATCCTCCTCCTCCTCCTCCTCATCTTCGTCGGGCAGCTCGTCTAGCTCCAGCTTGACTTGCGCTTGCAAATGCTGTTGCTGTTGTTGCTGCTGTTGTAGATGTTGCTGTTGCTGATGATGGTGCTGCTGCTGTTGCTGATGCAGATGATGTTGCTGCTGCGGCTGCTGCTGCTGCTGCTGCTGATTATGAAGATGATGATGATGTTGGTGGTGATGTTGCTGCAAATGCGTCGCCGTTTCTGGCTCCTCATCAGCTTCGGCTGCCTGCGCCTCCTCTTCGATGTCCTGCAGATTCTCATCGTTAAGCTCTGGATCTTCCTCTTCCTCCTCCTCCTCATCCTCGGGCTCCTCCTCGAGCTCCTGTTGCTCCTCCTTGATGTCGCTGGCAGTCATCACGGAGCCGGCGCCGCTGCCCGTAGATTGAATGATAATGCGACGGCCATTCAGCAGATGATGTTGCTGCTGCTGCTGCTGTTGTTGTTGCTGCTGCTGCTGCTGTGCACGATGCTGCTGTAGCAACAATTGCTGCTGATCCTCAACACTCAAACTGTTGTTGTTGTTGTGGCTATTTATATGATTGTTGCTGTTGTTGTTGTTGCTGCTGTTGCTGCTGCTATTATGGTTGATGTAGGCGGAAGCGCTGTTTGTTGTTGTTGTCGTTATTGTTGCATTTGTTGTTGTCGGTGGGTGGTTGTCGAGCTTGGACGCAGCTGCCGCCGTCGCTGCTGCTGCTGCCATATTGAGCTGCTGCTGCAGTTGCAGCTGCTGCTGCTCGTCATCCTGCTCCATGGGAGCATCTTGTAGTATAAATTCGATTTGTTGCGATAATGCGCTATCATTGATGGCAATCAGTCCGTCCATATCTTTGGCCGCGACGTTGACGGCGGCAGCGCAGCCGCTGGTATTATTATTATTGCTGCTGCTGCTGTTGTTGTTGCTGTTGCTGCCGGCAAAGAGTGAAGGCAGTGCAGTTGCGTTGCTGCTGACTGCATTTGTTGCGCTGCTGCTGCTGCTGGCCATGGCAACACCAACGCCACCAACAGCAACAACAGCACAAACACCAACAACAACAACAACAACACTGAAAGCTCGACTGCTCCTGCTGTTGTTGTTGCTATTTTCCTGCTGCCTTCCTTTTCCTTTTCCCTTCCTTTCTTATTCTCTTCCTTTCCGCAAGTTTTGCTGCCACTCGCTCTCTGGCTCGCTCCTTTTTGTGTTGTGTTTCTCGTGTGCGTTTAGCGTTGCTTGCCTTTTGCTTGCGTTTTTCTTTTTTGTTTTAGTTATTGCACGTTACTTCGTTTTGTTTTTCTACTTCTACGGCTATTCTCTATTGCCTATCGGCTTAGTTGTTGCTTTTGTGTTTGCTTTTATTATTGTTATTGTTATTATTATTCCCGTGTGTTTTTGTTTTGCATACGATTTTTTTTTTTTCTTCTTTTTTTACTGCTCTCTTTTGTTGCACTCTTCTCTCGCTTTAGTTTGAAGCAATTGTTTCGCTTTGCTTTGATTTGCTTCGCTTTTTGTGAACGTCGCCGCGTCGTTCGGTCATGCGTTGCTTTTTGCTGCTTTCCACGCGTTGGCGGCGTTGGCGGCTGCTGCTGCGACGCTGTGTGGCGCTTCTTCGACTGCTGCTGCGGCGGCTGCGGCTGCTAAGGCGCATTCGTTGGCTTTACACATTTTCTTTATTTATTTGATTTTTTAATAATTTGATATTTTTTTTCCTTTTCTATTTCTTTTTTTTTTAGTTTTATAATTTTTAGTTCTTGTTTCTTTTACTTGCATTCAAAAAAAACAACAAAAAAAAGAACAACACATTGCATAGGTTCCAACAACACCAGCAACAACTATAAGTAGAAGAAGAAGAGGAAGATGTGAGGTGGGGACACTTTAGAGTCGTTGATTGTTATTGTTATCATTATTATTGATTTCCTTTGAATTGTCATTCATCAAATGTTCGTGCAGCTGTTTCAACGTCTCTTCTAACTCATGCAATTATTCCAAACATTCACATCTAAATATATGTACATATATAAATATATATATATATATATATATATATATATATATATATATATATATATATTTTTTTTTTTTTTTATATGTGAGAATTCGTATATATATCTATGCACATATATTCACTCTTTGTGTTTGTATTTAATTAGTAAATGCGTTTTACAAAATACTTTAGCTCCCTTCCTGCCTGTTTGCCTGTCTCGCTCACACTCGCACTCACAATCTCACTCTCACACACACAATAACACACGCTGGCTGACTGGCACACTCACACGCACGCACACAAACGCAAATACGCGCGCGTGAACAAAAACAACAAAAATTAATTTTAGCTTTTCCACAAGTTTTTCACATTTGCTCCATTTTCATTGATTCCATGATTATTCTTGTTCTATCTTGCACACACCACACTCATTTTGACCTTTTTCCTGTCGCCTTTGCACGCTTTTCGCTGCTACAATTGCTGCTGCTTCTTCTTCTTTTGCCTTATTCTTTAGCTTTGCTTTCAGTTTTTGTGGCCTATTCCTTGTTCCCGTGTCGTTTTTCACACACCATAAAAACGTCAAACTTGAAAATTTTTTGGTTATTTTTGGGTATGGAAATTTTATATATATGTATATACAAATGTATATGTATAATTATATATCTATATATATTTGTATATTTATATTTTTGTATTTTTTGCTTTTATTGGCTCTGCGTGATTTTGCTTTTGCGACGCGACAGCAAAAGATTAGCGGCTGCGCTGCTTTGCTGCCTCTGCCTCTGCTGCTGCTGCTGCTACTGCTGTCAATTTGCTTTGCTCCCCCGCGAGCATTTTTTTTTACCGCTGCGGCTGCTACTCATACAAAGAAGAGAGCCGTTTTGGATCTTACGTTTTTTGTTGCTGTTCTTAATTTTTCGACCACACGCTTTCACACACAGATTCGTGTGTTCGGCACACAGGGTTGCATACACGCACAGGCGGCAAACAACACTGGTAGTGTTGCCAAACGGAAAACAACCGCCGGCCGGTGTTGCGCAGCGCGCAATTTGCGCACAATTTTAAGCAGCCAAAGAATTCACAGCACAGTAATTCAAATTCGATTGCAATTTCTTGTTTTAATTTAATACAACGATATTATTTTTCTCCCACAAGGGAAATAATTACTCAACAACAAATGAAATTGCTTTGGCTATTGTTCGCTTTAAGTGTCAGTTGTTTTTCGTTGCCTGCTTTGTGTCTCTTCTTTTTGGGCTTAGATTCGCCTTTGCTCACACACTCACTCTTACACAGAACGTACACCCAATTATAAAGGACAGGGCGCTTGGGGCTAAACTTTTGGCTGCGGCATAATAAGCGTCACAAGAGAGTGAGAGAGAAAGAGGAGTGAGTGAGCAATATAATGCGCATCAGAGTGACGAGTTGAGCAATGCAGAACAACAGGCCGAGAGAGAAGGAGAAAGAAAGAAGGAAAGGCAAGGCAAGAGTGGAGAGCAGAGCCGTTTTATTTCGACAGTTTTTGAATTACGGAGCTGCTGCTGCTGCTGCTGCCGCTTGTTATTTTAGCTTAACACCCCAACAACAACAACAACTATAACATCACCTTCGTTCGACCGAGACTCAATTTTCATGGTAGCTGTCGTCAGGGGGTGGTGGTTGGCGTTTTGGGTGGATGGTGTGATGTTCCTATTGTTGTTGTTGCTGCTGCGCCCGTTAAATAGGAGCAGGGGCATTGGGGGTTGAATTTGGTGCCAGCAGGCGTCGCTAAATTCCATGCACACACGCATACACTCTCTCTCGCGCAAGGGACCAAATTAACACAATATGAAAACAAAAGAGAAACCAAAATTGCGGTGCTCTGTGTTTACATATATATGTAAGTAAGGCCAATAACTATAATGGTACCTTTCCAACCACTCACTCTCTCTCTCACGAACAAACACACATTCGTGTTATGTTTATATTTTTTTTGTCTAGTTTTTGCGCGTTTATTTTGGCTCTGTGCAGCAGATTTTCGCTGCGTTTTTAACTGCTTCGCACACACAAACAACGCTTACACACATACACGCAAACACGCGTACACACACATGCATTCACATACACACACATACATTCACATACACCCGCACGCGCGACTTTGACAAAACATTATTCCGCATTTGTTTTCGTTTTGTTGGTTTTCCGATTATTTGTTATTTATACGCTTTAGCATAAGCATTAGCACTTACACTTGTCATCACATTTTTATCACTTATTCTAATTCGTTTTGGTTAATTTTAATTGAGTTTTGCAACAATTTACTGCAATAGTTTAATGCCTTACGCAGTTTGGCTTTACGTTGCGCATTCATGCGTTCGCGTTATTCATTTTAGTACTAGAATTGAGCATATTGCGTTGCACGCGCGAATGCTTGCTTACGTTACTCACTTGACGATATTTCGTTAAGTGAGTACTAAATGAACTTAACGAAGCTATGTTAACGTTAATTTGGAAATTGATTTTCGAATTAATTTGAATATTATTATAAAAATGGCTCAAAATGGATTTAAGAATGACAATTTAGTTCATCTTCTATTCCTCTATACCTAAAAATAATCATGGTTTTTTGTAACGATTTAGTTTTAATGCAAAAGGAATTAGTTAAATTTAGGTTAGCAAAATTCTAACCTTTTGAAAATATTTAAAATCCCGTTTTAAGATTTGTAGACTTTAAATTGTAAGAAAAGAAGTTGATTTTCGCCAGTTATATTGTTTATTTCATATGTTTTTGTATAAACATATATGTAAATGTGTGTGTATACATATATATATTTTGCTTTAGTTTTATAAAAAATCTTGCAATTTTTGCCTAAGACTATACAAAAAACTTAACATTTAATTTTTGCCAGCATAACGCTTTAAAATTGTTCAGTTTTATCAATATTATGTCATGTTATGATCTATTATGAAAGACTCAAAAGCAATATTTATATTTTTTTTTCTCGTATTATAGGAGCGTTATATATTGTTGTTGTTGCTGATTTTTGCAGTTGGCAGTTGCAAGTTGCGCTTAATTTCATAAGAATCATATATATATATATATATATATATATATATATATATATATATATATATATATATATATATATATATATATAATATATTTCTAGATATATCTATATATATGCATATATAGTTCTTAAGACTTTTTTTTTGGGCCGTAACTTTTGTTTTCGGTTTTATATTTTACATGCTAAATATTAAATTATATTTAAAAGTAATAAAAAAAATTGTTATTCATTTTTTTTGAAGCAAAAAAGAAAGAATAAAAAAAAACTGTTGAAATATTGTTTATGCTTAAATATTTGAACAGTTTTTGTTTTCTTTTTCGAAATTGAGTTGTGATCATTGATTAAGAGTTTCTTTCTTTTGCTGCTTCTTCTTCTCGAGTGGGTGGAAATGATTTTTGAATAGATTGTCTTTTTCTTGCGTTTGTTTTCTTCAACTAATTGTCTTGATTTTTGCTAAATAATAGTAATTATGAATATAATCATCCAGAGGGTTTCTCTCTCTCTCTCTCTCTCTCTCTCTCTCTCTATCTTTCTCTGTATCTATCTCGCTCGCTCTCCTGCTCGTTTACTTGTTGCGGTCGTTTTTCGCTGGCTCCACCTGCTTGGCAAATTCGCCCATCACCTCTTTATATATAACCGGATCCAGATTGCGACCAAGCATATATATTAGCCACCAATCGCCAATGTCCAAGCGGCGCGAGAGCGTGCGGCAGGTCTCCATGGGAATCATGCGATTGCGCGCATTCAATAGACGCGGCCGGAACTTGGGCATGAAGATGATGCAGGCACTGTGAATAAATGGAGAACATATTTTAAATCAAGTTTGTCGCAAATTTACTATAATAGTACTTAAATTTAAACAGCATCAATATTAAACAGACAATTCAAATCGCTGTTTAATAGCTCAACAACAGCGCTCTGTCTGTTAGCTGTCTGTTAGTGCCATGTTAAAACTTAACGAAACTGCGCTGTCAGACAGGGAACCTGTACGAGTTTCGAGTCTGTATAAGCCTAGTTAAAGAGTTAACAGTGGAATCTATGCTTATGAAAAAGTAACTTGAATCATATTCTTTATATAGTTTAGGCTTTTGCCTGACTTGAGCTTCGACTGCAAGTAGAATATACAAAATTGGAGAAATTTAGAATAGTTGGACAAATAGGATCCAAGAGAATAGAATTTAGAATAAAGGTGCACTGATTTTTCAACTAACATCAATCTTAACAGCAACTAGAACTGAAATCTAGATTACAAGAGCTTAACTGACTGTCTAACAGCATTTTAACAGCAGGAATACTTATATACGTAGTGTCTAGCAATTACTCTAGCAGTTACGATAGATCTACATAATCCATAATTTACAGGCTTTTGCACAGAGCATTAAATTATTGCTAAAGTTAATGTTGGAAACTTTTCAGACTAGCTTAATATACTCCCTATAACATGAGCTTTAACAACAGCTCTAATATGTAACTGTAAACTTATAAATTATATATTCGAACAGTGTCAGATTGTTTGTCTAACTAACGTGAATTCTAACATCAGCTATCACTGTGTATAACAGTCGATTTCTTAGTCATATATCTATCAATTTATGTATGTACCGGAATATAATCAGGCCAACGAGCAGTACGAGTAGTATCCAATACCAGAACCAGATGAACACATAGGTCTTCTCATTGACTATGTTCAGCGGCAATATGCATAGGGAATCGTGCGTCTGCAGCGATCCACCGGCACCGTATTTATGGAAAATGCATTTGGTGACGCGCGGAAAGACATAGACCATGGGATCCATACGCTGCTCCTGCGGCACATCCGATAATCCCATTATATTCGTGCCATACGATATGAACTCGCCGTCAAAGAAACGATTCATCAAATACATCTGAGCCACAATATTGATGAAGCAGAGCACCTCGCAGGCCCAATAGCGTATGGCATACAGTTTATGACGCTGCAATTGATACAATGGTTATCAATATTATTATGTTTGAATCCGAGCTAGATTTGGGCATTCGTGCTCACCTTCACATGCTTGATGAGATAGTCGAGCAGGGCATCGCGCTTGGCCTCCTTCTCCTCGTTCGTGCAGATCGTGATGTTCAGACCCATGACAATCATGCGCATCAGGCCGCCCTCGAATTTGTTCCACAAAAACTTCGGAGTATAGCAGGCCATGGCCTATACAATGGAGGAACGAAATGAATGAATGAATATAGAAATTTTAATAAACAAACATATGAATATGGAAATTTCTATTTGACAAGAATTTAATGTGAATACTAAAAATTGTCCTTAAAAAGGAATTCATATAGAGCTAACCAAATCAAATTAGTGATCATCTCAATGAACACAATTTGAAAGTAATATTAAAATATTTATTAATATATATACTTTGTATTAATTAAATTTTTATATATACTTAAATTTTGTATACACTTAAAAGGTTTTCTTCATGTTAGCTTTAAAGAAATTCGAATAAATTCTACGAAATATTTGTTAAAGTATATGAAGTGAAGAGCTTTTAGCTTAAACCAAAAACTTGCCAACACGACTACGGCCTTTGAATTTAGCTGAGATTGTCTAAGACTGTATTTGCATTGAAGAGCTTTAAGCTTAATTCAAAAGCTCCTGTCCTGTTCATTTTAGGTAGCTTTTACTAAATCGAAGTCTCTCAATGCATTTGTATTTAGCATCAGTATTATATCTATATATTCCATAAAAAGCTTTCAGCGCGATCCCAAATCTTTTGGGGCTTTATAAAGAGTATATGCTAGAGAGTATAGGCATGGCCCATTGCAGGCAATTCTAGCTTGGGCAATATGATGAATTCAGCAATCTAAATGAGTCTATTAAATCTATTAGTTAACACTAATTTTCTGTCAAGAGCTTTAAGCTCAATTCATAGTGCCCTTCCTTGTGCATTATAGGCAGTCTTTACTGTACTTGTCAGCTGAATGATTGTTAATCAACTACACGCAAACATTGGCTAAGAGCTCTTATTTGCGGAGAGCTTCAGCAGTTGCTGTTAGACTTTCAGCACAAGTTAAATGCATTTTTTTCATAGTTGTTGTTGTTATTCTTCTTCTTCTTCTTCCAGTCGCTGCTGTTGCTGGGATTTAGCAAGTCATTAATCCATTGGAATCCAGTATCAGGCATTCCGCAAGTGGTTGCTGCTGCTGCTGCTGCTGCTGCTGCTGCTGCTGCTGCTGCTGCTGCTGCTGCTGCTGCTGCTGCTGCTGTCTTTGGTGCGCAACGGGCGCGCAATCATGCTTGATTGCGCGTGCTTGGCAATACAATGAACTGTGCGTGCTCCAACCCCCTTCCCCTCCCTCTCTTCGCCCTCCTGCGCTGTCTTTCTCTCTGCCCGTCTCCTTCTATATCCCCTCTCTCTCTCTCCCTTTCCTCTCCTTCTCTCTCTCTCTCTCTCTCTCTCTTTCACTCTTTCTCTTTATGTCTCTCTACATTTCACAAACGCATGATGCTTCCACAGCCTCCCCCTCTCCATAGATCGAAAGCCAACGCACGCATTCAATTAGGCTTCATTGAACTACAGCTTGTTGTGCGTGTGTGTGTGTGTGTGTGTGTGCTTTGGCTTCTGCGTAGCAATTGAGTCGTGGTCCCACAGAAAGAAAGAGAAGGAAATCCAAAACGTCAAACATCAACGTGAGAGAGAGAGATAGAGAGAGATATCTCCACTTTCAAATACCCCATTGTACTAACCAGAGTGGGGGTTCGAGCTTGGGGCGGGGGATGCGGCAGATCGCTCATAAGCACACAATTGTTCGGGCTTACCAATTAGAGGGGCAGCGATCTTTTGTATGGCTGCTGTGCTTACCTGAAAGAAGAGCACAAAGCACACCCATTGATAGTAGGTATAGTATTTCCGGGCATCCTTGTCATTGAAGTCGTTGGCAACGCCTGGATGTGCCACCTCACGGCCGACCTTGAAATGGAACATACAGAATTAGATATGGTACACGCTCTACAAAGGGGTTTTCTATGAAGAAAACTCCAACATAACAGTAGCAATGGCAGTATAACAGTTTTCTACGATGCTTGCAATCAACAAAGATGGCTTACAGTTGATCGGCATTATTTAAATATACTTTAAAGCCAAAAGACCTATTATAACCGTAGTATAACAGTTTTATATGTGATGGTCAATGATTAATGTTCATATAAAATCGTAAAATTGAAATATTTAATATATTTAAGTACTTTAGTTGATTATAACATCAGCATATAATATATAACAGTTATCATACCATATGACAGTTGTGAATTGAATATGAATTTGTGAATGTTTCGGCTATATAAATTCTAAAGCTCCGTTTCTACAGCTTCACAACTGTTATACTGTTCTGTTATAATAAAGCTTGCTGATTTATGATACACCACTTACTGTTAATATATTTTACTGCTATAATAAAGGTCGATTATTATACTACGTTATTGTGATATAAAGCACACAAAATCTTGACATTCTATTATAAAACTGAACTGAATTAAGTATACAATATTGTGCAATTTTTTAGTAGCATTGTCTAGTACCAGTACGCAGTATAACAGTTAGAATATTAAGTATAGTATAGTATATAGTATATGCTGTATGTTGTTGATATATGAAATGAGTTTAGTCTACAAGAAGAAACAAACAGTTAAGTGGTATAACAGTTCTCCATATAACAGTTTTGTGTTAAACGTGAAAAGCTAATATCGAGTCTTTACTGAAGCTCCAAACGCTTTGTCTCTTTAATGATTTCCTTTAAGGCTCAATTTCCAACTTCTTCCTTTCTCCATGGGCACACTGCTTGAGAATTTTGATATACCCTGCCTAAAGGACAAGTACAGCATGTTCGTCTTCCACGAAATCACAAAACATTGCCCCTGTTGAAATATGAGATATGTGCATCAGCGAAAGGCTGTCCGCGGGATATTCAATTTTGGTGTCTTTGTTAATCGGTTTTTGTTTTGTATTTTGGTTTAATTTTCTTCTTCTTTTTTTGGATATCATGAAGCACAATTTGGAGCGACAACGCCCCGTTTATAATTGCTTTATAGCCGGAGCATATATATATGCACATATTTATGCGAGACATCCATAAACGGGCCTACAGCGTGTATTACACATCATACAAATGAGACGACGATGAACGTGATCAGCCTACATAAGGATACGTAGAAGAGGACGAAGAAGGAGAACAACAAGAAGCAGTAAAAATAATGAAACCAAGCAAGGCGAAACAAGAAGCCAGTGAAGCAGAAAACGTTGCAAATTCTCGGAAGCTGCGCTGAAGTTTCGTGATTGCGTGACATAAAAGGCGCACTTACTATATTTGGAGACTTGCGTAGAGTTTGTAAACATGCAATTTACAAGGTTTGCTGAAGTCTGTTTGATTGAAGTGCATTTGGAAAATATTTATAATTATTTTTGGAGACTTGTGTAGACTCTGAAAGAATACGTCGCCAGCATTTGATAAACATTTGGAGACTTGCGTAGAGTTTGTAAACATGCAATTTACAAGGTTTGCTGAAGTTTGTTTGCTTGAAGTACATTTGGAAAATATTTATAATTATTTTTGGAGACTTGTGTAGACTTTCAAAGAATACGTCGTCAGCATTTGATAAACATTTGGAGACTTGCGTAGAGTTTGTAAACATGCAATTTACAAGGTTTGCTGAAGTCTGTTTGATTGAAGTGCATTTGGAAAATATTTATAATTATTTTTTGAGACTTGTATAGACTTTCAAAGAATACGTCGTCAGCATTTAATAAACAAGCAATTTATAGGGTTTGCTGGAAAATATTTATAATTATTTTTGGAGACTTGTGTAGACTATGCAAAAAATACGTTGTGAGCGTATTAAAACGTTTGATGCACTCAATTAAATTATATCTAATGCAATTCATCACAAAATATAGAAATTATGCTTTTGGAGACTAGTGTAGACTTTTCAAAATTGTTCTTTTTGCCATATAATGCTATTAGCTGTTATTTGTCAGTTATAATGTAATAACATATTTAAGTTATACTTGCGGAGATTTGTGTAGACATTGTAGATTTGACTTAAAATTAAAGAAATCTACAAACACTTAACAAACACCAAACACCATTCACTTTTTCTAGCATTCAACTATAAACTATGATTCAACCACATGCACAAAGTCTCTTTGGAGACTTTGCAAAATCGTTTTGTGGAGACTTGAGCATTATTACTTGTTTTGTAATGTGTAGAGTATGCACCGTCTTTGTAGAATTGCGAACAATTCGAAGCTTATTTGGCTAATGGATGGATATGAATGCCCTGTAGCCCAATTAAACTGTCGGGTATGATTGTGTAGACTTCTCACCTGTCGATTGAACGCGTCCGGCATGGTGAACGTACTGTGAATCCAGCAAAAGGTGTTGACCACATGCGGCGGAATGCCATTGACGATGCAGCTGATTGGCTGGCCGACGTACTGGGTGGCCGTAATGATCAGGCTGCAGGTAAGCAAAAGTACCGTTGTGAAGGAGTTGTGCAGACGAAACACTGCATTATCCGTCTGGATGTCCTGCCATTTGAGGTAGCTCTTCAGGCTACCTAATAGCTTATACATTTTGGCACAATTTCAAATAGCTGAGTCTGCTGCGATTCTGAAGAGTTGCGATGGAACAGAGCTTCAGCTGAAGCGAGTATTCAAGAAAAAAATACAAAAAACAGCCACCTGGACAGTGTTGCAAAATGTCGCGTTGATAACAAATTGCTTTGAATTTACGGCTCGTATTGTCTCTTCGTCTTTCGTTTACTGTTATTGTTGTTGTTGTTGTTGTTGTTGTTTCTGCTAATCAGACAACGCCAGCGATGCATATCAATGTATCAAACTGTAAATAGACAAATTGGGGAGATGTCAAAAACTTGGAAATCAATTATAGTATACTTGTAATGTGAGAGAATGAGATACCGAAAGAATGGGGCAGAGAGAGGTGGAGAAAGAACATAAATATAAAAAGAACATTATAATATAGAATATAATATATACTTGATTTATATATTATATATATACTATATATATATATATATATATATATATATATATATATATATATATATAAATCAAATACAATACATAAATCAAATGTCCAAAGTATATCCAATTAAGTTCAGAAATTGAATCTCATATCTTTATCCTTTTTGTTGTAGAAGCAAGCTTCAATGTATATGATTAATATCTAAGATTAAGATTAATATTTAAGAACTTTTCTAATGTTTCTTATATATCTATATATACAGAAAATTCGACTGGGACGTGAATAAAGCACAACAGGTGTTACGTTCATAGACTCTACTGCAATCTTATGGGTCTTAACTTATGGGCATATGGACAGAAACTGGCCAATTAACAAACGCGACTCAGCTCCTCGCCCTGATCAGAGATATACAGAATTCTCCATATTCGAGCGACCCATCTGGCAACCATACAAGGTTGCCCATATTCTTTTCTTTTTCTTTTTTTTTTTTTGTAATCAATGAAAAATACAATTTTGTTGATGTTGCCGATAATAATCATATTATTTGGTTCAATTAGACTTGTTGAAATCTCTCAAATGGCCGCCTTGAGCCTCTACGGCGTATAGTGTACGTCTCTGTCAAAAGGTATAGGGCTGCCAGGTGGATCACTCAAATATGAAGAGCCCTGTACATACATACCTTATGGGCTCTGTCACGCCTCCTTCTGGCTGTTACGCAAATTTTAAGAAAACTATTATACCATAATTGGCCAATTTCAATGGTATACCAAATGTATATATATATATATACTTATGCAAATGCATATATAATATATATTTTTATCAAATTGAGAGCTAAAGTCGTGCTTTAAATAGTTTTTTGATGGGCAATATTTGCTACATATAAACATTTATATATCTCGGAGCTCTAATTAAATTAAAATTCCTGTTCAGATTGTCTGGGCTGTTCGTCGGTTCGTTATTCCCTATCTAAATATCCCTCTTTTCCTTCCCTCCTCGCCCACACATCTGTCGTTTTGCTGTGTGTGAAGGTCGTTTAAATAACACAGGTTCTATATCTATCTACAGCCTGCTCTATCTAGAACTATATCTATGTCTGTATATATACACATAGATATATGTATATAGTATTCCAGTATCTTTGGGGATCGGTACTTTTAGTTTGATTGGAAAACGTGTTGCGTTCCTCTGATTGAAGTCGGCCGAAAAATGTAAATTTTTTGTTTGCTTCACGCTATCGGAAGATAAACACGCGACTTGACTTCGAGCATCGTAAGCTATTTGAAACAAATGGGGGGACAGGAGGCGTGCCAACGTGTGAGTGTGTGTGAGTGTGTGTGCGTGTGCTATTGTGTGATTGAGCAAGAACGTAAATCAACTAATAGAATCTGCAGACAGCTTCAATTTCAATTAAAGGCAAATGCGCTGCACTGAGAGAAATTGATGCGTGCCATCATTTAAATCTATCCAATTGCCATTTGTTCCACTTGTTCGATGTCACCCTCTCTCTCTCTGTCACTCTCCCTCCCTCCCTCTCACCATCTCTTTCTCCAATTGAGAGTTGAATGCACTCGACTCGATCTTTATACGCTTGACCCGATCTTCCACTTAAGTCTTCTCATTCTTATTCAAGCATCAATCGATTGCCTAAAGCAATTGCTATTTTAATACTCTGGCCATGATGTGCAAAAGGGGTATATTGGCTTTTAGGTATTTTAGGTGATGTTTAAATGATTCACAGCTTTCCCATTGACATATTTTGAATATTTATTAGGATTATAGGGTAAGATTATAAGATGACTTCTAGAAGTCAATTCTCTTTTTGCACTTTTCTACAACTTAACAAAAAAAAGCTCTGCAATTGTCGACGCATATTGAAATTATTATATTTAGACTTAATTTAGATCTGTTTGCATAAACTAATTCAATTATTTGATTCATTCCTCATTCTGGGTGTCAACTCAAATGGGATCAAACATTTCAGAATGTCACATAAAGCAGAATTTTTAAATTGCAAATGAATGAAACTGTGGGAGAGACAGAGACACAAAGAGAAAGATAGAGAGAAAGAGAGATTTGGGAAAGAAGGAGCTACAGGGGATACAGGAGATTATAAGTAAAATAGAATAGAGAGAAAATTTATATAAACGTGAGACGGAAAGAGAAGAGAGGCAAAGGGAGAGAGAGAGAGAGAGAGAGAGAGGGCGAGAAAGAGAGAGAATGGGATATAAAATGGGAGTATGATAGTATGAGAAAATGAGTAATACATAAAGTGAGAGAGTGAGTGAGAGAAAGAGTAGGAAAGTGAGAGGTTAGATACAGAGGGAGAAGGTGAGAAAGAGAGCGAAGAGGCAGAAAGAGAACGTGTGAAAGGAAGATAGGAAGAGAGAGAGAGAGAGAGTGAAAGGATAACAGACAGAGAAACAGAGCGAGAGAGAGGGAGAGAGTAAGAGAGGGATAGAATGAGAGAGAGGGAGAGGGAAAGAGAGGGATAGAAGGAGTGAAAGGATGCCAGGGAGAGAGAGAGATATATATATAGAAAGAGAGAGAGAAAGAATGAGTGAAAGGATGACAGAGAGAGAGATTAAGAGAAAATGACTAATACAATAAGTGAGAGAGAGAAAGAGAAAGACGGAGAGGGAGAACGTGGGAAGGAGAGAGAGCAGAGACAGAGAGACAAAGAGAGAGAACAAGTGAAAGGAAGATAGAGAGAGAGAGAGAGAGAGAGAGAGAGAGATGGAAGGAGTGAAAGGATGTCAGAGAGAGAGAGATATATATATATATGGAAAGAGAGAAAAAGAATGAGTGACAGAGAGAGAGATTAAGAGAAAATGACTAATACAATAAGTGAGAGAGAGAAAGAGAAAGACGGAGAGGGAGAACGTGGGAAGGAGAGAGAGCAGAGACAGAGAAAGAGAGAGAACAAGTGAAAGGAAGATGGAGAGAGAGAGAGAGAGAGAGGAAGAGAGAGAGAGAGTCCTCCAAAATTGTGTAATATTTGAAAGAAATCTGATATTGGCATCACTTTCGCAGAGGCAACTCAAATAATCTGCTAATTGCTTCTATTTATAGAACTAAAGTGTTTTTCGTCCCGCTGGCGCTGATAAGAAACTTCCCCAACTGAAAAACGTTTGTAAACTTTGAACTAATTTGATTTAGTGATTGCTGCAGAGAAGACTGAGAGCTGTGTGTGCCTCATCTGTGGAGCACATTCATCTACTTTTGAGGGTATCAATTTGGCATTATTTAACCCTTTTCAAGCTGCTTCGCCGTGCAGCTGCCCCCTGCTACCTTCCGCCCACTCCTGCCCCTGTCATCACTGCCCACCTGTGCTGTGCTCTATATCGTGTTGCTTTCCATGTATATACGATCGTTCAGCTTATAACTAACTATTCTATTGACACCCTGCTGGTTCCGTCACACACACACACACACACACACACACACACACACATGCATACATGCATACATATACCCATATACCCCTCGATCTTCCCCTTTATTTGGCCGCTGTTTTCCTGTTTATTCCACACGCTTCGCTGGCTACGGGCAAGGCAAATGCAACTGCAACAATTAACCGCAACAGGCAGCCGCAACAATGACCGCCACACAAACAAACACACAGAGGCCCGCTTCTCCTCCTCCTCCTGCTCCCCCTCGCCTTCTGCCTCCTGCTGCTAGTGGGGCGCTTTTAATTCATTGCCAAGGCCATGGAAAGCGAGGCAAAAGTTATGTGCGAAAAATTGCAATTTCTATGCGCACTTATAGCGTACCAAAAGTAGGGGGCGCACCGCCGCGGCAAGGGGAAGGGGGGGGGGTGTGTGTGTGTTAGGTGTGGTGTTGGCAGCTGTTAGTTGAACCGAGTGCAGGTGTCGCATTGCAAAGGTCGTCGGCGTCGGGCAGTATTACGTGCTTTAGACTGTATTTCAAAATCAGAAACAGCAAACAAAATACAAACAGAATTTCTGTTTTAAATTAAAAGGGAAATGGGGTTGCATGGGGTATGCCAGACATGGGCAGGCATTATGTAACAGTAAGGAATGTGTATGATGTGCCATAATAATGATAAACCTTATGATAATTCTAAATGTAATTAACAATCTGGGCAAACTGATGTTAATACTAATGATAATGATAATAAAAATACTTAGAATACTAATGACATTGATTGCTAAAAATAATTATGAATGGCACAAAACTGAACTAATGCTAATGCTAATGCTAATGTTAATGCTAATGCACTCTACTAATGACAATAGTAATGCTTTGAACGGGGATAATTATGAATGCTAATAATAATTATGAATCTAACAAAACTAAACTGAAGCTAATCCTAATGCTGATAATGAGAGTAGTGATGCTAAGGATAATGATAATGGAAATTCCAAAAAAATATATGAATAATGAAGCTGATGAATAATTATATAATTATATGTATAATAATTATATAATTAAACATATAATTGAAATGTTCAATGACTATTTGGCTTAGTTTAATACTCATATTACGATGTTAATGTTAATGATAAAGACTACTCATGCTAATGACAATAGCAATGAGAATGCCTAGATTCACACTAGATTATTAAGCTTGGTAATAATGAAGCGAATGTAAACGTGCTAGACTAATCATAATGATTATGCAAATGGCTGTAATAACGACAATGATAATGGCTAATAATAATGCATATGCTAATGAGCTATGCTCCTGATACGGCAAATGCAAATGTCAATAACAATGAGAATAAGAAAGCGAAAGCTAAAGCTAATCAATGCATTACAATTGATATATAAATATAATAACGATAATGAACATAAGTGATGAATCGAAGAGGGCTAATTGAAATTGGTAACAATGATGGCAATACTAATGAGTAATGCTATTAGTATTTCCATTGTGAAATACTTTTTCTGATTTTATAAATATATTAGGAATCGTAGATGATGTGTTCTATGCGTCATAGAACCAAACAAAAATATAACGTGTTGATTTGATGATTTTTCCTGAATACTCTTAAAGTTTTTCTGATCAACTTGAACATATATATATATATATATATATATATACATATATATTGACTTTCAGTCAAGTCTCAGTTTCTATAGCTTGACTAGTTTGTGCAGGTAATTGATTTGATGATTTTTCCTGAATACTCTTAAAGTTTTTCTGATCAACTTGAGCATATATATATTGACATACATATATTGACTTTCAGTCAAGTCTCAGTTTATATAGCTAGTTTTTGCAGGTAATACGCTAGTCGCTCAGCTGAAGCATTCCAAATAGGCATTTGCATCGGCAATGCTTTTAGTTGGCGCTGTTTATCTGTTTGTTTGTCATGCAATTAGAATGCTGAGAGCTTTACACGTTTAACCTTAACATGAATACTTTGTCCGAGTCCGGATCGAATTGGAGTCGCACAGACTTTTTTTTTCAGTTAGTCATTCATTAAATTTGTGATGTCACAAGCTAGAAAACAAATTCATTCGGCTTTAATTGCATTGTTCTGCTGTTGCTTGTTGTTGTTGGCCAGCTGCTTGGCCAAGCGGAAGTGCTTACCTCTCCCTCTCCCTCTCCCCTTGCCACGCTCTATCACTCTTGCTACCTGCATCTAAATCTTGTTTCTCCCTCTGCATCCCTTTGTTTGGGTTTCTCCCCATCTCTTTCTCTCCGTCTCCCTCTCTGTTTGTCGCTTTGTTTAGCTACCTTCGATGACTCTGCATTTGGCAGATGGCAGCAAACTTCAATTGGAAAATAACGAGAGTAGCTCGAACTATTTAGATATTTGCATTTATTAAAACTTAAGTTATATTCCCATAGTAAAAAACGCGCTTCAATCTTTGTTCTCATGTACTTAAAGTTTCTATAAAATGAGCTTTAAGAAAACTACACTTTAAAAAAAGCTAATTATATATGTTTTACAAACTCTAGCTTGAGCTTGAGCTTTCCACAAACGAAGCTTATATTTACGTATGTTAAGCTTTAATAAACTTTGACAGATCCATGCACAAAACTTTACTTAATAATAATAATAATATTATAATATTTTGCTTTCATCTTTCATCTTTACTTCAACTTTTAATAAAATAAAGCTTCACAGAGCTTTTGACAGCTAGCTATCTATTTCATATAATTTATATTTTGAATGTTTTCGCCATAAAATACTTTCATCAACTTTAGCTTTAAGCATTTCACTCTAATCATTTCTAATCTATTTTTCTTTTATTTGAATTATATAGAAACTTTCCTCAAATAGTCTGAACTTTATGATATATGCAATTTTTGTTTGCATGTATTAAATTGAAGCTTTTTATTTGGCGTCAGTCAAACATTTTTGGAATTTAAGTAAGCGCATTTCCCAGCTCAATTTTGATTTACTCATTTAAAAATAAAATATACAAACTTAGCTTGCTTTGTTCGAGGTTATATACCTCAAAACCTGAAAAGTTTAAGCTGCGTCTCACTGAGCCACAGAAGCTAAGCTCATAAAGCACATTGATTTATGTGTTGGGTAGAGATAAAAGACACAGACGCCATTTGAAGATTTTTAATTAGAAAACAAGCTCGACTTGAGCTGGGATTAATATATTATCGTTTTTCCAGGTACTTCATAAACTGCCCACCCCTTCCCGGCCCATCGTCCGCCCTCACTTACATTTTGGGTTCGTAAAAACCGCAGACATTAAAAAAGAGAGAGAAAAAAAAGAACCAACACTAGTATTAGGGAGCTCCTCAGCGAGCGGGACAATTCGAGCTGTGGACGCTGCAATCGAAACAATGAGTTGCCTCTGTGCGGCTTCAATTGACCATTTCCGTCGCACGGAACGGGCAGGGAGGAGCTGAGGATAGAGAATGGGGGAAGAGGCGAGAGCCGAGGGCCGAGGGATCTGACAAGTGGAAGGCGGCACTAATGAGAAACATCTTTGGCTTAAAGCCGCTGCAGATGCTAAGAAGATGAAGCTCAGTGTCAAAGCAAGAGAGAGCGAGAAGGAGAAAGAGAATGAGGGAGAGAAAGCGACAGAGAAGATGTAAATAAAAACGCAGAGCTCTTCTTGATATTTAAAACGTGAGAGCAGCATAAAACCAAAAAGCAAAAAAAAAAAAAAAAAAAAAAAATAATAATAATAAAAATAAAAAATAGAAGCTGCAGCTGAAAATTTTTCTTCAAGAATGAAAACAAAAGAACTGTGGAAAAACAAACTTCGGGAACACAAAGATATGCCAAAGGGTAGACTAATTGAGAGAAAGAAGGCAAGATAAGCGAAGAAATGTAATTAAGTTTAATCAAACAAGGCGGCAAAGCGTTAGCCTCAAGAAACAAATTTTTTTACTGAGAAATATTACAGCAGAATAAATGGGTGAAATATTAAAAGCTTCGATTTTTAAATTAATTTAAACTTAAAACATCAAATTTTAAAAAAGGCTTATCAAAAATGGCCTTTTCTTCTGCTTTCAAAAGGTGAAAAATTATATATATTTAATTAAATTTTTAAATAAAAAAACCCTAAAAATTCAATTTATTTCATGTAAAAAATATTTTTCTTTTAATTTTTTTTTTAGGTAAAAATATGCAGATATGCATTTATACCTTTTAAGTCTAAATATAATTTTTTTAAGTGTCAGAACAAAAAAAAAAAAAAAAAAAAATTAATATATATGTATATATTTTTTTCAGTTTCTTAAAAAAAGTAATTTAAAATTAAAATGAATTATATTACATATAAATTTTAATGTTAATAATAATATAATATGCAATAATAAATTGCAGATTGCAGAACAAAAATATGTCAATATATATAATTATTTTCAATTTCTTAAAAAAAAAAAGAATATTAGAATAAAATTTCTTAAATTTTAATTTTTATAATAATATAATATGCAATAATAAATTACACCCAATTGGTACGGTTAAATGTTTTACATAAGAGCAGCTTAGATTACTGCTAATTAGCACTGTTAATCTTGAGCTTGAGCTTGAGAGCGCTCTCTCTCTCTCTCTCTCTCTCTCTCTCACTCACACACACATGCGCATATGCATTAAGATTGTTAATGGAAAGAAGAGGTAGATTTGTGACTTACGCGAAAAAACGTTGAAGTCCCTTGCGTTGGTCTCTTTTAGTGTTTGCTGCTGTTGTTGTTGTTGTCGTTGTGGTTCGCCTGAACTTTCATTGTGTGTGGCTGTTGTTGTTATTGTTGGTGCGCTGCAAAATCAGCTGCCAGCTGTGCGAGTGTTGTTGTTCTTGTTGTTGTTACTATGCAGCGAATTTGCATAAACAGCGGCGCTACACACACTCACACACATACACTCAAAGACAAAGCAGCACCAGAACAGGTTCTCCTGTAGGGTTTTTGTTGTTGCTGAAGGGCTGCTGCACTCTGTTTTATTCTTTTTTATTATTGTTTTATTTTGTATACACGTTTTTTGTTGTTGTTGTTGTTGCAGCTGTGCGTAAAACGCGCGCGTCGCGTCGTTGCGTTGCAGTTGCTGCAGCCTAACACGCGCAACTGAAACCCAAAATCCAAAATCAAAATGATGAAAAAAAAAATAGAGCCAAATAAACGCGCGTTCTAGATTGTCCAGTTTCTTTGCTCACAGGAGTAACTGCAATTGTATGCACAGGAAATACAACAACAACAAAATTGCAACAAGCAAAAAAAAAAATAAAATAAATAATAATAATAATAAAAAAATGAAGTAACAGAAACAGCGGCAAACGTAAAACAGAAGTTTAAAAAATGAAATGAAATTGTTTTGAGCTCGCTTTTTCGACTGTATTTGAGCAGAGACCAGCGTGCGCTGCTGTCGCCGTCGACTGCCGCCGCTTGCTTATCGTCGTTTCGTTTCGTACCGTTTTCGTTGCTGCTGCGGCTACAAAAAAAATCTCACACGCGCGCACCACGTTCGCTGTTGCGCTCAAAACTCAACTGCTCAACGTCTATACGGTAACGCAACTCAACTCAGCTTCAAGCCACTCCCGCTCCCGTGCACGCGGTCTCTTCTCAGCGCTCTCTTTGCGCGCACACTCTCGCACTCACGTACGCTATGCGTGCGCGTCTTGGCGGCTTGGCTGTGTGTGTTGTGGCTGATGTTAAATTTGTTCTCGTTGAGTTAAGCGTTCGTTCTCTCACTCTCTCATGCGCTCCTGTGCTGAGGGGATGGCTATATTGGATTTTCTTGTAAGCTTTGATTAAACTGTGCGCGCACTCAATGGCATAAATTGGAGCATGCACACAGGCACACAGGCACACTCACACGCACATGCACTCTCGTATGTACACGCACTTTTGAGCACTATTTAAGCGCAGCTGAAACACTCTCTTGAGCTTAACTTTGTTTGAGCTGCACTCATTTACCTCAGCTTTGTCGTCGTTGGTTACAAAGTGCTGTTTCTACTGGCTTCTGCTTGATTGCTTGACTTCTTTATAAACATACACATATTTACATAGATATATATGTTCATATATACATATAGGTATATAAATATATGTATATATAGTTTGTTTTTTTTTTTGTTAATGTTTCGAATTTCACGTTGTGGTCTTTTTGTTGCGTTTGCCTTTTTTCTCGCTTTCCTGTCTTCAATTTAAAATCACATTTCGAAAGGTAAGGTTTTCTCTTCTGCTTCTTTTTACCATTTTTTTTAATTTTACCTTTTTTGGTTTGTTATAAAAATGCGGTAAGAAAGAAAAACTGGTCATTTAAATGGTGTTGAATTTAATTTTTTTCGGCAGTACTTTTTTTTTGCCTTTATTAAAAGAGTAGAAGGAAGAGGTAGAGGAGAAAGCGGGAAGAGGCTTTAGAGGCAAGCAAATCGACTTTGATATGCTCTATAAATAATATAATAATAAGCTGTTAATTTGTTATTGTCAATTCGCTGTGAAAAGAAATATAAAAATAATAAATATTCTAGGAACAATTTAAAAATAAATACATATAAAAACTGTACGAAATAAATACAATAAAAATACGGTAAATAAACAATAAAAAAGTTTTCTATTTTCACATATTTCAACATATTGTAACTAAATCCGTTTTGGAAGTGGGCAAGTATTTCCAAATAGAATTTAAAATATTTCCTTTCTGCTTTTCCAATGTCTTACGTTGTAAATTCTATAAAAATCTCTAGAATATTTGGTGCATTTCTAGCACATATTTGAATATAGCTTTAAAGCTTCATTTGTTATATTACAGATAGTATGTGCTAAGCCGTTTATCAACACTGCAATGGGCTCCCAATAGCTGTGCAGTGTTTGGGCGCGTGATCTGCCATATAATTCATACTAAATGTGACCCGCTTTGACAATAGCGCCGTCAATGTTGTTGGCTCAGCTTTCATCAGTCATCAGTTCGGTTCATCAGTCATTCAATCAATATGGCTGCTCTCCGATTACAGTTAGGTTGGAGTAGTTTGCATTTAACCACATTTATGGCTGCGAGCTGCGCGTGTGCAACGCAATTTATAGGGCTTTCTGTTTGAGTCGTCGGCGTGACACCAGTTCAAGACATGCCTGGCCCAAAAGTCGGCATGTCCCGCCCCACCTACCCAAAAATTCCTCGGCCCTTTTGCCCCACATGTGGTCGTATCATGCAGTGAGCGCGTGCAAAGTATTCGATATACCCTGTAAATATTTTTCAAATCTGGCTGGTGTTAGTTAAAATGATTATGATTATACTAATAGTATTGATAATGACAATGACAATGACAATGACAATGACAATGACAATGACAATGACAATGACAATGACAATGACAATGACAATGACAATGACAATGACAATGACAATGACAATGACAATGACAATGACAATGACAATGACAATGACAATGACAATGACAATGACAATGACAATGACAATGACAATGACAATGACAATGACAATGACAATGACAATGACAATGACAATGACAATGACAATGACAATGACAATGACAATGACAATGACAATGACAATGACAATGACAATGACAATGACAATGACAATGACAATGACAATGACAATGACAATGACAATGACAATGACAATAAAGTTTTGTTCATTTTTATAGGCTATCTTCTAGTCGAGGACGCCCTTAATAAACTTTTTTAAAAATAATTCCAGTGTTGTCTTGTCTCCTTCTTCTTCTTCTGCTTCTGCTTCTTTAACATGATCGTCTTGCTGGTCTTGGCCTTTTTAATGGTCCCACCATAAACTGCGCCACTTTCGTAAAGTTGAAATAATTCAGGTGCGTTGTCATTGTACCCCCCGCTCCGCACTTAAGCCCGACTTGTAATGTGTGTGTACACTGTACATATGTATATATGTATGTACATATGTATGTATGTATGTATGTATGTACATGTGCATGTATGTTTGTATCTTGCTGTGCCTTTCACTCAGCTATGTTGTGCACGTATGCCCGTTAACCGACAAACATTTCGATAACTGTCTTTTTGCTTTGTGGGTGCACGGAGCAACGTACGTGACATTGATTAATGTGTGTGTGCATGAGCGTGTGTGTGTGTGCGTGTGTCAGTTTGTCTTTGCTTTGCATTGCACTTCGACTTGAGCCAATGCTGAACTCTATTTATGTTTGTTTTCCTGATTGAACCTGGCGGCGTGTTGCCTTCCCTCCCTCCCTCTCTTTCTCTGTCGCTATCCCTCTTTCTCCTTGTTTGCCTCATGCTTGTCTCTTAGTGCATTTGCACTTAATTCGCCGTCTTGCCTATTCCACTCAAATGCATGATTCTCTTTCACTCAATTCTCCTGCCTATCCACTTCCTTTTTATGCTTCCGCATGCAGCTTCCCTGTTGTTGACTTTGCTGCGCACTCGCCCCTCTCCAGCCGTGCTCTCTTGAGCGCATTCTCTCACTCTGTCTCTCTCTCCTCTTCGTGCATTCGACGTGGCAGCCTGGGCGCCGGTTTTCTTTCTTTTTTTCAATTATGCACTCGGCTAAGTCACCAAGTGTGTAGATCAAAGTGCACAAGTTACATACATACATATACATATACGAGTCTGCCAGCATGTGGCATGCATATATGTACATTTACATATGTATGTACGTCTGTATTTATGTATGCGAGTGTGCATGGGTAAGTGTAAGTGCAACATCTGCAGACACTGTACCTCGCCTTGCTGCATCAGCCTTGCATTTCATTTTGAGAAACTTCTCCTGTAGATCGTTCCATTTGTCACGTACGCAGAAATGTTGACTATTTACATAAAACTCTATATATGTAAATGGGATAGATGGTATATATGTATGTGATGATCACTTCGCGTATTTCCGATCTTCCATCTTCCATCTTCCATCTTCCATCTTCCATCTTCCATCTTCCATCTTCCATCTTCCATCTTGCTTTTCCTATCTCCTATCTCCTATCTCCTAACTCCTATCTCCTATCTCCTATCTCCTATCTCCTATCTCCTATCTCCTATCTCCTATCTCCTATCTCCTATCTCCTATCTCCTATCTCCTATCTCCTATCTCCTATCTCCTATCTCCTATCTCCTATCTCCTATCTCCTATCTCCTATCTCCTATCTCCTATCTCCTATCTCCTATCTCCTATCTCCTATCTCCTATCTCCTATCTCCTATCTCCTATCTCCTATCTCCTATCTCCTATCTCCTATCTCCTATCTCCTATCTCCTATCTCCTATCTCCTATCTCCTATCTCCTATCTCCTATCTCCTATCTCCTATCTCCTATCTCCTATCTCCTATCTCCTATCTCCTATCTCCTATCTCCTATCTCCTATCTCCTATCTACTATCTACTATCTACTATCTCCTATCTACTATCTCCTATCTTAAACATATATTGATCATTTATAAAAGAAAAACTCAAGTACTGGATCGCTGATGAGCTGAAAACAAGCAATAATAGATGACGACTATCGCTAATGCATATTGAACACTGAAAGACAAGTTATGGGATCCTCCTAAACTCGAGTGGGTTTTTTTTATTGATGGTTAAAGATTTTATTCTTGTTATGGATCGACTGAATATTCCGGTTTAGTTCATAGGCAACAAATTGTTCAGGTTTGGCTTGTTTCCTTTCAACTTTACAGATAGCATAGAATATATAGACATTTTCTATAATAGATGTATTTATATATATAGATTCCGTTGATTCGGTTCAAATTGCATTTGAGTTTTCAAAAGGTTGTCAAGCTTCTGCCATATAAATGGAACTATCCTTAATGGAGAGCCATTAAAATGTCTTGTTTGGGCTGCAGATTGAGCAATTCTTACACACACAAACACACACACACATATATATATATATATATATATATATATATACATATATATATGTATGTTGCATGCCGCACGTCGCAACGCATGTCGCATGCTACATTGGCCAGGCCAGTCGCTGAAGTCAAGCATAAACCATAAAGAGAAAACCTGAAGTTGGGTCGTGTGGGTTTTTTTTTTAAGGTTTGGCCCTGTTTTCGGGGGTAGAGGGGAGCGGGCGGTTGGGGCCCGGGTTGGCCTGTGGTTGGGGGCTGGGGGCGCTGGCACCTAGCCGGAGCCCAGCTCGGTGCCCACCTTCCACGTTCTGCATTTTACAAACTCTGTCTGCCGATCAGATCGTTGACAATGGCATTTTTTTGTGGGCAGCACGACTCGTTGTGAAGAAGTTGGGAGTGCTCGAATGCGAGATACCCTATATATTGTTGTTTACAGCGAGATCTCTTATAAACGGTCCTAGGTCCTAAGTCAATTAACAAATTTGTGTAAGCCTTAACTATTGGAATGTTCAATGTGTTGTCGATATTTATCGATATCATAGAACTAATCACTAATGGGAAATAAATGTCAATTGCTGCTTTTATAATATGCTCAACTTTTAGCTTGTTAGAAGTAGGTAAAGAATAGGGAAATTTGGAACTTGGGATTATATAAATGATCAGTGAGATCGAAACTGCCTTCACCTGTCTGTTATATAAATAATCTTTAAGGTATTGAACTCGATTTTTGCACATGCTTTGCCAATAAGTACAGGGTATACAAAGCTGTTTTTTGCCTTGTTTGTATGGTCGTGTGCGAGTGTGTGTGTCTCTGGCTGTGTGCGTTGAGCTTTTGTCTCAGTCAAGTTGAATGCCCTCGTTGATTCTCGCTTTGGCTGCTAGCGAAACTCGCTGAGGTAGCCAAAGCGGGCCCAAAGAACCCAACGATGACGTTTCCAATAGCAGCTCCAATGAGATTCCAATCAGAACGCCAACGGGGGAGCGAAACTAGTGTGTCTGTGTGTGTGTGTGTATGCGGTATACCTGTTGCCTTGCATTGGCATTCACTGGAGTGTTGCCAAGCAACAAGTTTCGATAAACGATAAACGGATGAGCGCAGATGGCACGCTAGAGGGCGCCAGTAAAAGGATGCGGCCGCGCACAGCTGATAAAAGAGCTAGGGCTAGAATAACAGTCGAGTCTAACAGCAGGTGAGCGAGAGAGAGCGCTAGCAAGTGCTCAACTCATACACGCGCACTCGGCTAACTGCCTAAGCGCGCGTGTGTGTGTGAGTCGTTGTGTGTGCGTGTGTGTGTGCTGCTCGCTAGCAACAACTGAAACGAACAGAAACGAAGTTAAAACAACGCTTCAGTACAAGCTTGGCATTTGCTGACGACGCCGACTTTGGTCTCTCATCGCCGTCTCTTCGTTTCTATCTTCTATCTGTGTGCGTGTGTGCGTGTGTCTCTCTGCCTGTGTGTGTATGTGTGTGCGCGCGCGCGTTTAGTGCGTCATCACTCTAGCCAGCAACATTGTGCAATCGAAAAACCACAACAACAACAACAGCAACAATAATGAACAAAATGCCAATGCTGCCAGCGCTGCTGTTGACTTCGCTGCTCTGGTTCTGCTGCCGCCTGCAATGCACCTTGGCAATTGAATGTTACGTATGCGATGCGAGCGACACGAAGAATCCGTTCCAGTGCGGCGAATGGTTTGATCGCTTCGATCAGCCCGATATCCAGCCGCAGAACTGTTCGAGCGTCCATGGCGCCACGTTCTGTGTGAAGCATGTGGGCCGCTTCGAGGGCGGGATTGGGGCGAAACGTTTCTGCAGCTCCAAGGATTTGGGCAACTATTGTGACTATGTGCGCAACAAGGGCGATCGCATGGATTATCGCAGCTGCATCTACACCTGCGATACGGATGGCTGCAATCACTCCAATCAATTGGCCAGCAGCAGCAGCGTATGGGGTGTGGCGCTAGCACTGCTCACGCTCACAGTCTGGCAACGCTGCTGAGAGCGGATGAGAGAGCAGCGGAGCGAGAGCGCCAGCGAGAGAGCGTAGCTTAAACAGAGCTTTGTAAACAAAGCGGACAAACAAACAGCAAACAGCAAACAGCTTGTTATTGGCTTTGATTACTTATGCGTCTTATATTTGTTTTTTCTTCTCGTCTTCTTCTTCTTCAATTCTTTTTATACAAACAAAAATATAATTTTTTTTTTATATTCGTAAGTTAAGCTAAGTTGAACATGAGTAAAGATTCCCACACATAAATAAAGAAAAAAGGCGGCTTTTTAATTGACATTGGGCATGGCACACGTCTCAGCAGAAATTGTAAGAGACACGCAGAGAGAGAGAGAGAGAGAGAGAGAGAGAGAGCGAGGGAGAGAGAAACTGAGGGAGACGTTGGGGGGCGTGTGTGGAGGTTTTGCGGCTTACAATTTGATAGGTTTGCGGCATTATTGGCTAATCGACAGATTGATCTATGCGATTGCCACTGCAACTGTAACTGCTGTGACATACATTTCAACGACGAAAGATACCCTGTAATTGGTATATACTCAAGTTGGGGTATATTGTGTTAAATTAATCTTTGTTTGCGTTGCTATTAACTTAACTGCAACTATAGAATACATTGTTGTACCATATACGACTGTAGATACCCTCGAAATTTAATAACAGAGAGTAATAAAAGCAGCACGCCTTGAAATACCCTGTCGTAAAAGATATTGAAAAGCTCTTAGCTCGACTTAAGATTAATAATATATTGCAACTGCAATAAATATAGTGGCTGAAGTACGACTTGCTATACCCTGTAATAGGGATATATGCAGAGTAAAAGGATGTTGATGTATTGAAAGTAAGCCGTGTGTCTTTTACATCGATACAAAAACAATTGATTGTTGGGGAACGACTTGTTATACCCTGTAATCAAAATATGTTAAAAATAAACCTTATTTTAATAAGCTTAAAATTAGTTTAAGGACCTCCAGGTATATTCGATATATCTGAGTTGAAATCTGAAAAGAAGCTCTGAAATTTGAATTACGTTTTGCAACATCAAGGGGTATCTCATGGTCAATTTGCTGCCCAGAACATTTGTACTAGTTTGAAAGTTGTCGTCGTTGCCAGCCAATTTGCCTTGAGGTTGTCTGACGACGAGCGACCCTCAATCAATCGGATTGCAACCTGTGCGGTTGGCCAAACGAATCGAATGGAATCGAAAGATTAAAGATGCAAATAAAATTTATATTGACATTTCATTAAGCGAGAATCATTTAATGCGGCTCAATTAGAGGTTACTTCTTGATTGAGAAGCCAATTTTCATATGAATATACATATGTATATAGACTTGATGCTAGGTATTAGCCGCCCACGTTCCAATTCCGATTCCAATTCCAAGTTCCACTCGCAATTCCAATTCCAATTCTATTTACAGTTGCGTAATTGCCTAAATTGAAA
This sequence comes from Drosophila mayaguana, assembly GCA_037075325.1. Classification (NCBI taxonomy): domain Eukaryota; kingdom Metazoa; phylum Arthropoda; class Insecta; order Diptera; family Drosophilidae; genus Drosophila; species Drosophila mayaguana. The sequence goes on along the minus strand of JBAMCG010000127.1, from coordinate 629,845 downwards.
GCGCCTTGAGGGGCTATCATTGTCATTGAGGCGCTAATTTGTCTCAACGCCTGGGCGGACAAACCCAACCACCCAAAATAATAATACTAGCTACGGCATAGATCACATAACACTCTCTATACACATGCATACATATGTATGTAGCTCTATATATAGCAGTCGTGCTCTCAGCCTCTAATCGAGCCCTCGCTTATTGTTGCTGCCTCTTATCAGTCGCGTCTCAGCTACTAATCTACGTGTGTCGCACAGCAATTGGGCCTGGCCTGACTCTGCAGACATTTTCCATTTCAATTGACTTCTCTGACATTGCCTCATCAGACAAAACTGAATATATATATATATATATATATACATGTATATACACAGAAAGTATATAAAAAGTATATTGGTAAAGCATATCTGTGAAAGTGAGCTTGAAACTCTTGATAACTAAATTTTTACTCTTATATTGGAAGCGCTTACTATTCGGCCCGACATCCATATTTAGACCTATGTGAACTGAGAATTTACTAGAGCTATATTGCCGAAATTTGGTACACTTGCACTTTGGGCTAGAGGTTGTTAAATTATTCCGTTGTCCCACTCTAGTTGCATATCTAATAGATCTTACATTATATATATTGATAGACATTATATATTTGATAGACTTTGTAGTTCCAGAAATACAGTTTGTGGAGGAAAAGTGATTCAGATTTGAATATGGGTGATATTATCCTGGTGATAAATTTATTTATGCTATTTAAAATATACAGGGTTCTCTATATTCTAGTGAGCCATCTGGCAGCTCTACAAGGTTGTCTATATTGGACGGACCCATGTTTTTCTTTTTTTAATCAAGAAAAATACAATTTGGTTGCTGTTGTCGATAATAATCATATTACCTGGTTCAAGTAGACTTGTTGATATCTCTCAAATGATCGCCCTGAGCCTCTACGGCGTATAGTGCCCACCCCTGTCAAAAGGTCGAGGGCTGGCAGATGGGTCACCCGAATATGGAGCGCCCTGTATATTTAAAAATATTATTAATATAATGCAGATGCACATTTTAGTTTTTTTTAGAGAAAAATGGAATTTCAGGACTATAACTCAATTGGCATGGAAAATATTCAATGAAAACAGAGAACGTAAAGGGATAGATTGGGACTCTAGCCTTAATACTATAGAAAGTATTCAATATTAACATAGATTATATAAAGACTGCGCTATCCCGATGACGCGCAGTATATATCAGAGCTAACTAAAGTTAATGTTGAATATTTTTCTACAGTCCTAAAACTTTTTACCATTGTACTCTGTTTTAATGTTTATAAAATAAATTCAAACTAGATTCTATAGCATTTCGGATAAAACAAAACATTATTTTGTAAAAAAATAAAACATAGAACGGATGCCAAAGATGCCTTAGCAATATAGCCCATTTATATAGAATTGTGAAGTGGACAACCCGATATATTTGTAGGAATATATTGAGATGAAAAACAAAAGATTGCAGCTTACTTTGATTTTCCACTAACTGATTTGATTTTTAAAAATACTTTAGTGTTGATTGTCGAAATTAAATATATACATATATCTCTCAATTCTGAAATATATATACATAAATACATGAGTTTTGATACTTGCATATGCGAATTTCCACGTAGATTGCATTGATAATCTGGCAGCGCAACGATTCCGGCTCTATTCTATTAGTGTTTTCGATTTTACAAGCAACTAATACGGCTCATTGATGTTTGTTAATATCGCATAGCCGTTCTAAATTCGTATGTTGCATATTAACTGAACAGTTGGCTTTCATAATGCGGATCGTTGACAGCTAAGCTAAGTAGCTGCATCGTTGAGTGCCACTCAATGGCATCAAATTTCCTCAACAACAACAACAACAACAACAACAACAAGCTGCGATTTCGATTTTAAATTTGAGCTCGATTCGTGGCAAATGGGAGCAGAAATCGTTCGTCTTCCTAATCTCAAATTGACGTCAGTTACAAATGTGTTTGGGCATCCGATTTCCTGCTCGAAAGGTTATAGGCTGATAATCGGGCGCGTAACGAGACCACATCATTATTGCGTAATTCAACCTATGCTATACCCTGTAATTGATAGCACAATTGCAGGGCTGGCTGGGAGTGCCTGGAAAAGAAGATAAGCCGCAAACAAATTGTTTTGAAATTGTTTGGAAATAGATTGCGAGTGCAGGAGACCCAATTCTAGGGTATAAATAGTGTACATATATATACGCTGTTGTTTGTTGTTTATCTAAGGGCTTGTGCAACTAGAGGAGCGCTTCCATAAATATAAGTATTTCAGGAATGTTGACTAATACAACAAATATTTGAATGCCCTGCAATTTCAAAGTATGGAAAAACGGGGGTGTATCAATATCTAAACTATTTGCACATGCAATCAGATGGATAGTCATACATACCCTGTAATATAGGGACGCAAACGGGAAGCTAAATGGGCCTTTCTTTAAAATACGATACAGATAACAGCTGCGCACTTTTTATACCCTGTAACTTTTATTGTATAATGTATACGTTAGAGAGATGGATGAGTCGTAATCTCTAGAATTAACATGATTTATTGAATGCTCTATAAATTCATGTAAATACTCTATAAATTCATATGAAACGATCCGACAAGGCCTGTTAGTTGAATACCCTGTATATTTAAGCTATGTCAGCTGAGGGGTACTGAAGGGCATTTCTGGCAAAGCGAAATACCCTGTAGTGACAGACAGGCATAGGGCATACCGCAAAAGATGGGTAAGTCACACAAAAAATTACAGGGTATTTGCGGCTGCATCAGTCGAGCGGTCGCCTACGCTGGCGCTATTTGGAAAGGCTAGAGGTCAATAGCATTGCCTGATACGCCCAGACGTGATGAGACGCGCCGAGACGGTGGCAGGAGTCGCATGTTCGAGAAGTTCGGCGCGCTGCATAGATTAGGAAGGGATGGAAGCAGAGCAAGATGCGAGCTGCATCGGGTCTGCTGGAGGGAAGCAGCCGCAGCAGCAGCAGCTGTTCAAGGTCACGGCCAAGCGGCAGCAATGCAATGCGAAGCGCTCAGCAAAGCGCACTAGCCAATAAAAATAGAAGCGCAGACAAAGGCGAAGCCATAAAAACGGAAATATATCCAGACCGAGACAGAGACCAAAAGCAGAACTATGAACAAATCTGTAGAGACGCGACGCATTGAAATTTCCGGGCAGTAAAAACCACATTAGAACGTGCCACATGTTACACACAAACACACACACACACACACACACACATACATACATACATACAGACGGAATAAAGAGTGTAAACAACCCTCGAATTCCTACTTCGCATTACCCCTAACCCCTAGCTCGTTAGACTATTTATGCTCTGCCAGCGAGTAATTTGATTTTCCCATGTAAAATAACAGCGAAATGAGTTCTATGAGGCATATGCATATATATATATATATATATATATATATATATATATACTATATATATGTAAATAGATTCCATATATATAGATCGATATCTCGATTCTTCACTCAAGGCCTTAACAGTTCGATTCATACATAATGAAACTCTTTGATCTATTGTAGTTATATATATTTCTCTACAATATAGCAGCCAAGTCTATATCGTATTTTGTGGTTCAGACTTAGAACTTAGCCTTTAGTGGTTCGTTTACTTTGCGGTTTGCACTTACATACATACCTATACATACTTACATACATATATATTTATTTGGTGGCTTATGTAGCTTTAGGTTCGTTACAACGAAAAATGGATTCCTTAGAAACATTTACGGGTTTCTTTTTCTATCGATTAGATTTCTTGTTAACATTTACAAAAACTATTTATGAGTCGTTAAGCAATAAATAAATAATAATATTAACTTGCAACCAATTGAAAGTTTATTTTTGTATTTTATTTATTTATTTTTATTTTTTTCTGCTATTATATTCTAGATTTGAATCCCAAGTTGTTTATTATTTAATTTCCTCAGAAATATATTCAATTCAGCATATTGAAAAGCAAAGCTGAAGTATCATATACATATATCACAAAAATCATCTGGGAACATTCCTTTTTATTTGATGTATTAATATTTTAAATTTATTTATATTTACATCTCTTTAAATATATTTCAGCTTTATTTTTCATCAAAGATCTCTACGATATTTGCTAGGGTATTCCAATTCGGTTTCATCCTTCCTCTGTTTGCCATTGCCCAAATACGTAAAATATCTGAATGCATTTCTCACTTCCTGGAATCGGGTGGGTTACATATATATACAAACATATATAAATATATATATATTGGATGACGCGTTTCGCCCTTCTTCCGTATTGCGGGTGCGAATTGCGTCGTTTGCTTTGTTCGCTGTTTCGGGCTGCTGCGACGTCATTTCGAGGGTTGCTACCCCTATTACGCTCGATCCTGCAGATAGAGAGACAAAGAGAAAGAGAAAGAGAGAGAGAAGGAGCTGGAGAGCACAGGTAAAGAGCGCTTTCCTTTGGCCCTTGCATGCTGTACTGAGATTTTGAGTGGAAATTCGCACTCGCTCTCTCTCTCTCTCTCTCGTTCTCTTTCTCCCTCTCTCTCTCTGTCTCTATCGTTCGCTCCTCTCTTTGTCTTTTGTGAGTCGAACTGACCTACGCCGTATGCAATTCGTGGTTGGTATTTCGTCATTGCTCCAGGAATCGCATTTTGATACCCGGAACAAAGACACAAAGGCGACGCGGAAATATTCCCATACTACCCCAAAGCAGGGAAAGCGGAACAAAGAAATTTTATTTAATGTGTTTAGGTTGGGAAAAGTAAAGAAAATTTAATAGAAAGCAGCAAACTGAAAGTTAGTAAGATATAGATATAGATATAGATATAGATATAGATATAGATATAGATATAGATATAGATATAGATATAGATATAGATATAGATATAGATATAGATATAGATATAGATATAGATATAGATATAGATATAGATATAGATATAGATATAGATATAGATATAGATATAGATATAGATATAGATATAGATATAGATATAGATATAGATATAGATATAGATATAGATATAGATATAGATATAGATATAGATATAGATATAGATATAGATATAGATATAGATATAGATATAGATATAGATATAGATATAGATATAGATATAGATATAGATATAGATATAGATATAGATATAGATATAGATATAGATATAGATATAGATATAGATATAGATATAGATATAGATATAGATATAGATATAGATATAGATATAGATATAGATATAGATATAGATATAGACATTCCACCCACACCCACCCACTTGCCTTTGGCACGGGCGCTTCCTCAATTATCATCACGTGGCTAAATTGGGGCCGAGCTTTGGGTTGGAATAGCTAATAAATTGCAATAAATGTTGCATGAGATGCAAATTAGATGCATGTGGAGCGAGCTAAGGAGCTGTTTCGGTGACAAAAGTGAAGAAATATGCAACATTTGCTAATCCGCACAAATTAAATGCAATTGAAATAAATTTCACATGGGCCCAGAAATTGGCAGACTTCTTTGCCTAGCAGGAGGCGGTGGAGAAGGGGGAAGGTGGTAGGGGGAGGGCGGTGTAGGCAAGGGAGGGGCATGCAACAAGTGTGCCAATTGCATACATTTATTGGCAACGAATTCCGAGACGAGCCACAGGTCGCAGCAGCAGCTCCATAGCAGGTCCGAGCATAGACCGATGCCCAGCCTCATTGCCATGCCCAACCCCATTCCCATGCCCATGCCCATGCCCACGCACCACCCCTAGCCACAATCGCATCTCGTTTCGCTTGGCTGCAACGGTTCAAAGTGTTAATTGTCGCATAAATTTCGATAATTGAGGTAAATTGTCGCCGGTGGCCGCATCATTCCCTAGGATTGTCTTGAGCTCACTGAGTATGAAGAATACATATGATAAATGAATATGTATAAAGCTATGCAGAGCCTGGTAGCAAGTATAGAAAAATCGAATTAATTTTAGTACGTGTTTAGTTGAGGAGGAGCTTTAAACTAGACTTAGCAGCTTCAGCTCTTATCAACTTCGAGCTATGCTTGAGCAAGTTCTCAAATTATTTTCGAGTTCCATTTTTACTTGGTTTCGTAAAAGTTCTCAAATCCTAGGTGTCTGCTGCAAATTAAATAAAAAAATGTATATACATATATATATATATATATATATATATATATATATATATATATATAAATATATATAATATATATATATATATACATATATATAAATGGAATTTAAAGTATATTTTCTGATATTTACAAACGGAAGAAATAATGAAAGCATTTTGCTAATTAGATAAGTTACAAAAAAAAAAAAAAAAAAAAAAAAGACTCTAAGCTTTTAATTCAAACAGACATAAATATTTAAGGCTGGAAGGCTGGAAATAAGTACTCGACTATACAACAACATTACAGACAATTGTAGATATAATTGTATAGAAATTGTATTTTTATAAATATATTTAGTTGCATTAATTATTGAAAAATAAGTAATAACTGTCAAATTCAATTGCTGCTTAAATTTGTTTTTTTTTGTTGTTTTTTTTTTTTTTTTGTTTTAAGCATCATCAGATCAAAATCGATGCCATCTAATATATAATATAGCAAATGCTTACACAAATAAAAAAAAATAACAAAATTAAGTACTTAAAAAATCAACTTCAGACAGGTGTGTGCCAAAAAGAAACAGATTTTGATTTCTCTGATTTGAGATTGGAAAACATTTAACTCAAATCTGAGAGCCAGCATACTATGCTATCTACAAACCAAATCTATGCTAGCCTTACGGCTCAAGATAAATGATTTCTGGCAGGAACCATTCAAAGTGTTTGTATGGGAAGACAAATAATATCGTTTCGCTGCCATAAGATCATTTCACACTTCTTATCATTTTTTATAGTCTTGCATATATTTGATTTGATTGTTATTTTTATTTTTTATTTTTATTTTTGGTCTGGTTATCTTGGTTGGCTATCTCTATATGGATGTGACCAAAAAGACGGCTCAATAGGGGCCAGAGAGCAGAGAAACCTGTCATACCAGTAAGCTGGTTCTTTGGCGACGAACACGAAAATGTTAACGGTCATTCACCAGGGCGAAGAGCGGGACAGAGCGACGGAGAGAGAAGCGAAGTGAAGTGAAGTGAAGTGAAGCGAAGCGAGAAGCCAAACAATACGAAAAGAAAACAATGCCCAGATCTACACAAAATTATTTATTATACGATCTGCTGCTCCTTCTTCTTCTCTTTCTTCTTCTTCTCCTTCTTTTTCATTTCGTTTCTTTTGACTGGAATTTTTGCTCGATACCGCTTTGTCAGAACGTCGAAAAAAAGAAACCCCAACGAAGTTTTGGGGAATCAAAAAGCGAAACACTTGATATGCAAAGCAGAACAAAGGAATAAAGAACAAGACGTGTCTAAATCGTATTATGTGACATATTTAGTCGATTTCAATGCCCCCGATCCAACAACCACCCAATCGGAAAACAACCTTTGAACATGTTCTCTTTTTTATTATTATTTGTATATTTATATTTTTGCATTGATTTTTAATTCTGAAAGTCTGATATTGTGTAAATGCGCTGATATTAATATTGAAATACTCTTTTTTTCTACGGGGGAGTTTGAGTCAGTAAATCTGAATACATATGTTTCATATGAACTGATCTCGAAATGCATAGAGTAAAGCAAACAAATTCCTATGTTGTACGAAATGGAGAAATATTTGAGATCCAGTTGAAGCATTTATATGAGACGGTAGAGGTAAAGGTAGTTGAGTGCAAAGGTCAAATAAACTTGAAAATGCATTGGTATTTATATATTTAACAAATTTTTAGGCTTGAAAGCAATTTACAATAATTTTTAAAATTTTCTCTACCACATTAGGCATATGAGTTTGGATCTAACGTTTTTCTCATTTTTTTTTTTTCTGAAGAAAAATGATTTTTTATTACCTTTTTATACATATAAAGAAATAAATATAAATAAAATAAAATATATTGTTTAAATATATTGTATAAATATATTATATAAATATATGTGTGTACGTATTTTATTTATTTTTTTCAGATTAGTTTCTTATATAAAAATAACTATTTTTATTTATTTCACTTAAGAATAGTTTCTTATTTTCTTAAAGAGTATCGTTTGAAAATTTGATCAATCTTTCTATGCTTGCAATAAGTCAATAAGTCTTTCCAATACCCCACATATGAAAGCTATGATTTTTCCAAATTTCTTTTCAAGATACAAATTTCGCTTTATAGAGTATAAGAAAAATATTGCTTTAGATTTAGGGTATTCGCCAGCTCGGCTTTTTTCAGACAGCTCTTCCATTCAGTTTTATTTGACTATTGGCTCAACAACTTAAGGCGACAGCAAACACATGTTGGCTGACAGCAGCGCAGAAGGGGACGCGATGCAGGAGGTCAGCAGGAGGGGTTGCCACAGACTCAACTCAATTCAACTCGTTGGCATTGACCGCAAAAAAGCGAATACTAAAAAACCAAAATTACAACAAAAAAAAAAAAATATATATATATATATATATATAAATACAAATAAATAAAAGGCAAAATAAAAAGAATTCGAATTAGAAACGAAGTAAAATATCAACTAATTGGCAACAGCTCAGGCTGAGCAGGTGTCATAACTAACCGACATGTCCACCAATATGGCAATTGAATATTATTTGCCACGTCTCTGCCACAGCTACAAATTGACATCGTACACCAAATAAGTGCAGCATTCGAGTATGGAGCTTGTAGCTCAGGATTTCTGTTCAGATGACCAAAATGAAAGTTTTGGCTAGCGTTTTCATGTTGTTTTTCAGATTGGGCAAATGTGAAGCGAATAAACTAGTAGGGCTCGATAATAGCTAATGCTATAAGTGCGATTTGAGCTAATAGAGTGCAAAACTCTATCTATAGTGGTACTGGAGGTAGTAGCATGGTAGTCTCTTCTATTTCTATCAAGTTTCATATCACTTCTAGAATATCTACTGGCAGCCCCGCTTCTCCTGTAATATTTGAAATGAGATTCAGTTTAAATATTTACCAAAAACAAGACAGAACGTTGCTGTGGGGTGTTACCGACCGCAGAATACTCATTTAATTGCAACTGAAATTCAATAAGGACAGGAAATTAGGGACATATTTCTGAAATAATATTTAATATTTTATTTTAATCTTTTAGTTGGTGGTCTCCAATGGCAGTGTCCTGCTACAGTCTTCTACTGCAGGCTCCTGATACGGTCTCTTACTGACCCTACAGTCTCCTACGATAGCCTCCTGCTAGAGTCGCCTACAGCAGCCTCCTTTTAGAGTCTCCTATTGCAATCTGCTGCTACAGTCTTCTACTGTAGCCTCTTACTGAAGTTTCCTACTACGGCCTCCTGCTACGGTCTCTTACTAACCCTGCGATCTCCTGCGACAGGGTCCTGCTACAGTCTTCTACTGCAGCCTCCTGCTGAAATTTCCTACTGCAGCCCCTTGCTATGGTCTCTTACTCACCCTACGGTTTCCTACGATAGCCTCCTGCTAGAGCAGCCTCCTCTTAGCGTCTCCTATTGCAATCTGCTGCTACAGTCTCTTACTGTAGCCTCTTGCTGAAGTTTCCTGCACCTGACCGATGCATTCCTCAAATATTGTCGTTCTGCATCTTTACCAAATTCATATAAAGAGACCCTGGGGAGACTGAGAAGTTCACCAAGCCCTAGATCTTCTTTACAATATATCATTATCGTATTATCGGAGGAGCTTTTAAAAATAAATATTTGCATTTATTCAGTTTTTCGTTTTCGAATATGGAGTAGGTTTTCCTTGGCCAATGCCCTTTTCTGAAACGTGCTTGTCGTTCTTCAATAGGGAATTATACATATATAGCTCAAAGGTGTTTAGTTTCAAGAAATCTTGAATGGTTTGCACGTAAGCTATGTAACATATATGCAGCTGTGTTCAAGAAAATAGTTGGACAACAAAATTTAGTGATAAGCATAACATTTTGCAAAACAAAATGATTAACATTTTTTGTACATAAGTTTTTTGCTACAGACTTGGTAACATTTACAAGGCTTGAGCATGAAAATGAAAATAGTTGTGGCTTTAGTAGCAACAAGCGAAAAAACTATTTAACATTACGCTTATATATGTGTGTGTAGCTTAGAGATATTTCAATTGAATATAGTACATATCAGATATCTCAGGATCTTGTAAAGTGAAAGCAATAAAAATTCATCACAGCTTCCATGTAAAATGAATTCGATTTTTTTTGACCCCATATACGAGTCAATGTATGCACAAAGAAACTGTAAGCAGAACTTTCGAATTGGCTTTGTTTCTGGGAACGTGAGCATTTAAATGTTGAACTGCCATGGAATACCCTGTGCCAATTTGGGGACATGAGATATGGTCGAGCGCTAGATCTTTGATCTGTGAATGAAAAACCAAAGCTGTTGGCCACATTCGGCCACGCCACGCGGCGTTGCGTGTCAATCCGAAAGTGGGTCAGGCCGCAGACCGCAGTCGAGAGTGGCTCGACGACCAGTGTCAAATCCAAAGTCAAGATAATGTCGGAGACAACGGCTTGACGGCTGACAATAAAATTGAAGGTGGGCGCTGTTTAACTGTTTCAGCAGCAGCCACGCCCCCGCAGCATAGCAGCCAGTTGGCTAGGGTGGCGACGACGGCTTGGACAGGTTTTAAAAGCTTTTACCCATTTCTAAACCTGTTCGCATTTTTGGTGGATTTGAATATTGAAATTTCAGTTCGGAACCAGTTCCAAACCAAGGCCAACAAGAGCAGAACAAGAACCTTAAAGAATCGTATCAAAATTTATATATATATATATAAAAAAACCTATGCACAAACAAGTAAATTGTAATGACAATTATAATTAATTACTTAAGATATAATGAAGGTACAAGGCACAGGCAACTATTAAATTGGCAGTGTGGCGCCATCTATCGGCGTCTGAACAGGCGCTGTGCCGGCTCCAACCGCCGCCCGATGAAGCAGCAGGGGCGCGGAACTGCCACCGGCTGCCTCCCGCTCGCGTGCCTTATAATCGTTGATGTCGTTATCGAGTGTGGGACTGTTGGGGAATTCGCTGGCCAAGTGGTAGACGACCTTCTCGAACAGAAACTCTGACAGGTTGGTGCGCAGGAAGAACAGAAACATCCAGTTCGAGAAGTTACATTTCTCAATAACAGCCTTCAGATCCGCTCCGTCCAGTTTGCCTGGCTTGGCCCAATACAGCGATAGTCGGGTAAAGGTAATACTGGAAAAGGGTAAGGAATTTATTAATCAATCAAAGTAATAGAATTTTTCATCGATGTTGAGCTAGCTCATGGTTGCCAATTGAAAACTGAGATCTAAGACCTAAAGACTTATTTGGAATGAACGGTGGAGCCCTTAGACTCTTTGAACCTAAGACTCTTACACCCGTAGACGCTTATACCCTTTGACTCTGACTTTTTCAACTTACTTTTTATAGAAGAATAGCGTCAGGAGTCGCCAGAGAAGTCCCAGCACGGTGACGATCAATAGAAAGGCATACCAGAACCATAGTATAGTATAGATCTTCTCGTTCATAATGTTGAGGGCCATCACGCAGAGCGTGTCGTGCTCCTGGAGTGAGCCAGCTGCACCATATTTGAAGAATGTGCACTTGGTGACCTTGGGAAAGACAATATCGAGTGCGTCCATTTTGTCGACCCAACGCTCGCGCAGCACCTTAACGCCAAGCGTTAGGAACTGACGACCCAAGAATCGATGGGTCAAATAGATTTGACAGCACAGATTCAACAAGTTAAGCATTTCCGCTGTGACGAGATGTGCGCCCCAAGATTGATTCAAGCGCATCCGATCTATCATCGTGCGTCGTATGCTGCTCACACGATTCTCTACCTCGGCCATCGAGGGTATATTAAGCTTGCCGATGCGCAGGCTCTCGCTATTTATATATTTGGTCAGTCCGACCATACGCAGTCCATAGACCAATGCCTTGATGCGCCCACCCTCCCAGTACTTCCAGATCGCGTGCGGGGCGTAAAAGCAAAGAGCCTGGCCGAACAGTACGAACGGCACCCATTGATAGTAGGCGTGGCGCTTGATCTTGTCATCGTTGCGATTGTAGGGTCCAATGCCGGGCTGAAAAATGGAGCCAGCGTCCAGAGCTGTGTTGTTGAAGTGGCGCACCTGTCAAAAGCAAGTCGGATTATTGATTAGAGTCGAGTCGGTGCGGAAGCAAAAGAAGATATGACAAAGAAAGGCATGCAGCAGATAGCTATTGAAATTATAGCGTTTCAATTTAACGTGAGGTTAAGTCCAGAGCAAACAATGATCCATTTATGCCATGGGCCAAATAAGCAGATAAACTTTCAATAAAGAATTCATTTTTTATACCCTGATCCCATTAAAAATGGAAAATCAGGGTATAATGGTTTTGTGAAAAGTATGTAACAGGCAGAAGGAGGCGTGGCAGACCCCATAAAGTATATATATTCTTGATCAGGGCGACGAGCTGAGTCGATATAGCCCTGTCCGTCTGTCCGTCCGTCCGTCCGTCCGTCCGTCCGTCCGTATGAACGCCTAGATCTCAGAAGATATAAGAGCTAGAGACTTCAAATTTTGTATGCATACTCATGTATACCATACGCAGTACAAGTTTATCTTTTTTTTCGATAACTCGTCCGATTACTTTTTTATCGCGAATAATCGATAAATTCATTTTGTTTATTCACCGTAATTTCAATACTTTTAGACCTGGAGACTTCAGATTTGGTGTGTATATACATCTGATCAGTACGCAGATTTTGTCATTTACAGATTTTGGATACCACGCCTTCACGCCCTTCGCCCCCAATTTGCAAAAAACTTATTTTAAGTACTAGAGACTTGTGCTTTGGAAGGTACACACATTTTCACATTGTGATCACGTTCTGAAAGTTTCATGAAGATAGTCCTATTACAGGAGAAATTATTCAGCAACAAAATTCTCATAATATTGCCCACACTGCAGCGCAGCCCAAGCGCAGTCGCTGCTTACTGCGCAGTTAGCAGAGCGCGTGCTTATGCGTGCGTGAATATCAGCTCTTTGTAGGGATCAGGGTATCTCCTAGTCGAGCAGTCTCGACTAGAGCTTCCTTACTTGTTTGAAAATGAGTTCATATTTTTAGGTAGAGTAAGACAAACATTTATCAACAGTTAAAAGTAAATTAAATGTAGTGCATTCAGCTTTATGTAGAACTTTTGCAAATGATTGATTGATTAATTGTTTGACTGAGATATATCTATAGATGGATTGACTAAAAAAAAAAGAACACTTAAGGTACTTGAGAGGTAGGTACTAGAAGTACTCTTTAAAAAGTACAATCTTTCGAGAATCATTTCGTTATTATGTTACAAGCAATAAAAAATGATTGATTGATTGACTAGCTTGACTTTACAGCAATTCTAAAGCTATACAAATGTAGAACAGATTCCTTACTCCAAACAGAAAAAATCTCTGAGTAAGATATAACAGTTTTAGAAAGTCTCCCACTTACCACCGTGAACGTGGGCGTGAAGAAGCAAAAGGTATTTATAACGGGTGCGACCACATTATCGGATATACACTGTATATGCTCGCCGATATATTGGCGAGATGTTATTAGCAGGGTTGCCACCAGCAATAACACAAAGGTCCAGCGATAATGGAGCTTAAACACAATGTTATCGATAACTACGCGCGTTATATCGAACTTGAGATATTGTTTGACCGAACTAAACGTGCCCAACATGATGTCGACTTTTCTATGTACCCAAAAGCCAACACTGCTTAGCACTCAATGTAAACACTTTTCTTATGTAAACAATTTCTATTCAATTTTTATGCTATATATTTATTTATATATATATTTTTTTTTTATTTTCTACTCCGGCTTTGCGTCCGAGCAGCTCCTCATATCTTGCTGTTGGGAGCGCACTGAGGGTACTACTATTATTATTAAATTCGTCCGATCGAGCATTCGAAAAAGAGCGAATGGATAGCCCCGCCTCTAAAAGGGCAGAGTGATTGTTGTTTTTGTTGAACGATTATCAGGGTAGCAAAAGCCTTGGCGATAAGATAAAAGTAAGAGAGCTCTAGTCGATCGTGCTCGACTAGGTACTATCCTGAACCATAATATGAGAATTTCTCTTGTAATGGGAGTGTTTTCGTTCCCTCCACCCATTGCAAATTGGAAATCAGGGTATAATGTTTTTGTGAAAAGTATGTAACAGGCAGAAGAAAGCATCGCAGGTCCCATAAAGTATATATATTCCTGATTAGGGCGACGAGCAGAGTCGATATAGCCCTGTCTGTCCGTCTGTCCGTATGAGCGCTGAAATTTCAGTACCTATAAAAGCTAGAGAAATTTTAAAATTTGTTATGCATATCATATCATTATCATATTTTTTCGATAACTCATCCGATTAGATTTTTATCGAGAATAATCGATGAATTGATTTTGTTCATTCAGCGTAATTTTGATACTTTTTCCTGGAAACTTCATATTTATCACGTTCTGAAAATTTCACGAGGATAGTCGCTTTACAAGTGAAATTATTTAACAACAAAATTCTCATAATATTGCCCACAGTGCTGCCCGAGCGCAGTTAGCAGAGCTCGTGGTTTATGCGTGGGTGAATATCAACTCCTTATAGAGTTCAGGGTATCTCCTAGTCGAGCAGTCTCGACTGGACTTACTCGACTTACTTGTGTTTCAGTTGCTTATCTTCGAGTACCCTGTAATTAACCGTAAGTGGAGCACATTGAAAAAATGTTTTATAAATATAAATAAAATCGTATCCATTCCCATGTAACTCAGCAGTTAATGAAGTAAAAGCTAAATCATTTTGGATATGAATTTTCGTGTTTTTTTGACATCGGTCTTGTGAAAAAAAGTTCCATTTACGCGCTGATCAAATTTAGGAAAACTATAAAAATTTGTAAACTAAAAAAAACTAAAAATCGTTTGTACGAACGTTTCTCAATACGATAGTAATCTGAACAAGTAAGAAAGCTCTACTCGACAGAAGAAAGCTCGACTACGAAATCCCCTGAACCCTTCGAGGAACTGATATTTCAACAATTCTTCTTCTTTCAAGAAACACAAACAGATGTATTCGCCGAAGCACAAGTCTCTAGTATTTGAAATACTCCATTTACAAATGTAGGGGTGAGCGGGTGGATATAGGAGCGGGGGTGAATTATAACAAAAATTGAAATTCTATTAATATCATCTGAATCTATATTTAAAATTTGGAGACTCTAGCTTTAAAGATCTAAGAGATATAATTTTATAACTGATTTTCGATAAGCTTTTTAATCGATAACAATATAATGGGATGAGTTATCGTTTTTTAGTGATAAGCTAGACATGCGCGCTCAGTATACTTTATGGGGTCTGCCACGCCTCCTTCTGTATGTTAGATACTTTTCAACAAAACCATTATACCCTGATTTTCATTTCCCATTTTATTATTATTATAAAACTTCACGTTTTTAAATAATTTTTTTTTTTTTTTCATTTTTTTTCAGATTTGTTGTTGGCGCCTAGTAGTATCTTCGTTTGTTGCGAGTATGAGCCATTTGCGTATATTTAGACGAATCTTATCGGTCGAGAATTATGCGATATTTATAACGAGACGGCGACAACTCAAGACGAATATCGGACTAATCGTGAAAAGTCAATATTTACCAGTAATCTCAGAGGCCATACACAACGAATGGGGATATTTCGTGAACAGCCGGCGTTCAAAGTTGGGGAGTAACATTTGCCGAGAGAATGTTTTCTTCTATCATAATGCTACAGGTGCATATATCATTATATTAATAGATCCATAACCCTATATACTCTACTTGTTGATTGCTTCTTCAGGGCGGTATTCATTCTTATCTCACTGACAATATCTTCATGTAGAGTTTCAGTTCTTAAATCTCTGTATATAAAATTATCTCTATCTGCATCTGCTTATCATGCTCCATTACCTCATTGGCTAAAAGTGTTTGAAGACTCAGAAAAAGATAGATGTGAGAAGGAAGTCTAGTATGTATTTGTATATAGATAACTAGAGCGAGCTTGTCTAAGGTTTTCTTTCCATTTAAATTTTATGATTTCGTAGTTTTTCTATTCGGATTTCTACTTATCGCCCCAACTAGGTTCATACACTAAGTTTTAAAGAATTTTTTCTACTATGAATGTATCTGTATGCAGTTAAATTATTCATACCTTTAAATATATTTTAGTCTGTTACAATATCTAACTGTTATTTACATATAGCTGCATCCATATCTTATACAGATACATATGTATCTTTATCTATCTCTCTCTTTGCTTGAATTTAGTATCTTTAGTTCGTATATAAAGAAACCATATGGATCTCTAATATGTGTATATGTATCTTAATGTCTATAATGTATCTATAACTACTTTAGTATCTGCATTTGTATCAGCTTCTCTGTTATATTGTGTTGCATCTAAAGCTTTGTGTATCTTGTATCTGCATTCGCATTTTCTTGGCCATATCTAGACATGTTTTGATTTCGTAACTTTGTAACATTGTTGAAAGTATCTTCAGATCGTAACGGAAACTATCCGAACTGCTATGTTTGCATGTATCTCAATGTCTACGATTTATCTATGACAAATTTTGTAGCTATATTTACAATATTACGTATCTTTGTCTTGTTTTGTATTTGGTTTTCTTTGTACGAATTTTGATAAAGTTATATCCGTATCTAGCCCTGTTTTTAAATGTATCTGTATTCTTTAATATGACGGGATGTTATATTAAACATATCTTTTGATAGACATTTGTGTATTATGCTTATCAAATTCCTTTCGCATAAGTCATAAATGAAATATTCCATCACCTATCAGTGGCCAACTTTAAAATGTTGGCCAAGTTACTGAGTAATTTGTAGATTTTTGTTTGATTGACTAAGGTAAGAAGTATCTTCGTCGATTTGAAAGTCTAGCGGCGATTGTGCCCCACTTTAATTACAATGCGATAAAGTGCATTGATTGATCGAATGCAACAAATTGCCCAATCGCTTCTCATAAGCTTCATACATAGCTAGCCATTATTCTCTTTCCTCTCGTCTGTCCCTCTCACGGGTTGCATTACAGGCGAAATTTGAATACGCTTCGACCACAAAAGCTAACGAAATGCGAACCATTCATGCAAAGCGCACACGTAATGACGAAATCTGAAAATGTCTGTGAGTATGTGTGTGTGTGTGTGTGTGTGTGTAAATAAGTCGCAGCTCATTTAAAGATACAATTACAATTAATTTAACGAGCGTAGAGAACGCGTTCGTGTAATTTGCAACTGTTGCAAAAAGTTCTGTTGAAAAAGTGAAAGTGATTTCGATATTCAATCAAATATTTGCGCAATCGGCCGCAAAAAAGCTAACGCAAACAGACAGAAGCACATCGAACAGCTATTGCCGACTGCCCAATGCTCTTGCAATACAAAATTCGCATTTTCAGTAGCAAATGATCTTTGCTCTTGCCTTAGCTATTCCCATGGCCGACTTTCGCCTGTAATAGAGGCATTTTTTATGGTATGCCACGACATTGTTCGAGGTTTGTTTATAGATAAACCTAAGGTATACATACCTACATATCAAGACATTGTGACATTGTATGAATTTGCAAGAAAAAGTCCAAATTATGACCGCAGTAAAGAGCTGTTAGTCAATAATACAACTGCACATGTCTTTCGATTTACCTTGATTACCAGTATATTCTATCTTAAGCATATGATTCAATATGATTCAATTCATAGTACATAAAATTGATAGTAAATTAAAATGGAAACTGACTCAAGTTCGATGAACTTGTTCAAGCGAATAAATTTTTCCACGTAAAGTCTGAGCAGCTAATTCTAAAAATTAGATTTGATTAGGTTTTTGTACAGCATTTTGATACTCATGCAAGAAGTCACGAATGCTTTTATACTGTAATAATATATAATCTACAAACTCTGCTATATTATACTATTCCAGATTATACTGTACTAAGCTGGACTATAATATACTAGACTATACTATACTATCTATTAATATACTCTGCTATACAATACCACACTCTATACCATATATTCTTTCTATAGTCTACCTTTCCCGTTTCTTTACCCGTTTATACCATTTAAGGTCTATTTAACATTAAAACCACTTTAAAAAGTATAGCTGCAGCTTATTCCTTTCTTCACTCATTTACATTCCAATATCTTTAGTGACTCATTCACAAATCCCTATAAAACCCCATTTCTGATAAAATGTTACAAAAATACCTAAGACTTCTATGTGTATATTCCAATGCAAACTCTATTATTTAGGGCGTTATTGAAACTATAAACTCAATGTCGCGCTACAATGTCGCCCTCAGATGCAAAACTAAAAATTATATAGTATGTGGAAGTTGTAGCAAATCGTGAAAATTCAATTGATGAGTTAAGGGTCGAAACTCATAACTTTACAAATGATTTATTACATTATAGATGATGAATGATGAGCAAAAACCTCATAAAATATATACCCAATAAATGCTTTTAGCAATATAACAATAATCATATATTAATAAATCAATTAGCGATTTGAATTGAATTACCTGAGCATATTTATCAGATGTTAGAGTTTAGATCTAATTTAAATTAATTTAAAATTAAGCACTGGCCTTCGACTTGACCTATGTATAAATAATTAAAATATTTTTATAGATTTTTTTTAAAATTAATTTTTTATTTGTTTTCATAATTATTATTTTGTTCAAAAAATACTACTACATATATCGTTTTTATAGTCTTCATAATTGCTATGAAATTGTTTTAATAATACTTTTAAAAGTTTCTCAAACAATTTTCGAACGTATTTTTATTTGATTTTTAAATTTTATTTTAAATTCCTTTTTTTTTTAAATATATATAAATATATTTTAAAAATATTTTTGTATTTTTATTTGTTTGGAAATAATTATTACTTTACATCTTACAAAAAATATATATAAATATATTTTTAAAATATTTTTGTATTTATTTAAAAAGTTTTCTCAATAATATTTATTTGGAAATAATCATGACTTTATACAAAAATTAAAAAATACCGCAAACATAAAATATATTAGTTATTATATAATATTTATTAAAATTCCACATTAAATTCTTCAGGATTTTTTATGAATACCTATTGTGACTATGGTTTCCCTTTTTATCAAAAAAATATGTATTATCAATTGTCATATAAGACTCGGGAGTCAAGCACTTAGAGGGGATTTTTTTTATCACACATTTTTTCTATATTTATATTTTTTGTTCATTGCTTTGAAGATAATGAAACGAATCATATGCTATTCATATTCATTATTCATTCATGCTATTTGCATACGTTACCGTTATGAAGTCATCAATAATCCATCTAACTCGAATAGAGCCCATATTTGATAGAGTCGAGGTAGTTGGATAAGTGGGAAGCGCAACCGTTATGCTTGATAAGGTCGCGCTGCCGGGCTTTGATCTGAGGCGCTCTGCAATTGGAAAAAGCAAATCAAAAAGTGCCGCAAACTGAGCGCAATTGATTAGCTCAAGTGACTTTTTATATAAACGTGATATCTGCATACCTCTCTCTCCATAGCTCTTTCGGGCCAACTACTATCTGGCTTCTCGGAGTGCCTGGTTGACTCAATTGAAGCAGCCATATGCAAATTGAGTTCCAAATAATCCACAAAGCAAAACTGGTCAACTATGACGCTAACGAAGAGTTCGACGAATTCGCAATGAGTAAGCGATCAAAATTCGTGGAGCATCGTTCCCAGCCCAGCCCCAAGAAAAACTGATTCATGTTAACATGTGCCGAAAAACACGACATGTAAATACAAATGGGGATGATTGACGGCGATTTGTGCGACTGACACATACCCTGTGAATGCCGACGATTGTTGATGGGAGCGTTTTTTTGACAGCCATAGCTTTCGCAAATATATTGAACTATCTAAGTTGCGCATATGCCCAAGCAACTAACTTTAGGGTCGCAGTTCTTGCATTCTATATATATGTGTATATATGTATATGTTTGTGATTAGAATAAGTATATTACAATATATTTATAAAAATGTATCTAAGGCGCAAAATGAAGCCATGTCAAGCTAAGAAGTTTCAGATCTTCAAGTTTCAGAATACTGCCAGTCCAATTTCTAATTTCCTCAACTCTAATCTCCTCTTCTCAATTTTAAGTCAAACTGTTACCAAGTACAACCAAGTGGTAAAGCTCTAAAAAATATAGGTTTAGTTTTGCATAGTATTATTATTATTATTATTATTCTCAGACAGTTAAAATACTCGAGATATAACGACCTTGATTCAGATATACCACATGAATGTAATTAAATAATATTAGAAATAAATTGATAGGGTTTGCTTAGAATAATATGCTACATGAACGCAACAAGCTTCAAGCCCCATCTGTCCAGGGTATGTCATCTAAATGTAAATAAACACAATTAGCAATAGCATTAAATGCTTTCCAAAGATCTATGGCAAATCGTATAAATATTTATGCTGAGGCTTTGCTTATCTCCAGTTTTTTTTTCTTTCGATTTAACAATTTCATGAGCTGGTGCGATATTCAAGTCGAGTCGGATTTTTGTCGAAGAAGACAAGAAGGAAGACGAGACGAGATTTACGCAAATTGAGTCGTTCGCGTTGTCGAGGCGTTGATTTGATTTATGCCAAAATAGACGCATCGCCACCACGCCCACACCGCCTACAATCATATCTAATGGATTTATGAACGTGCGATTTATAGTGGGCGTGATTAATTCCAAAATATTTATGTTAAATATTTGACCGGATAATGGGCTCAAGTGTTATTAATCATTAGCATATCTATAAACGAATCAAAAGAAAAAACGTTAAGTGGATCAGAGCTTGGGCTTCTTGACTGGGTAAAAATCTTAGCATAGATTGTGATATGAAGATATTTAGGTCAAGTTCTATTAATTTTGATTATGTTGGCTTCAATTGACTTTCATAGAAATCTGGTCTAAATACTGGCTTGTCATATATCGAAATTGCTTCAATATCATTCAGAAAATTTGATAGCAGAAAATATTATTTATGAAATGAAAAGTTTAGGTCGTGCAGTAGCTATAGAGTATGTGGGAGCTGTAGTTATGAGATCAACTTTATTATATCCAAATGTATTAAAAAATATGTACAAAATTATTTTTAAAATCTCAAAACAATATTAAAATTGCAGCTATATGAGAAGTTATATCTTCTGAAATTAGAATGTTCACATTAGATTTGCTATTTCTTAAGAGTCTTCTATATATGTCATATAAAAATGATACTGAAATATATTTTATAATATAATTATTATACGTCTATAGTTATATTATAAAATATATTTCAGTATCATTTTTCTATGACATATATGGAACTCTCGTAAAACAAAAATTTAAACATCTTTTAGATTATTTAATACATTTTATTTTGTATATAATATATGCTGTATTATAGCTTTAACTGTATAAAACAATTGAACTTAAATCTTTTTATTTTTTTAGCTATTTTATAAACTATATCAGTCCATAAAACAATTGAATTTAAATCGTTTTTCTTATCGAAGCACAGCATTTGCGTATATTTATATTTTATATATGTATATATGCTCGCAGTTCTCTTGGGGCTTGATAAACTTCTTGAATTTGCAGAGATTAAAAAAAAAAACAAATTTTTATTGGGCCGGAAACTATTTGTTATACAATTTATATATATGTATGTTACGTATTATAAAACAGGTCCCAACTGATATAGACCCTACATACTTGAGATATTATAGATTATTTATATTAAGCCAATTATATTTGAAAACAGAGAGAGAGAGAGAGAGCAGCCGGCAATATATTACAAATATATACATATATATATTTTGAGACATTAAAATTTATAATTATGATAGTAGAGCTAGAGCCAGAGGGTAATACGTACAGCGTAGGTGCTATAAATGAGGCTCGGACACAAGATTAAGTAAATGACCACGAGACGAGTGTAACAGGTAGCCCAGCCGGTTTGCACCTATTCGACAAGCACAACTATACATATACATACGTATATATGTATACCTGTATGGGTCTGTGTATATACATATGTATATCGTGATGTTGAGTGGATTTTGTGTGTGATATGTGAGGGCAGCAAGGGAATTACGAGCGAGGAAAATCCATTGATTGAGCGCTTAAATGTGTCTATCGATGGATTGGATTGAAGTCATAACGAAAGGTAAAAGACACACACACTCACATACACACGCACGCATAGAGAGTCGCATACAGCTGCAGTGCTCCACAGGTAGTTGGGCAGGTAAGGAAAATGTAATTACTGCATATTATCGGGCAGGTAAATAACAATGCAAGAACAAACAGCACGCGGGATAGTGAAAGCAGTTGTCAATAATAAAATGAACACCGAAAAAACCAAATTTCTTTCTGCTTCTTCACACACACACACACACACACACATACATACATATATACATACACGCTGCAGACACAGATACGTTCGTATGCCTGTCCGTGCGCGTGTGTGTGTGTATCTATGTATCTGGCAGTAACTTGTTTCTCGTTGCATTGTTGCAGCCCGCGTGGAGCTGAGATGCTTTATTCAGCTCAATTGACGAATTCCGAGAACTTCGTCTTCTACTTTGTCTTCTTCTCCTTCTACCTTGTCTTTTTTTGTGGAGCGTTACATATACAGAGAGGCACACACACACACATACACTTGGGTGTGTACTTGGGCGGCAAACAATGCAGCAATGCAGCAATGCAGCTCAGGTGCAGCCCGGTGTTGCCGGACCGTTGGCATGTAAAGCATGCTCTTGCATATATGCATTTTACACTCTTTTTTCGCCTCTTTATGCTGCTCTCCTTAGATTAAACAAGTTTTTCTCCTCAAGCATTGCCAGACTGTCTGCAACATGATTTTCGGTTTTGTTTCCGTCTTCTCTTTCTTCTCTCCAACTTCAACAAGTTTCTTTTCAGCGTTGCCAGGCTGAGCTCAAGTCAAATTATAGCTGCTGCTTCTCTTGTATGGTCTATGACCTAAATAGAAGTGCTACTTAAACGAAACTAAAGCCAAATGAAAGTTACCAGACTTTTTCAGTTTGGAAAATTTGCGTATCCTGACTTTATAAATTGGCTTCTTACTTACTTAAAAATTTAAAATGGACTCGTCCACTTTTACAGTTATGACACCTGAAATCGACCCATCCCCAACATAAAGGGAATATTACTTGGCGTTGCCATACTGTTCACTAAGTGCATAAAAAAGAATGCGTATCTTTTAAGTCAAGTTTTATCAGTTTTATCAGCCGACTAAAGGGCTATAAAGTGGGCTCAGTACTGCCAGACTGGTAATATTTTTGTATATTACTGTTATAGTCTAGAAGAACACGTGCTCCGAATTTTAGTATGCGCCCAATTATTCCATATCTTTACCTTCATCCTATTTTTGTTGGCCAACTGTTGACTTACCAAACTCAAGCTGCTCGAAATTCTACATTTCATAGAGTTTCCCTGTAATTAATGAATTCCTGATTTACAATTAAAAAAAAAAAAAAAAGAAATGGTTAAGTAGTAACTGCATTTGTCAGCTGCAGTGGCTGCTGGAAGTTTTGGAAATACCGCATTAGCCGATCTTTGTAAGGGTTTGATGTAGCGGCAGAAGCGTTGCCAGATGTGCAGCTGGTAGCCAAAAGTGTAAACGCAATTGCAGTTAAACAGCAATTGGCATGTTTACAAACACACAGACACAAAGGCGGCCTGGTCTGTGTGTTGGCCATGTTGAAGTTGGCTTAAGAAAATGGCGACATTTCAGCATCAGTGGCATCACTGACTCATGGCATGTTGTCCTCCCCCCTTCACTCACTCTTTCTCTCTCTCTTAATGCTGCCACTTGACCCCGCTGCTACCCTAACTAACCCACAACATACTATACCACTGTTATACATATATACACATATATATGTGTGAGTTACCAACTCAAGAGACGTGCGTCTCAGCTTCCAGCTAGCGCTTGAGTCTCGACTGCGCGGACTACACTAAATCATGTTTATGGGCAACAGTTTGCGCTCTCCCAGCGGCAGCATTAAACCAGAATACCCTGATTGGCTATGCGCGGCCACAAGTATACTCTGTAAGCTATAAATATGTTAGATTTAATATTGATATTATAATTAAGTATACTCACATTCAAATATTATATTAATAAAATATATTATAAACATATATTTATTTATATGAATATAAATGTGCTAAAGGCATAATTTTCCATTAGCCTGCTACTTACCTAAGGGACTTAACTAAAATACCCACACTCCAAAAGCCCTGCTCGTTGGTATAAAAGAAACAGGTCTGACTGCAGATATAAAAGCAGAGACTGCTTGCATACTTGTATGTTAATGTGCGTGTGTGTATGCAGCTGTGTTTATGTGTGCACTCGAGACGCGAACTCAACAAGATCCACCCCAAAAATAGCAACATATTTTACCTGGCCAAACACAATTACTCTGCTCTCGCTCTTTCTGCTTTACGCTCCGCTCTGCTATATGTGCGTCGCTCACTGACTGACTGACTTGTTGGCAAAAGACTCAAGCTTGGCTACTTTTGCGCTCGCGCTCTCGCTCTCCCTCTCACGCTATCTGGACCTGTGTGTGTGTACGCTGGAGTGAGCGGTTTGCATGGACTCTCTCTGAACATATTCGTGTCGGGTTTGGGCTCAGTTGAAATTTTCTATTCGAAGAGTGCGTTTAGTGGTCGCTGTTGCGACGGCGTTTCAAATATATACAGTACCAAATATACACGACTGACGAGACGTTATTTTTTTTTGTTTTTTTTTTTTTTTCGGTCAACAGCAACAACTGTCGCTCTTTCTCTACGACTTCTTCATTTTTTTTGTGTGTGTGCGTGTGTGTGTGAGCGAGTGTGTGTGCGTGTGTATGGGAGAGCATCGGCTCAAATACACTCGAGGGAATTTTTTTGAGATCAGTTCAGCGCACGGAGCAGCGGCGAGTTGAGCCTCCCACGAAACAGTTCGACGGCTCAGTACGGCTCGCCCGATGTGCATTCTCTCAAGCGTTATGTTGGACAAGTGATGTGTGAACGAGTGAACGAGCGCAGCAATAAAGCCCTCATATATATGTATATATATAAACAATCAATCCATCAATCAAGTCATTCAACAATCGATTAAACAAGTTAACATATTAAAAAACAAAAATAAATAAAATAACTTGAAAGACAAAAAACTGCCAGACGAAACGCGGAGATAGCGTCAGTCGATCAATCAAGTGATCAGAGGACAAAGGACTCATCAAGCTGCCAATCAACCGATTTGCCGATCAATCAAGCAATCACAAAACTAAAGCTACTATTTTTCTGCCACACTCGATCAATCAGTCAATCGATAACGACAAAGTGCCAAAATGTTTGATGTATTTGGCTCCGTAAAGGGGCTACTGAAAATCGATCAGGTTTGCATCGATAACAATGTCTTTCGCATGCATTACAAGGCGACGGTGATCATATTGATTGCCTTCTCGCTGCTCGTTACATCTCGCCAATATATCGGAGATCCGATCGATTGCATTGTGGATGAGATACCTCTCGGTGTGATGGACACCTATTGCTGGATCTATTCAACGTTCACGGTGCCCGAGCGTCTGACAGGTGTCGTTGGCCATGATGTCGCTTCGCCCGGCGTCGGTTCCCATGTCGATGGCGAGGACAAAGTCAGATATCACAAATACTATCAGTGGGTCTGCTTTGTGCTCTTCTTCCAAGCGATCTTGTTCTATGTGCCGCGCTATCTCTGGAAATCGTGGGAGGGCGGCCGACTGAAGATGCTGGTGATGGATCTCAACAGTCCCATTGTGAGTGATCAGTGTAAAAACGATCGCAAGAAGATATTGGTCGACTACTTCATTGGCAATCTGAATCGTCACAATTTCTATGCCTTCCGCTTTTTCGTCTGCGAAGCCCTCAATTTCGTCAACGTCATTGCGCAGATCTATTTCGTGGACTTCTTTTTGGATGGCGAGTTCAGTACGTATGGCAGCGATGTCTTGAAGTTTACGGAAATGGAACCCGATGATCGTATCGATCCGATGGCGAAAGTCTTTCCAAAAGTCACCAAATGTACATTCCACAAATATGGTCCATCGGGTGGAGTCCAGAGGTTCGACGGACTCTGTGTGCTGCCATTGAACATTGTGAATGAGAAGATCTATGTGTTCCTCTGGTTCTGGTTCATCATTTTGAGCATCTTGTCGGGCATCTCGTTGGTTTATCGCATTGCCGTTGTTATGGGACCTAAATTGAGGCATCTGCTGCTGCGCGCTCGCTCCCGCTTGGCCGAGAGCGAAGAGGTGGAGAAGGTGGCCAACAGGTGCAACATTGGCGATTGGTTCTTGCTCTATCAACTGGGCAAGAATATCGATCCATTGATCTACAAGGAGGTGATCGCTGATCTATACCGTGAACTGAGCGGCGATGGTCCAAGTCCACAAAAGCAGCCTTTCGAGGCTTAAGCGAGAGCTTAAGATCGATGAAGATGGAGCGAGAGCGGACGAATAAGAAAGAGGGAGAGAGAGAGAGAGAGCGAAAGCGAGAGAGAAGGAAAGCGAGCGAGAGAAAGATAAAGACAAAGAGGAAGCGGAAGAGAGAGGGAGCGAGCGAGAGAGAAGAGTCGAATTTGGAACTAGGAGTCGGCGGAGCTGGGAGTCGGAATTTGAAACTGGAGTCAGTGTCGGCATCTGGGTTACCCTGTGCTATCAGTGGCAGCGTGTCAGCGATTGTAAGTAATTTCCCCTCAATTTCACTTCCCACACCCTGCTCAGTCAGTGAATGCACACACGCACATAAAATTCCCCTCCTACCATCATCCAATCAAAACATATACACACATAAACATTCAGCAGCAAAGAAACTGTAAATCATTTACGGAGCTACAGAGGCACAGAGAAACAGAGAGACAGAGATCGAGAGAGCGATAGAGCGAGCTAGAAAGATCGACCACTCCAAAATTTGAGCAATCATAGTAAACGAACAATCTTCCCCCTACCCAAAAGTAATGCAATCACTCTCAGATGCTCAGCAGTTATACGCATAGAGTTGCCGGAGCTAGCAGTTTTCTGATTTGTTTTTCTATTGAATTTGCTGTTGTTTGCATCTTTTATTACTATAAATAAATCAATATATATTAATTATAGCTCTAACATTAAACAAAGTGTCAACATAAACAAGCTAAGCCTGCCTACTCCAGTTACCCGCTAATAGGTGCGATTGAGTAATACTTGGTTATGCAAAGCGATCTGTTATGTTAACAGTACTCTGTTAACGTGCGATCGTTGCGTGCAGAGCGAACAAATGTGACGTCACAAAGATCTGTTAACAGTGGTAAATGGCATAGCCACGCGCTTTTAACAGCAGCTTTCACAGAGAGCGAGAGCGAGAGCAGATCAAAGAGTGCGAGAGCGCGCAGAGCGCACACACGCACTGCTGGTCTTACGCGCTCATTTGAGCGTAACGCAAGCAGCCTCAAGTCAACGCTTGCGCAAGCGAGATGAACGCAGAAACAGCGACGCTTGCGCGGTTGGGCAGCTAGAGCTGTATATGACCGTCTCGTTCGCGCCTCATAAACTACATTCCAGACTTCATAAAGTAGTTCTGCTTTTCTTATGGTCTTCTCTTATGCTTCGCGTCTCTGAATCTGCATGCAAACTGGTTTGACCAGCTATGCCTTCGTTCCGGGGGACAGTGGGGCTATTGGGGAGCAGCCGGCGCAGGTTCAGGGCAATCGCGAGGGTGCATTTGCCAGCAAGACAAATGTTCATCGGCAACAAAATCCGTCTGCTAATTAAGAGACACTTTTTAAGAGATAACCGCGTGATGCCAGAGAGACAGAGAGGGGGAGGGAGCAAGACAAAAATACGCGACCAGTAGTATACCCTGTGAGGAGAGGGTATAGATATTATAGATAATAGAAAACGTGGTAATTCCTTAGAGAAATATGAAACGATTTTATTCGTTCAATTATTCACAACTATATTGCATTCTATATGATCTCAAGTAATTCGGCTATTATGAGAGCGAGAGAGATGTTCACATGTACATTAGTGTCATGTTCAACAAATCTAGACATATTCAACGATAATAACCTCATGGAACTCGGAAATTCTTCGGGTTAAAGTTCTGAAATTTGGTATCTTAGCTCGTGTAGACAAGTTCTGATGAATTAAATAAAGTTATGTCAGCAATATGAATTGCAGATCTATCTGTGCGATATAAACAATCAGAGATATACAAACAGACGTCATCGCACTTCAGATTGTAGTACAGCCCGCGCTATGCTTGACCTTATAAAAATGCTACACAAACTGTACAATTGATATTTTTTGTAATCAGTTCAACATGTCATTTGTCTTCCTCTTTCAACGACTCTTGTTGTTCTTTTTCTTTTTTTGTCTTCCATTCTTGTATGGTTTGCTTTGCGCGTACATAGGACGCTAATCAGAAGTAGGGCAACATAGTGCTCCGCCCCCCTTATCTTATCAATATCGCCCAGCCCTACCCTCTAGTCTATATTCTTGAAGAGCTTTCAAACTTATAATAAGACCGCAACAAAAATGGTGCCGATGGTTTATTACATTTTAAGTGATAAAGTAGTGCAATTAGCACACATCGCACACGAACACATTCACACACACACACACACACACACACACACACACACACACACACACACACACACACACACACACACACACACATACATGTGCATTGCTTGTAATTTACATATAATGCAAGGTAGAGAGCTGTATTAAACTAGTTGAAACCCTATAGAGTGACTAATAGAAGAGGCTCGAGTAGAAATTGATATATTCTTCATTAAAGTCTTGGAAAATCCTTAGCTAACTCTGCTCTAATAGAGTTCCAGCTCCTTTAAATTTGTGGTATCGATGGATGCAGCTGCTCACAGACTTACACGAAGCAAACCAACATCCATATTCGAGAAAATACACGTGATATCAATATAAACTCTTACATACATGTATATGTATATATAAATACAGTTATTCAGCATTGTAATGATCGGCACTTGGTTTTATGAATGAAAATTTCCAATGTGAAATGACAAATGGGCGGAAGGGGACCTTCAAAAAGAGAAAAAAACGTTTGACACGCAAAAAAAAAAAAAAATAATAAATAAAAAAAAAAAATAAATTAAAATACACACGAAAATGAGAAGCGGCTTTATAGACTGTTGTTATTTGTATTAATTTTGTGGTTTGTTCATTTGTTGTTGTCGCGAGCATACTCACTTTGTATTCGTTTGATCGCATTCAAGCGTCTCTCATCGCTTCTTTTCTTTTCAATTTTTAATTGCATTAATTACTTTCAATTAGCCAAAAGACGGCCGCGCACTGAGCCCATATAATTGCTATTAATAATAGTGTCAGAGTTTAGCAATCGAAATATATATAGTATATAGTATGTTAAAGCTACAAGAGTCACAGCAGGAGACGCTTCATACACATTACGTATACGCGGCTTATATAATATTGCGCATACGCCGCGTTCGTCCACAAACAACAAAGCCAAAGCAAACATAAATTCATGCAACTATATAATAAATATTTAATTGCTTTATTTTTACGTAAAATGTAAAATAAACTGGAAAAATAGGAAAAAATATCTATATAATATAATATAATATATAACTGAATTATATATTATATATGCATATATGTATATATATTTGCTATTATTAATTTCTTAAGTAATATCAAAGAATTAAAAATAAAAAAATAAAATGCTTTCGTATTGAGTTATTATCTATGAAAAAAGAATAGATACAAATTAAATTCCCAAATTCCAGGCGTATTTCATTCAAAATTTTATTTATTGCTCTACAAAAGCATAGAAAAAAAACATCAATTTTTTTGTTGCTTTCATTAAAAAACTTTTTTCTTTGGTAAATTAATTCACATATTTTGCATGCCCTAAACCCAAAATACAAAATCAGACTGTAAATATGTAACAGGCAGAAGTTGGTGTGGTAGCCCCCATAGAGTATATATATTCTTGATTTGTGCGACGAGCTGGATAGATTTCGCCCAAGCCCTCAGTCTGTACGTCCGTCTTTCCGTCTGTCCGTATGTATGAAAGCGTCGATCTCAAAGGCAATAAGAGCAGGAGACTTTCGAGTGTATTTAAAGAATCTATAACTATTTATGTCTTAGTGTTATAGATTAATATTATATTTGTTAAATAATATTTTAACTGTTGTATTTTTTATACCGGCTTTAATATATTAATATTAGAGACTTTTATTGTAATAATTATTTATTATAATAATATTAAAGTCTTTTTACCTCATGTTTTGCTTATTATATGGTTTTGAGAAACTCATATATATATTAAAAATATATTATTATTATATTATTACTATTATTTTATTATTATTTAAAAAAATAAAATTAAAAAAAAGATTATATATATATATATATATATATATATATATATTGTTTGTTTAATAAAATAAAATTTAAAAAAAAATTATATAAAAACAAATATATATATATATATATAAATATATATAATTTAAAAAAATATATATGTATATATACTCTTTTGTTTTTTAATTTTATTTTATTAAACAAACGCTCTGCTACTTTTTGTGGCAACTTAATTTAAGTTTCAAATTTTTAGTATAATAAACAAAATATCAGAAATGATATTAGTATATATAGCAAAGAATTTACAATTTTTTTTGTATTTCTGTGCCTCTCACTGTGCGTGTGTGTGTGTGTCTCTTTCATTGACTTCAGCTGAATTCATGAATTGCTCATCGCAAGCTTTTGCCCTTTTTGCTTAATTCATTCAATTAATTTGTAACTCTCCCTGTTTCTCTTCGTCTGTTATAGTTGCACGCAGCCAAAATGAAGGATGAACAATAAAAATGAGGGCGTGGCCTTTTAAGCTAATCATGAGCTAAACAAAGTAAGCAATACAGAAACACACACCCAAGTAACACACATATCAACGAATTCCGCTTGTGTTTCACGCGTTTTCACGGATTCCAAAACATGTGAAAACCAGTGCAAACAAAGAAGAAGTTCAAAATAGTCCATAATGCTAGACCAGAACCCAATCCCCGATGCCAACGACAATCAGAAAATGTTTAAACAAAAGACAAGCTACAGATCGAACTATATAGCTGGATATATTATTATATATTGAGCTAGGAAAACAGTTAAAAGACGCAGTATAAAAGACAACAAGGAAAGTGCAAGCCAACTGGAATGCGAGTTGAATGAAATATTTTTCTAAAACATGAACTACATAAATACACTACTAGATATATATATATAAATTGATCTACATATATATATATATATATATATATATATATATATATATATATATATTTTATGCAAATGCCACATGCGATGAATATTTATGCTAAGAGTTGTGATCATTGATTAAGCAGTTTATAAAATTTATAAACAAATCTAAAAAAACAAAAAAAAAAAACAAAAACAAAACAAAAATAAAATTTAAAATAAATTTGCAATAATAATAAGCACAACAACAACTATGAGAAACAAATGCAACAATAATTATACATATGACAAAATAATTATGAATATATACATCAATATTTAATAATGAAAACAATATATTTTAATAAAAATTTTTGCGCATATTAAAATTTACACGATTATACAATATATATATATATATTTTTTTTTGTAATTTTACACGTAATTTTGTAGCAATTTTTTCGCCAGCAATTTTTGTAGCATTTATTTTACTAGCTTTTAGAACATTTTAGTTTAGCGCAATTTTTTTTTTATTTGAAAAACTTGAAGAAAAAGAAAATAAAACTAAAAAAATACACATAATATTTATACTAAAATTTTGTAAGCAGCAAAAATATTTTTAGTTATACGAAAGACTCAAAAGCAATATTAATAAAAAAAAAAATGCAAATGAAGAATTTTAATATCCAAAATAAAATATAAATAATGAAACTTTTACAGCTGAAAATTGTATAGCAGCAATTTTTTGTTGCTTAATTTTTTTTCATATATATATCTATATATGTATATGTATGTATATGAAGAATGAACTTTGTAAGTGCGCACATTTACAAGCCAGCTTGATATAGTATATATATTTTTTATATAATATTCGATTTATCGACTTATCGAGTGTGTAAATGCGCCACAGGCCGTAATCTAAGTTTTATATATAAATATATAAATAAAAGAGAAACAATTTAAAATAAATAAAAAACAGTATTTGATTTTTTCTTCAATTTTTATACGAAAGAGAAAGGAGTTTATTAGGGTTATGCAATGGAAAATACATTTCCTGATTATGTTATCTTAATTCAAATTGGCATTGCGCAAAACGAAACATTCTCTATATTTAAAGACTTAAAAGGGAACAACATATCAAATTTGATAGCTGTAGCTCTTAAAGTTCTCGAGCTATGCTACAAAACGTAAGTATGGAAATTGTAGAAATTGTTCAAATATCTCTATGATTATTATATGATAAACCTCTAAATTTGATGAGCATGAACAGTCACATGTATATCTCTAGCTTGACTCAGCGCCCGTCCAAATACTATAGAAAGAGAGAAAATACTATAGAGAAACCTGAACTCTCAGCTGACCTCCGATGAACTTAGCTAACAAACGAGTCATAAATCTAAGCAAGCAAGCAAACGAGACTGCGATAAGACGAAGCTGAAATACTCTAGAATGAGAAACCAGAGTATATGTATATGATATATGTATATATAGACAATGAAGGCAGGACCATCATTGCGACTCCTATCATATCATTCCAACTCCTTACCTAATCAACTTCTCTTGCAGAGCTGCATTCTCTAATCAGAGCTGCATTCCTTATAAGCCACAAAGGCGACTCTTTCATTTGAATACTACAAGACCCTCATAAAGGCTATGCATACTTTCATTAGATAGCGTTACATAACACATTGCTGTTGGGGAACAGAAATTGTTAAAGCAAATACTGCAGTACACGAAAGCATGAAAACCCTAAACAAATCTTTGTCCAAGCAAGTACAGTATACACTCGCTGCCATGAAAAATAGTTGAAGTTTGTAAATATGCTCTATATCTATTTTATGATTCTCTGTTATGTCATAAGCTCCTGTTTATTGTATTGGCCGAAGAATTCTGCTGTGTTTGAAGAACTTTTCTTCGATCGAAAGTGTACTCGAAGGATAAAGATAGAGAAAGTGTGTGTGAGATATATATATATATATATATATATATATATAGGGAAAGAGTACGGAACCAAAAGAGAGAGCGGGGAGCAAATAATAAAAATAAAAAAACAGGAGACAAAAATAAAAAAAACATGCAAAGGGAGATCGCAGATACACGAAGGAAAGTAAAGATAACTAGAAGGCAGAGATAGAAGGAGATAGGATATAGGAGAGAAGGCTGCTTGACTTTGAAAGAGAAGAAGAGAAATGACGTTGCCCTAATTTTGCTCTTAGTTTTGATTATGGAAGCATAGACTGTATGATGGTTAGGTTTATTTGTTGCATTTATCGCAAACTCGATTTGAAGCCTCAACGGATGCCAACGAAGTGAGTCGCATCCGCTGCACACGCCAATGCATCCAATCCAACGATCCGGCATTCGAACACGTTTCTATTGACTTCATTAATATTTTTTGCTTATTCTATTTTCTGTTTGACTGAGTCAACGTTTTAGTGATTTGGTTTATTATGGTTCCAAAGTCGACCGCAAGTAGGGCAATTGTGACTGATCGAAGGCATCCAGCAGCCAGCAGCCAGCAGCCAGCAATCGAAATCGAAATCGGACTCTAAATTGGGCCTCAGATCGGATTACACTTGCGCCACAGCCGGTCGCCGGAGCAACTCGTGCCATTACTCGATTATGATGTTCTTTGTTTACACCAATGGTACAGGGACAGCTACAGCCACAGTCTTCAGTCTCTGCTCAAGTCTTGTGTGTTAATTATATCTACATAGATTATATATTGAATTGTTCGAATATTGCACTTGAAGCACTGAATTTGTGTTTACAGAAAGTTATCTACGATTCACGAAGTGTGAATTACTAGCCACATATTTTATTTGATATGTTTTCGATTGGTATGCATTTTTCTCTCAGATTATCATACTATACTAATGTACCACTATATATGTGTATATAAATACAAGATGACGTCTAATGCATTTATGCCAAATTTGTTATTGACAGCTGTTTTGCTCTGGTTTATTTTTGTTTCTCAAACTCAAACTCAGATTCATTAGTCAGTATTCTTTATACTTCTACTGATTTTCGAAAGAGAAGGGGCCCTGATTCGATGACGCTACGCCGATGAAGATACCCTTGAAATTATTTTCAAGTGCTTCGAAAATAGCAGCAATACCTTGGCACAAGTGTATTATATCTGATGGGGATTACTTGAGCGGATCAACATATAGATAGTAATGCAAAAAGATAATAAATAAATCTTGAAAGAACAACAAATTCGCCCAACTATCCGAGCTCATCTCTTCTTCGGTTTTATGCTGAATTTCCAAACACGAACTTGAATTTAAATCTCTTCAATTTTAGAATCTTGACTGATGCTGAGAGTCTGAGCCGAACATCATCAAAATATGCTAAGAGGCCATACATCAGGCTATACATTGAAATATAATGTTGAAATATCATTAAATGTAATCATATTCTCTAGTTAGTCTAGCGATACTGTTGGGTTATTATAGTTCAAAGGCGATATGTGGGTATTTGAGGCTTTTAAAGTCAACTTGATATTTATATACATACATATATTGCACAAATGTATGTATATGCCTTATGTGCCAACTTGATTTCGTTTGCACTGCATAGTGTGGTACATAATAAAAGCCTCAGCATACAATCTACCCCTCGGATATATATATGCATATATATATGTATCACTCACAACCGGGCGTCTTCGGCTATGGAAAGGGGCGTGTGTCTAAGCAAATTATTATATCAAATTGAATTAAACGTTGCAATTGTCCAGGCGTGCCCTCAATAAATAAATAAATAAATATTACGACATAAGAAAAGCGAAATTCCACGGCGTTACCTAACTTGCTCCCATTCACAGTTGCAAAGGGGGGCGTGGCAGGGCGGCAGCAGCTGTTTAGTTGGGGTCAACAGCAAGCCAGTCAGTCGCAATTGGAATGCGAGAAGCGCCCACACGTTAAGCAATGCCCTCTCCAGCGCAAAGACAATTGCAATATAAATAGACATGGATCTAATTGAATTACCTGAAAGCTGACGCAATTAAATTTCAGTGCGCTAAACGGTCAACGATATGACATAAAGAGCAAACACGAAGAGTAGCAATTGCTGTAGCAGCAACAGGTGTAGGAGTTGTTGCTTACTCGCTTAAGAATAGACCAACAAGAAGGAGGACAAAATAATAATGGGAATGTGTTTAATAAGTGAAACTCTATATATTTATATATAGCTCTATATAATTTTTAACTGTCAGAGTTGAGTTCAGGATGAATAGGCTGTAGCCAGTGAAACGTTTACGAAAGCAACAGAAGCGGGAATTTGCAAGTGAAATTGCAATGAGTTATTAGTCAATAAAATGCCAGTGAAACCTTTCAGAATGCAAATATGAATGAGAACGGAAATGAGATTTATGCATATATGTAAAGAATATATATTTGATATCTCTTATCAAAGTCAACTGAAATTTTGCAACTGATTTTGCAGCTTTTTTTTTTTTTTTTTTTGGAAACTATTACAAAGCACTAAAAAAAAAAAAAATAAATAAAATTAATTGAATTGGACAAGAGCTAAACTAAATGGGTTCACCCTACGGGAAACCGCAGCGACAGCTTTTGTTTAGATTTCACAGCGAATTCCCAGCAAAAAAAAAAAAAAAAAGAAATAAATAAAATGAGATAAAATAAACAGAGAGAGAGAGAGAGAGAGAGAGAGAGAGAGAGAAAATAATCAAAATTAATCTAACAACGTATGACAAAACAAAAGACAAAAGCAAAAGCAAGGAAACAAAAAAAAAACCTTTTGATAGTTGACTTTTAAATAAATAAATAAACTGTTTCTAAATTTAAGCATAGACCCCACACACACATATACAGAGGGAGAAAGAGAGAGAAAAGAGACAGAGAGAGCAAGAATGGGCGGCTTTTTCGGTTATGCAATTCACAACTGAGGCCGTCAATGATCCATTCCATTTCGCATACATTTCACAGCTTTGCCAATTTATTTAGATTGAATTAAAATTACAATTCGGTTGACATTTCGCGCGGCAATTTGTTTGATACGAAATAACCTTTCCGAATGATGCAACGTTCAAGGTTATTCGCTAAGTATTTAACAAAAACAAAAAAATAATAATAAAACTAAACAGAAAATAAGATTTTATTGTCTACATTATTCCAGTTTAATGCTGACTTCAGATTTGTTTGCCAATCGAGCTTTAGCTTAGTTGAAGACAATCATCGATAATTTGATTAATTTAAGCCTAATTTGAATACTGTTCAGCTTTACTATGTAGATTCATGCAATGAATACACAGATTTATTTATTAATAGATATATGTATGTATAGCTTTTGCGTACCACGCCCCTTTCGCCAGAATAGTCAGGCTATAATGACTCCACGTTACTCTTGCGTTCGTCCGGTTATTGCAACAAAAATTATATATATATATATATATATATATATATATATATATATATATATATATATATTATTAGCAAATTTCTTGATTTCTTATTTTTTTTTTTAATATTTGGCATTTATTTCTTACATAAATTATGCAATGTATTTTCCAAATTTTTGTAGTTGATTTTTAACATTTTGAAATAAAACAAAAATGTATTTATTTTTATATTACAAAATTATTTCTTTTATTTTCGTAGCCTGAATGGTTTTGTTAACGGTTTGTATTAGGCATGGAGGCGTGTCTCCAAAACGCATATATATTCTTTTTCAGAGCGTCGATTTAGAAACCAAAGAGACTTAAACATTCATTTGTAGGCCAGCCGATATTTGGAACTTAACGTTGTCGATTAAGGAGCCTATCGAAGTTAATTTTGTAACTGCCAAATCTTTGGGTATGCAGAAGGGAAGCGAATTACCGGAATATCAGTTATTCTTATATATTTTAATAAATCATAAATGTATTTCTTTTTATTTATTTATAGATTCATTTATTTTCTAATATATTTGTCACTTATATTTATAAAAAAAATGTATTTTTTCGATTTTCAGTAACAATATATTTGTATTAATATTTGTTCTGTTTACAGTAGTTAATATATATTTTTATACTCTGATCCCATTAAAAATGGGAAATCAGGATATAACGGATTTGTGAAAAGTATGTTACAGGCAGAAGGAAGCATCGCACACGCCATGAAGTATATACATATATTCTTGATCAGGGCGACGAGCCGAGTCGATATAGCCCTGTCCGTCTGTCCGTCTATCCGTCCGTCCGTATGAACTGTGAGAGACTTGTGCTTTGGAATATACACCCCAGCATTAGGATCATGTTATGAAAGTTTCATGAAGATAGCCCCACAACAAGAGATTATGCAATAAATACATTTTCATATTATTGTCCACACTGCAGCACGAGCGCAGTCGCTGCTTACTGCGCAGTCGCTGTTTACTGCGCAGTTAGCAGAGCTTGTGCTTTTACGTGCGTGTGAATGTATGTGTGCATGAGCTTTTGTTGCGTGTATAAAAGAAGTGCAGAATGATTGGAATATGAGTTCTTCGCAGGTACAGGGTATCTTCTAGTCGAGCAGTCTCGACTGGAGCACTCTTACTTGTTCATATTTTGTTCTGTTTTGTTTTTGTGATAAATTATCATAATTAAAATTGAGCTCGCGTTCCTACTCGATCCACTCTCCGCACCCACCGCTCTCTTCCTTTCTCTTGCTTTACCCCTACCCACTCTTAGTTAGGCGACAAATATTTGTTTTCTTTATCAATTCTATTATCATGTCGCACTTAAGACGCCACGAAAAAATCGATATATTTAATTTAATTTAAACCCCCATTCATTAGCATATCTATGGGCCAAAACCCATTCTAAGTACCCAAAACATTCTGAATTCTTTTAGCTTGGGTTTTTATTAAGCGTTTAAATTTTTGATGACGAAAAAACGTTAACTCGTAATAGCACCATACATTTTGCCATATTTTAGTTTTTAATCAAATACAAAAACAAGTAAGAGTGCTCTGGTCGAGACTGCTCGACTAGGAGATACTCTGAACTCTACAAGGAGCTGATATTCATGATCAATATGTTCAAATCTAAAGGGGACGTGGAATCCAATATCAATAAATTACAAAATCTTCGTATTGATCAGATGTATATACACAGTAAGTATTAACCCTCTAGGTCTAAAGTATTGAAATTACGTTGAATAAACAAAATCAATTTATCGATTAGACTCGGTTCGGATGAGTTTTTGAAAAATATGATAAACTTGTACTGCGCATGGCATATTCGAGTATGCATGCAAAACTTTAGGTCTCTAGCTTTCTTCTGAGATCGACGCGTTCCTACATACGGACGTACAAGCAAACGGACAGGGCTATATCGACTCAGCTCGTCGCTCTGATCCCGAATATATATACTCTATGGGGTCTGCGATGTTTCTTTCTGCCAGTTACACACTTTTCACAAAACCATTATATCCTGATTTCAAATTTGCAATGGGTTCAGGTTATAATAAAGTACCTCATATATATTTTGTGGTTTTTCTCCACTGTCTTCCATCCGTCTGTCCATCTGTCCGTCTGTCCATCCGTCCCTCTACCCGTGTTTCTGTCTATCCATCGATCTATCCATCCATCCATCCGCCCGTCTGTCTGTCCATCCGTCCGTCCGTCCCACCGTATTCCGGTATTTCCGAAACCATGGTAGTTGAAACGTCAAAGAGTTAAAATAGGGAATTGCGTTGACAATACAAGTTCAAGATGATATGGCGGATATATCTACGTTCATTGGGTGCGTGGCTAATCGAGGAAGACTGCAGTCGGTAAGTTCCGATGCAATGCCCAACGCTGTATACTGAATTATAAGTTGACTATATACATACATGAAATGTCATATTTCATACATCATATGCCATATTTCTGCAAGGCTTTTTATTTTGCGACTCACGTCCGAAGATAATCTACTACATCTACTAACTGAACATTCATTTATTGTTTATCAATTGACGTTGACTTGGTAAGCAAATCCTTTTTAAATTTAATTTCGTGCGTTGACATTTGGTATGTGTGCGGCATTTGATTTTATACCCTGAACCCATTGAAAATGGGAAATCAGCTGAGTCGATATAGCCCTGTCCGTCTGTCCGCTCGTCTGTCTGTATGTATGAACGCGTCGATCTCAAAACATATAAGAGCTAGAGACTTCAATTTTTTTTAAATGTCCGTATACAGAGCACGCATATCAAGTTTATCACAAAAAATCGATAAATCCTCCCGTTATTCTGTTATCGATTAAAAAGCTTATCGAAAATCAGGTTTAAATTTATATCTCCTACATCTTTAAAGCTAGAGCCTCCAAATTTTAAATTATAGATATAAACCATTTTTATAGAGTTTCGATTTTTGTTATAATTCTCACCCATACATTTGTAAAAGGCTTATTTCAAATACGAGAGACTTGTGCTTTGGCAAATGCATGCATTTTAGTGTTATAATCATGATATAAAAGTTTCATGAAGATGGTTCATCGACAAGAAAAGTTAATAGGCAATTGAGTTCCCATGGTAGGCCCACACTGCAGCCCATACGTGTTTATGCGTGTGTGTTGAACTATCAGTTCCTCGATGTCGAGCAGACTCGACTAGAGATTTCTTACTTGTTTGATGCAGTATTTGTTCTTTTATAGTGGACTTTTTCATGAAAAGTTGGACAGCTGTGTTATTGTTGCACATTCGCGTAATTCATTCACAATGAACAAAATTCGGACACATTCTCGAGTGATTCAAGCGAATATATAACTCCCACAACGAGCCCCATTAAATGCTCATATTCACCGTGCTGCCCTCCTCTCCCCACCTCAGCCACTGCCCCTAGTCCCTGCCCCTGGCCATGCCACTTGCCAGTTGTGCTCCCAATCACGGCCGACCTCTTTAAAACAAAGGCCCTGACTGTACAGAGAGCTGGCTTTTTATCAAAGCATGTTTTGAATGCGGTCCAGAAACACATTTGCGGCTATAAACAAAGGCGAATACATATGTATATATAACCGATATAATACGTATATATCTACTCATATCTACCCATCTATCTATGTCGTCTACATACTTACTTCTTGCGGAAGTTTCAATCGTTTTTAATGAGCTATCCCGCCAGCTGTATTCAAAATGAAATAAAACGTGTAAATGTTGCTGCCACTGGCTGTGCTTTCTGCTGCTAGGTACATATATCGCATATATTTACATATATATCGTATGTGTATCGTATGCCTCGATAACACATAACTATAGCTCACATGTCTGAGTGTCGTTAAATATGTCACCATATATCTGAATATCCTATAAGCATATATTTGAATATCGTATGTTATATTTGCATATCGTATAACTATATATAACTGACTATAACAGACTTTTGTAAGCGCAAATATGTGAATACTTTTAGCTTTTTAGCTATAATATTACACTAAAATAAAATATTCCTACTATTTAAATGGTATTGTGTAGTTAAAAGATTATTTTATCAACCCTCATCAAAACTTTTGGGTTTTATTAAAATTTGACGAAGTTACAGCGTATTTCGTGAAAATGTATCAGGGGTATGGTGACTTTGGTTGGACTGTGTATGTATATATATGTATGTATGTATGTATTCATTAGAGAGATTTAAACAATGTCTCTTATTGCCACTCTGAATTGATCAGCCATCTTAATTAACAAAAGCCAAAAAATCGACAATTAATGAAAATGTGAATGAGTGCGTGGTAGGCGGAAAACGTCTTGAGTGAGTTTACATTGGAGTGAGCTCAAGGCGTCAGAGCTTACGGCCTTCAATAAAATGAGCGAGAATAAATGAAGCCTTAAAACGGATTAAAAAGCGAGCGCTCGGACATACATACATACATACATATGTAAATGATCACATTTTCATATGCTATGCTCTATTTTTGCCTCACTCTCTCTCACTCACTCCTTCTGTTTCCCTATGCTCGCTCCTTTTATGTGCGCACAAGCAATTGCGCAGAGAAATTGAAATCTGTTCGCGACAAGCATGCACATACACATCCACAGTTCCGTGCTACATGTGTGATCATTTTAGTGCCTGTATGCGAACATATCAACTCATGTACTCGCACTCACGCTCCCACTCATTTAATTCTGTTTTGCTAGGCTGAATATTCTGTCTTGACTCATATACGAGCGCACTCTTTCACTCAACTTCTATGTTACTCAACATACATATGTACATATGTATATTGCGCATTGTTAATTCGTAAACCGTCCATGCTGCACTCACGTACATATATACATACATACATATGCATTGCAAAAACAAATGACATGACTAGCTGCAATCGGTAAAATTACATATGTATTTTGAAAAAATAAAATAAAAATAAATATCAAAATAAACGTGTGATGCATGCTCTGGAGTTGAACCCGAGACTCCTCAGCCAAGTGCTCCGCTGCTAGCACCAACACCACTTCACCTCTCAAAATTTTAATGTGAAAAGCGAAATAGATTCACTACAGTAGCGGCAAATCTAACTTAAACTAACTGTTGAGAATTATAGCACTTCAGTCACAATGTAATTCTAAGAATATGCTAGAATAAGTTTGAATGTATGTGTGCACACGTATAGGAAAACTGTTGCGGCTGCTGCTTTTAAATAATTGATAGTTATTTTCAGTGCAACCCTGAAACACAGAGTTGCATGCTATTATATTTATCGAAGTAGGCCTTCGTTGACTATAAAAGGAGC
The DNA here is from genome assembly GCA_037075325.1 of Drosophila mayaguana. NCBI lineage: Eukaryota > Metazoa > Arthropoda > Insecta > Diptera > Drosophilidae > Drosophila > Drosophila mayaguana. The sequence continues at coordinate 587,704 of JBAMCG010000127.1, read as the reverse complement.
ACCATCTCAGTGCACCATCTCAGTCTGCCTCTGGGTCGTCCCCAGTGCGGACTGACCCCTCATCCCCGGCAGCAGGATATATTCCTGTTTCGCCCAACGAATTATTTTTTAATTCTTTGGGGATCTTTGTAAATTTGAGTTTTAATACTCAAATGGGGTTTGAGGTGGAAGTCTACTTGGCGTCCTCATCCCCGGCGACGGGATATATTCCTGTTTCGCTCAACAACTTATTTTCTACATTTTTTGGGGATTTTTTTTTTAAATTTGAGTTTTAATACTCAAATGGGGTTTGAGGTGGAAGTCTACTTGGCGTCCTCATCCCCGGCGACGGGATATATTCCTGTTTCGCTCAACAACTTATTTTCTACATTTTTTGGGGATTTTTTTTTTAAATTTGAGTTTTAATACTCAAATGGGGTTTGAGGTGGAAGTCTACTTGGCGTTCTCATCCCCGGCGACGGGATATATTCCTGTTTCGCTCAACGAATTATTTTCTACATTTTTTGGGAATTTTTTTTTGTAAATTTGAGTTTCAATGCTCAAATGGGGTTTGAGGTGGAAGTCTACTGGATCATTATTATTATTATCATTATTAAAACTGCAATTTATTTTAATTGTCTTTTATTTTTATGCGATTTGCATATGCGTATGTAACAAGCGTGTCCATATTAAAAGTATATAAAGTGTATCGGCGTGTTGCTTGTCTTATAGAGCGCCTGTTATCTTATAATATCATCTACCATCGTGCCAGCAGTAGTGTTAAAAAGAATATTTGATGAACCGGAGTTTTCCTGGACATTAGCAGCTTAATCAAGTTTTGATGGGTAATTTAATGACAGCAATATTCCGAGTACAACTTCAGAGTTCTCGACGTCTTCCAATGTCATCCACGGAGGTTGATACCCAGGTATTAACGAGCTATGCTTTATTCTGGCTAATGCTAAAAGGGTTCATCATATAATGGTTTCATTGGTTGATGTGTTGTCTTATCTAGAGGTTTTATTGGTTGGTCGTTGTTCTGAAGTATTAAATAAAAAGAAATTAGATCGATGGGGATGTAAAAGAGGTGTATCATTATTAAAATTAAATAATCCAAAGCTACTTCATTTTGCTTCTTTGGGAATGACGATATGATATTTAGGTGTCTATTCATTTAAATGGTGAAAAGTGCTTGAGAGTTAGTTGGTAATTCCACAATTTGGTATATATAAGGAATCAACAAAACAACTCACTAAAAACTGGAGCCCCGGGCTTACATAATAACCAGGAGGCGACGCAGAAGGCTCGAGAGGATATAGTTTCATCTGCCCGATGAGGGGATTTTTTTTTTAAATTTGAGTTTTAATACTCAAATGGGGTGCGGTTGGAGGTGGAAGTCTACTTAGGGTCCTCATCCCCGGCGGCGGGATATATTCCTGTTTCGCTCAACGAATTATTTTCTACATTTTTTTGGGGATTTTTTTATTTTAAATTTGAGTTTCAATACTCAAATGGGTGGTGGGGGGTTTGAGGTGGAAGTCTACTTGGCGTCCTCATCCCCGGCGACGGGATATATTCCTGTTTCGCTCAACAACTTATTTTCTACATTTTTTGGGGATTTTTTTTTTTTAATTTGAGTTTTAATACTCAAATGGGGTTTGAGGTGGAAGTCTACTTGGCGTCCTCATCCCCGGCGACGGGATATATTCCTGTTTCGCTCAACGAATTATTTTCTACATTTTTTGGGGATTTTTTTTTTTAAATTTGAGTTTTAATACTCAAATGGGGTTTGAGGTGGAAGTCTACTTGGCGTTCTCATCCCCGGCGACGGGATATATTCCTGTTTCGCTCAACGAATTATTTTCTACATTTTTTGGGAATTTTTTTTTGTAAATTTGAGTTTCAATGCTCAAATGGGGTTTGAGGTGGAAGTCTACTGGATCATTATTATTATTATCATTATTAAAACTGCAATTTATTTTAATTGTCTTTTATTTTTATGCGATTTGCATATGCGTATGTAACAAGCGTGTCCATATTAAAAGTATATAAAGTGTATCGGCGTGTTGCTTGTCTTATAGAGCGCCTGTTATCTTATAATATCATCTACCATCGTGCCAGCAGTAGTGTTAAAAAGAATATTTGATGAACCGGAGTTTTCCTGGACATTAGCAGCTTAATCAAGTTTTGATGGGTAATTTAATGACAGCAATATTCCGAGTACAACTTCAGAGTTCTCGACGTCTTCCAATGTCATCCACGGAGGTTGATACCCAGGTATTAACGAGCTATGCTTTATTCTGGCTAATGCTAAAAGGGTTCATCATATAATGGTTTCATTGGTTGATGTGTTGTCTTATCTAGAGGTTTTATTGGTTGGTCGTTGTTCTGAAGTATTAAATAAAAAGAAATTAGATCGATGGGGATGTAAAAGAGGTGTATCATTATTAAAATTAAATAATCCAAAGCTACTTCATTTTGCTTCTTTGGGAATGACGATATGATATTTAGGTGTCTATTCATTTAAATGGTGAAAAGTGCTTGAGAGTTAGTTGGTAATTCCACAATTTGGTATATATAAGGAATCAACAAAACAACTCACTAAAAACTGGAGCCCCGGGCTTACATAATAACCAGGAGGCGACGCAGAAGGCTCGAGAGGATATAGTTTCATCTGCCCGATGAGGGGATTTTTTTTTTAAATTTGAGTTTTAATACTCAAATGGGGTGCGGTTGGAGGTGGAAGTCTACTTAGGGTCCTCATCCCCGGCGGCGGGATATATTCCTGTTTCGCTCAACAAATTATTTTCTACATTTTTTTGGGGATTTTTTTATTTTAAATTTGAGTTTCAATACTCAAATGGGTGGTGGGGGGTTTGAGGTGGAAGTCTACTTGGCGTCCTCATCCCCGGCGACGGGATATATTCCTGTTTCGCTCAACAACTTATTTTCTACATTTTTTGGGGATTTTTTTTTTTTAATTTGAGTTTTAATACTCAAATGGGGTTTGAGGTGGAAGTCTACTTGGCGTCCTCATCCCCGGCGACGGGATATATTCCTGTTTCGCTCAACGAATTATTTTCTACATTTTTTGGGAATTTTTTTTTGTAAATTTGAGTTTCAATGCTCAAATGGGGTTTGAGGTGGAAGTCTACTGGATCATTATTATTATTATCATTATTAAAACTGCAATTTATTTTAATTGTCTTTTATTTTTATGCGATTTGCATATGCGTATGTAACAAGCGTGTCCATATTAAAAGTATATAAAGTGTATCGGCGTGTTGCTTGTCTTATAGAGCGCCTGTTATCTTATAATATCATCTACCATCGTGCCAGCAGTAGTGTTAAAAAGAATATTTGATGAACCGGAGTTTTCCTGGACATTAGCTTAATCAAGTTTTGATGGGTAATTTAATGACAGCAATATTCCGAGTACAACTTCAGAGTTCTCGACGTCTTCCAATGTCATCCACGGAGGTTGATACCCAGGTATTAACGAGCTATGCTTTATTCTGGCTAATGCTAAAAGGGTTCATCATATAATGGTTTCATTGGTTGATGTGTTGTCTTATCTAGAGGTTTTATTGGTTGGTCGTTGTTCTGAAGTATTAAATAAAAAGAAATTAGATCGATGGGGATGTAAAAGAGGTGTATCATTATTAAAATTAAATAATCCAAAGCTACTTCATTTTGCTTCTTTGGGAATGACGATATGATATTTAGGTGTCTATTCATTTAAATGGTGAAAAGTGCTTGAGAGTTAGTTGGTAATTCCACAATTTGGTATATATAAGGAATCAACAAAACAACTCACTAAAAACTGGAGCCCCGGGCTTACATAATAACCAGGAGGCGACGCAGAAGGCTCGAGAGGATATAGTCTCATCTGCACGATGAGGGGATTTATTTTTTAAATTTGAGTTTTAATACTCAAATGGGGTGTTGGATGTGGAAGTCTACTTGGGGTCCTCATCCCCGGCGGCGGGATATATTCCTGTTCCGACCTATCCACACTGTGGATAGATTATTATACACATCTGATCAGCGTAATTACCACATTGATTTTGTTTGCAATGAACTTTGAGGTGTAAGTCTATAAGACGTTCCTGTTTCGTCCAACGAGTTATCTTTGACACTATCCATCTGTTATATTATCGTGGCTGAGCAAACAAAAAATGTCCCGTAAATGTAGTGTGGGCACTTGCTTGTGTTCTTATTTGTGTGAACATTATCTACATTATATATACCTAATTCTAGTCTTATGACTATGAACCTTTTTATCTCTTTATCTATCGTATCCATATCAGACATAAATAGTGTATCTGCGTATTTTGAACAGCTTTCAATGTTGAATGGATATTTCATCCAGTGCGTCTATCTATTATTTTATAATATCATCTATAATAGTTCCTGCAGTATTAAAAAAAAAATATCTCAATGCCCGTAATTTTCTTGGGCATTAGCTTATAATATCACCGTTTATTGTTAACGAGGTGAACGAAGGGGAGATTCCAGGTCCCACTTATAATTGTGGACGTCTTCCAATGTCATCCGTGGGTGTTGATACCCAAGTATTTAATGAACTCAGATGAGCGATCCTGTGTTATGGGTTTGAACGAAACTGGACGTTTCATCTTGCTGAATGTACGCACATTATAAAGTCAGCCTCGTGTGTTGATACCCAAGAATTGTGGCTGAAGTATTCAAAGAAATCAGATGACCCATAATTTCTTCTGATCATTGCTTGGATTTGCTCTACCTGTAGGAGAGGATATAAGGACGCGGAGGACGAAGTACTTGTAGTGATTTCTTGTCTTCATAAGGACATTTAACATCTGGTTTTGGTTGTGCTTGTTAATTTTTGTTAAATAAACTTCTTTTTAGAATAATAATTTATGATTTTTTTTCGTTTTAGTCATTACTGTGTATTATTTATTGAAATATAAACTTTATTATTAATCTCTCTTTAATTTCTGTATTTATATCTTATATTATTATATCATATGGAATGAGAAATCAAGAAATTTGCTAATATATATATATATATATATATATATATATATATATATATAATATATATTAGCAAATTTCTTGATTTCTTATTTTTTTTTTTTAATATTTGTCATTTATTTCTTACATAAATTATGCAATGTATTTTCCAAATTTTTGTAGTTGATTTTTAACATTTTGAAATAAAACAAAAATGTATTTATTTTTATATTACAAAATTATTTCTTTTATTTTTGTACCCTGAATGGTTTTGTTAAAGGTTTGTATCAGGCATGGAGGCGTGTCCCCAAAACGCATATATATTCTTTTTCAGAGTGACAAGTTTAGTCGATTTAGAAACCAAGGAGACTTAAACATTTATTTGTAGACCAGTCGATATTTGGAACTTAACGTTGTCGATTAAAGAAGTTAATTTTGTATCTGCCAAATTTTTGGGTATGCAAATCTTGGGTATACCGAAGCGAATTACCGGAATATCAGTTATTCTTGTATAATTTTAAAAATTGTGTTCGTTAGCGTGTTGTGTTTTGGGTTATATAAAAGTAGTTCATATATCATATATCTTTCTCTCGCTCTCTCTTCGAAAGTTTTTTTAAATATGTATAATAAGTATATAACATATATTTATATACATATATGTATATATCATATATATTAATAATATCATATGCTGTTGGCCTTTTTGATTCGTCATGTGCAACAGTATTTGTTGCTTTACGGGGTATGCAAAGCCCAGCAAACGAGGCGTCCACACTCACATGCCCCTCTATAAAGATATATGTATATGCATGTGTGTGTGTGTGTGTTTCTGAGTGTGTGTGTTTGTTTGTGCTTGTTTGTGTGGCTGTGGCTGCTTGTGGCACAATCAGCGTTTCTAATTAGCTGGCCAGACGCTGATTAGACTTTGGATTTGGGCAATGGATGGAGTCAAGTTTCAGCTGCAGTTTGAATATTGTCAGATTCGGCATGGACTTCCCAACTGGCAAGCAACTGACGATCGCAATTTGATTGCCTCGTGTCTGTTTAGATTTCGAAACGCGACAGAAACAACAACAACAACAACATCAGCAACAACAGCAATTTACAGCTCAAACATTTGCGCAGTGCAACGAAACAAGTTGCATCAAATGAATATTGAGCACATATGCACAATTGCACGACTCACTGTGCATACACAGAGCGAAAGCAAACAAACCACAATAATAATGTGACAAGATGTTGTTGCTAATGACAAAGTCGTGTCTCCGATTGGTTTATTGATTTTGAATGCTCTACGAAAAAGTCAAGCCAAAAAAGAATATCATGTGGCTTTTATCCAAGCTTTGATCAGAGCGCTATTCATCAGCATTATTATTTTATTATTATTGTTCATCATTCATTCATTATACATTCTTCATTGTCATTATTCATTAATTGTTTCTCATATTCATTATTATCATGTGAATTATTGTTCATTATCATATTTATAATCCCATCATTCATTGTTCATTATAATTGATTGTGATGTTTGTTCATTATTCATTCTTATTATTACTTGTTTATTTCTGTTTATTATCAGCCACTACTATGGCACATAATAATGTGCCATAGTAATAATAATAAATAATAAATAATAAATAATAACTAATAAGTAATAAGTAATAAGTAATAAATAATAAATAATAAATAATAAATAATAAATAATAAATAATAAATAATAAATAATAAATAATAAATAATAAATAATAAATAATAAATAATAAATAATAAATAATAAATAATAAATAATAAATAATAAATAATAAATAATAAATAATAAATAATAAATAATAAATAATAAATAATAAATAATAAATAATAAATAATAAATAATAAATAATAAATAATAAATAATAAATAATAAATAACAAATAACAAATAACAAATAACAAATAATAAATAATAAATAATAAATAATAAATAATAAATAATAAATAATAAATAATAAATAATAAATAATAAATAATAAATAATAAATAATAAATAATAAATAATAAATAATAAATAATAAATAATAAATAATAAATAATAAATAATAAATAATAAATAATAAATAATAAATAATAAATAATAAATAATAAATAATAAATAATAAATAATAAATAATAAATAATAAATAATAAATAATAAATAATAAATAATAAATAATAAATAATGAATAATAAATAATAAATAATAAATAATAAATAATAAATAATAAAATAATAAAATAATAAAATAATAAAATAATAAAAATAATACTAATAATTCAGTACCACAGTTCATTATCATTGCTCATTATCATCATCAATTGATGATCAATAACAACGAACATTGTGTAATATCATTCTTCTTTCTGCTTTACTATCAAATACATGTATATTTTAATTGAAAGCGCATTCAGGTTTTCAGATATTCGCTTCGTAACATTTTTATCTTTCTATTTTCTGTTAGATTGCGAGAGCTGTGTGTGGGGCGATGGGGCGTGGCATGTCTAGTGCATGCACTTGCATTTAGTATGTACTTAGAGAAAATCACTTAGCGCTCGGCCAAGTGGCTAGAGTTCAGTTTGCGGAGAATATTACATATTACAAAACTGGAGGAGCACCTGGGTGGGGTCTTGAGTTGGGCTTGAATTGCAGTTGGGTTGGGCTGCCCTGGGCTGGACTGGACTGGACTGGACTGCCTCTTGCCTCTTTATGTGTTTGCAGGTAGCTGGGCAAGCGTTAACGAGCTAACTAACCAAAATGATTTATGAAATCTGATCTGGCTGACAGCGAAACACTGCCTCTAAAAAGTTGGTGTACATCAAGCTAGATTTTGGGTCTTATTGAAATACTTTCAAGCATTTTATTTCAAAGATATTGGACATTGGCTCCATATTTGTCCAAACTGCCCTTTGAGGGCCAGTTACAAGCATTGACCCATATCAATTGGGGTTCAGGAATCCTCTTGTTATTTATTTTTATTTGCTAGCATTATTCATAAAAATATTGTAATCATAAGAATATTATAATCACAGTTTATTAGCATTATGACTAAAAATAAATTTAATAATGGTCAATATCACTGTACATTATTATTGTTTATTGTCATTAATTATCATTGATCATCTCGAAATCAGAAATGCAATCATTTCTAACGTTGTAAATATTCTAAAATAAATTTATTTATAATCATTTGGGATACAAGGAGTTAGAATCAGTTAGAGATCAGAGCGTTTATTGTATGTACATTTATGTAATTAATTTTTTAGCACTGTTAATAAGGGATTTCCAAATTGAAATCCATTAAAAACCAGCTCATCCATTAAAATGGAATCAGGAATCCTCTTGTTATTTATTTTTATTTCCTAGCATTATTCATAAAAATATTGTAATCATAAGAATATTATAATCACAGTTTATTAGCATTATGACTAAAAATAAATTTAATAATGGTCATTACATATTACATACACATTACATAATGGTCATACATTATTATTGTTTTTTTGTCATTAATTATCATTGATCATCTCGAAATCAGAAATGCAATAATTTCTAACGTTGTAAATATTCTAAAATAAATTTATTTATAATCATTTGGGATACAAGGAGTTAGAATCAGTTAGAGATCAGAGCGTTTATTGTATGTACATTTATGTAATTAATTTTTTAGCACTGTTAATAAGGGATTTCCAAATTTAAATCCAGCTTATCCATTAAAATTCTGTAATTGTCAAGTGTAAATAAGTCAATTTCTATACACCTCTCTCCCTCTATGTGTTTGCCATTTTATCTCTCTCTCTCTCTCTCTCTCTCTCTCTCTCTCTCTATCTCTGTCTGTCTTTCCATCTCTCTCTCTCTTCTACTTGGTAATGTCTGTTAAACAGTTGTTTGTTTCTTCACTTTTGTGTTCGTTCACACACAATTATCTGGCACTCGCTTGAGCCTGTTGAGGGGGGGGGGGGGGGGGATATGGCATGGAAGGGGGTGGCGGCAATGGCTGGGAGCAATACATTTATAAATGGTAATGACAGCTCCCACGACTGTTATTAACCGATATCAATTATCAAAGCAAAACTGAGGAGGTGTTACAAAATTGATGGAATTCTACAATAAATGGAGAGGAACAATCACTTCGTGTGAGCCAAAACGAAAGATTTATGCAACAAACTTGACCCTTTGAGAGGGGAATGGGTAGGCGTGGGCGAGGGCGAGGGTGAGGGCGGGAGCGGTGCTCAACTCTTAGTCATGAAACTGCGCCAGAGCTATGCCACAGCATGTGGCATGCCACATGCCGTTTTCTGACCAAAACCAAAAACGTTTCCCACGCTCGCAATTTCGGCCAAGTTAAGCAAACTATGTGCCAATGTATGTGTGTGTGTGTGTGTACCGGTTGGATGTGTATAACATGTCTAGCTGGGGGCATGGTCAGAGGCGTATGCTGCGCGCTGGTGGCACTTCTTGGCTACTGTGGCACGCCTCGGCTAGATCCAGAGCCGAGCCGAGCCGGGCCGAGACCGGGCCGAGACCGGGCTGAAACGTTGAGCCCAGAACCGGTTGCCACACTCAACGCCAAAAATGCCAGGGTATATTCAGTATATAGGGTGTATATATATGTATATGCATATCTCTATGTATGTGAGCTTTGCAATGTCTATATATATAACTATGCGTTATGTATATGCGAATGTTTGGAAGGGCCAAGTCAAGAAGGGAAGCAAATATACTAAAGCATATCTCGTCGGTGTGTACGAGCAGATACTCTGTAATTTATCTAATATAATATAGAGAGAATTTCTATATGAGAATTAGAAATTCGAAATGCCGAAATATATAGATAAAAACTTTTAAAATTAATGTAAAAACAAATAATTATGTACATATATATACTAAAATATGTAGAACAAATTATTTGAATAATTTTTAAAAAATGTTAATATAGATACAACAAGTGTATATATGTATATGAGCAATTTATAAAACTGAAGTTGCTATAGAATATTGATATAAGGCATTAAAATTAGAAATGACTATATACAACATTTTAAGACAATAAATACATATATATTCCACATCTGTCTATATTCATATATATCTATATGTCAGTTATACTAATAAACATATATACGAGTATGTACATAAGTGTATTTACAACTGCGATCAAGGAAGTCGTAGTACTCTTGGAATAGAAATTTGGCGATAAACTCATGATTTTGAAATAAAAAAACTTGAAACGAATATTGAAATTAATTTATATTGATATGCATTTAAATGCCAATATTGATTAACTAAGTTTTGTGCGATTGGCAGTTAGACTTAGACTATATAGAGCTAAGTTGACAGAATGTAAATTGTAGCTTCACATAAGACTCGCTTGGCCCGCCCTCTAGGGTATTAGAAATCAAGTTTTGCATTTTTATTTAAATTTATTGGTTGGTTTTGGCTTTGGCTTTGAGAGGTTTGTTGCCAGGCAGCAGCAGCAGCAGTCGCAAAGGCCGCTTGCAACTTGTTTGCCAACGTTCAATAGCCAGTTTTAAATATGGCGTCGCACACACCATCAGCAACACACTAAAACACACACACACGCACAACTAGAACTACACTTGAAGTTAGCTTAAAACATTTTTCAGCTGCATTCGCTTTGACACTTATAAAAGCCAATGCAGCCGAAGATAGCAATTGAGAATGAAGTAACCCATTGGCAGATACCCTGTAATGTGTTAGATATTTTATTTATTAACCTGAATAGTTTTACTGGGTTTGCTCGACAACGCTGGGAAATGCATCCAGGTTCAACATCAACTTCATAGAAATTTGTGCATTATTATGTTATATGGAATTATGATTCATGGTAGCGCATATAAAGATTAGCTAATCCGACTATAAGATATAATAAATAAATAAATATATATATGTAATCATCATGTTCATTTTTTTTCATAAGATTTTAATTACATAAGTATACACATATATATATATATATATATATATATATTTTAGCAGAAATCAGATACATGCATATATATTTATATATTTATTTGCAGAAAATTTAACCCTTTGATTGTTAAGTTTTGCTGAAATATCTTGAATTCTATATATAAATTTATCTATATATAAACATCTTTATTCATTGACCCTTGCTATAAATCTATATGGAGTGTACACGTAATAGTCAAATATTATTTTATAGGGCAAGCAAAGGAATGATAATTTGAAAAAAAAAAAAAATAATAACAAAGGGCTTATCAAGAACTTAGTTTTTGAATGAATGAGACTATAAGCATATAATATAAAATAATGTTTAATACAATGCACTTTAGCTTCTAGTTCTTAACATAATGGGCTGCATATGATAGTTCGCCTCCAGACACAACGCTTGGGCTGCCACGAGATTGTAAAATAAAGCTTGCCAGAGATAAGCACGAATTGGGGTGAATACAAAATATGGGTTGGTTTAGAATACGCACGCGGGCTTTTTCTATTCTTTTTCATGATCTTTTTCGCTTATTTGGATGGTGTCATAGCACATAAAATAAAATAGATAGAGCAGTACAATTATGAACATATGTGGAACATTTGTTTTACACTTAATTAAAGCTGAGTAGAGGGGGCGTGTGGGCTGGACGTGGCATGTGCGGCATGTGCAGCATGCAGCTACATGCGCACCTGGAATTTGCCCGCTTTGGTTAAGTATTTGACGCCCTTGAAGGGCTTGTACTTCTCGCCGTACATGTCCAATCGGTTCACCTTCAAACCGGATACAGCAAGCTGTGAGATTTGGAATTGCACATTGATGGAGGGATTGGCATCGATGTTCGGCGTGCCAGGTGTTAATGAGACCTGAAATCGATCAAAACAATAAGTATTATTATATTATAAATATTATATTATATGTATTCCATTTCTTTCATGGCTCTTACCGATCCTCGTATGTTGGGCAGCTTCGACACATCGATTCGTCCGACATCCCAGGCTAGCGTTTTGCTCACCGAATCGAATGTGTATTTGCCCTGATTGGGTGTTAGCAGGCAGTTCAGCACACACCTGGGCATAGTTAGCTCCAGCTTCACCTTGTCCACGGTGCGTCCGAGTGTGTTGCGTGGCCCAATTGTGAGATCCAAACGCCCCTGCTCGCCCGTCTTAATTGAGAAATTGTGCCGTATGTAGATGGGTATAGCCACAACAGATTGTGAGCTAATGTGATAGGACATTAGACGGAAATTGCCATCGGGCGGTATGAAGGAGAGCAAGCGTTCGGCCTCCCAGCGCTTGAACCGTACGCAAGGATGAAATGAGACATCGTCAAAGAGACGCGGATTCATAAAGGAGAGCGTTAAGTCCGGCATGCCCGACAGCTTGATGCAGCAGTCAATCTACAAGGGATGGAATTATTGAGTGTCACTTATATATATATGGCTTTTGTCTACACACGTGGCCCTGTATCTCAGAGAAGACCGTTGAGCCGGATTTGTCAATGATTGCATCCACCTCCTCGATGACATCAAAGTAGGCCTCGTTGTTGGTGTACCGCACGCCGCTGCGGCGCCAGGGTATGGCCGACAGCTGACCCGATGGCAAAATAGTGCTGACGCTGCAGCCACAAAAATAATCATTAGAGAGTCCTTTTCAAGGATTATTTGGAACGGCTGGACATACTTGCTCTTGCCGGTGACTGTATTTGCAATGGTTCTTAATATGTTGGGTGGCTTAATCAGCTCCTTGAGTATGTTGCTCTCGGTGGCCAAGGGGAACCCATTGTCAAGCATCTCGTCGAGGAGCTCGTAGACAACCACATAGTTATCCTTGATCACAGACTCGGAGCAATCGCTGAAATAGTCCTGGAAGGTGTCCACCACACGATGCAGAAATTCGATGACAAACAAAGGCGGCACCTCCTGCTTGCATGCAGCGACCAAGGCGACGTTATCCCGCTGCACAGTGATCAGATAATAGTGGGGCGTGGCAATAACGGGCGGCACATCCTGCAGCAGGAGCAAATAGAAATCATTTACATGGGATGGCATGGAAGATTAAAGGATCACTTACGTAGGGAGCGGCACGCTGTGCATCGAGAAAGTATTCGCAAACGGAGCGAGAGACAACGGAACGCCAATGCTTCTCTAAAAAGACTTCGCTGTGGGTGAAATCAGAGTTATCAGATTTTTCCATTTATTGGCAACATGTGTTGTTTAACTTACCCGCTGTTATTAACTATGAACAGGCTGTGTATCATTTTTTGTTATTGTTGCTCTTAGTTAACTATGTCAACATATGTTTAAGCAAACGCTTGGCTTTGCAAAAAGCAAACAATAAAACTTAAAAAATTGTTTACGTGTTGAGTAAATATAGAAATACTAAACAAACGTAGATTACGACGTAAGGCTAACAGAAAATGTTAGCTACTAACAGCGCATGTAAGTAACTTCAAATAACGTCGCAGTTCGAAAAAAGAGCGAATAAGCTATGTGCTATGTGGTAAACGCTACAAAGTAAATAAAATGATTTGTAGTTTTGATTTTAATTTGTATTGTATGACTTTGAACTAAAGCAATGGCTATTTGCTAAACTTAACAGTGATCCTATTTTCTTAACAACATTTTTCCCATTTCATATCCATAAGCAGCATACCCTCCATGAACGCTCAAAAGAGCAACTTAACGCAAAAAGGAGCTGGCTTTACACAACAGCTGATAAATCTCTGAAACAGCTGTTCAAAAATAAGGAACTCTTTTTGGCAGCTGTATATTGCCTGCTTTACTTTATTTTGTATAAAAGTCTGTACTAAATTAATAGTATCAGTTGGTGAGCTGCAACCAGAACATACCATATAAATTTCGTTGACTTCAACATACAGTTACAGAGATAAACGAGGCTATTTGCCTGGTCAGATAATTGGACCGGCCAGCTTACATAATTGAAAAACCGGATGAGTCTATATAGCAGATCTGTGCGACGCGTGCTCGACAGTTGGCCTGGTAAGCGGCGCTTTGGCATCTATCGCTTTCTGCCGATATTCTTTGTTCTGGGCGCGGCGCTGGAATTCTCCATGATCAACTGGACCGTGGGCGAGACGAATTTCTGTGAGTTCCAAACCCCAATTATGTGTAAAGACTTGATGAAACTAAACTCTTTGCATATCGTAGATCGCACATTCAAGCGCAGGCAGGCGAAAAACTACGTGGAGGATCAATTGCATCAACAGCAGCAGCATCAACTACAGGAATCGATTTAATCATGCCCGCCGGAGTCTCGTGGGGCCAATATATGAAGTTCTTGGGCAGCGCAATGCTGGCCATGATGGCCGGATCCCAGGCAGTGCATATCTATTTTAAGCCCCTGGACGATTTGCCCGTGTACATAGAGAAGGAGAGACAACAACTACAGAAGGAGCAGGGCACAGTTAATAGTTAGCATTAAGTATAATATATTTCTTGTTCTATCTGCACTATGAAACTAAAGAGAGAACTTCTGTGAATCAATCACTTGGACTTCTCATGTACTCGGCCATGATTCTTGAGGCACGTCTGTTGTCTGAATGCCTGGCCACAGGTCAAGCACACGTAGGGCTTCTCCCCGGTGTGAATGTACTCGTGATGGCGTTGCGTCTTTTTCGATGCAAACGATTCGTCGCAGTATCTGCAGCCGAATGGTTTCAGCTTAAGATGCACCGCCCGAATGTGGGCTTCCAGCTCGAATTTGCGGGCAAAGGGCCGGCCGCAATGCTCGCATGGCAGCTTCTCTGCGCTGTGCATCAGCATATGCTGCACGAGCATGAAGCGCTTAGCCATGCGCCGGCCGCACACCTGGCATTCGTGCATGGGCGTTGCCTGATCCTTGGAGGAGTCTGTATTGCTGCCTCCGTGCTGTTGCATTGTATGATATTTCAGTGTGTAGCGGGAGTGGAAATGTTTCTGGCAGAGATCACAATAGTGCTGTTCGCTGGCTAGCGCATTGGCTGCCGCCTCATCCTCGGTGGGATGCTTGGTGCGCCGATGGTATTTGAGATTCGCTGTCTGATTGAACGTTGCGCCGCACTGCTCGCAGACATACTTTCGGACTGCAGCCGCAGAGGATTCGGAATGCTTCAGTCGCTTGTGCTTCTGCATGGCTATGCAGCTGACGTAGACACGATCGCAGCCGGGATGGTCACAGCGATAGGAGCGCTCCTTTGGACTGTGAATCTCCTTGATGTGTGTGTAGAGTCCGCCCATGAAGCTGTACGCCTTGTCGCAGCGATCGCACTGGAAGGGGCGTTTGCTGCCCTCGTGCACCTTGCGAATGTGTGCGTCCAAGGTGAGATTGTGGGCAAAGCTGTGACCGCATTGACTGCACTTAAAACTGTTTTTCAAGCCTCTGCTGCGCCGTTTGGTGCTGGGCATCTCCGGCTCGTTTTGACTGGGTTGCATCTCCTCTTTCACCTCCTCCGGCTCTTCTTTAGGCAGCTCATCTATAGGGTCTGATGGGTTATCCTCCTGGCTTGTTCTCTTGAGCAGATGCTGTGGCTCTCGCTCCTGCTTCTCCTGCTCTTGAGCTAGAGGCTCCTCGTACACAATCTCAAAGGCCGCATTTTGTCGTTCCTCGACGATCTCCTTCTGGAATCGGTTTACCTTGGACAGGAGTTGTTGGCGGCAAGCATTTGCCCGCTGCTGAAACACACGAAAGCTCAGTAGCTGCTGATGACAGCCGCGGCACAACTGCTTGGGCAGACATTCAATGCTGAATTCATCTGCTTGCCAGTCGAGAATCTGCAACAGTGAATGCTGCAAATCCGCATCAATGGCTTGAGCTGAAGGCAGCTCATCCTGGTCCGAATCAAGGCGGTGCAGACAAGTGAGGCAATTATTGTTGGTCAGCAAAGTATGCATGGCCACTGCAAAATGCAAAGTGAATGCAGCAAGCAAGCAGGCTCGACGATGGATGGTAAACAAAATATGTGTGCTCAACTGTGGAGCAACAGTGACTCAACTGTTCGGCAATGTTAATGTTAAATGGCGTTGCCACTTTTAGTGTACACTGCTTTCTATTTACAGGCGACATGTTTACACGATATAGATATTTGTGCTATCAGCTTACGATATTTTGCTAAGTCCAAAAGCTGATACTTAGCTATTGCAAGCATAGCAAAAAATAGCAAAGCAGTTTTGAAAATAAATCAATTTGCCACCTTAGTTTTGCCTTGCATTAAATCCATAAATTTTATATATTGCTCTATTACTGCTCTACAATTATATTGAAAATAAATGTGTTAGTTTCACAGTTTCATACACACATCGTAATTAACATAGGCGCATAAACGCCTTTAACATCGCCAGAGCTGCCATATGTTTAGCCCATTTCTGTGAACTTTTGCACTGTGCGCCAACTGCGTACGTCTTGTTGTCTGTGTTCGTGTGTGTGTGCGTGTGCTTGGAGTTAGCGCGCCAAGCCAATTGGGCGTCCCATTGCTGCCAGTTGCATGCTAGTGTTCAACAGCGGCGCACGCAATGAACCAGATGGCAGTGCAGGCACAACCATTGGCCAAGTAAACAGTTGTTTTGGCGCGCACTTCAAGTCGTTCGTGCTTTTGTTGCTAATTGCAGAGCGCATTTGAATAATTCATGCGACTGCGATAATACTTTGTATTAATTGAGTGAAACACTGTTATTTTTGTTGTCAATTTTGTTTACGTGGCTGTCAGACTGAGTGGCTGTGTGTGTGTGTGCGTGTGTGCCTTCACTTGCAACTTTGCGCGTCAGCAACACAACATGTAAATCCTTATCAATGGCATCGATCAGTATCAGCAGCGGGCCCAAATACCGTTACAAATCCCTTGGCTCGCAACATTGGCTGCACTGCCTACTGTGGCTGGGGCTGTTTGCCCACGGTAAGTCGAACACGGCGTATGCTTGATTTCTTGTTGTATTTATTGTTTGACAGCAACAGCTGCCTGAATCGCCTGCCACTTATGGCGGGTACTTAAAAGAATATTAAAATAAATTCCGGTTGCTCCCCAATTCTCCGTCCATTTCCCCAATTGCATTAATGTGCGAAAATAAGGCGAGCACATAATAAGGAAAACGCTATTAATATGCGAAATTTCCCAGCCAAGACATTTGCACGTAAAAAGACTACATATACATTTGCATGTACATATTTACATGTACATGTGCATGTGCGTGTCGGTAGCATAAGCATACGTGTATGTATGTATGCATGTATGTGCAGCAGGGCCCATGGCCTCCCGCTGAGAAGTGCACGCGGCGGAAGAAGGAGAAAACGTGAGGCGTGAAACAGAAAGAGAGAACTAGTTAGAGCCGACTGCTCCATACTCTGCTTTTAACCGCAGATCGGTAATGGATTTGAGGCTGATTGGCTAACGGAGTTTTTAAGTTTGATTTACTTTATTTGCAATAACAGCTGAAGCTTTTCTTCAGTTTTGTTTGCCATTTAAAATGTGTGTTGGTGCTTAATTATCTAAAATACAACAATTTGATTATTTTTCTTTTTTTGATAAGACTTTATGCAGTATAATTCTGGGTTTCATTTCGAAACAGAGCTAAAGATGAGCTTCTATTAGTCACAGAGTTAAACTGTTGCAAATATTTGTAATTAAATCATAATGAATAATAAACGATCAAACTCGAGTAAACTGACTCGATTAGTCTTACCTTTAAATGAGACGAAAATACTTAATATGCTCCTCTATTCCATACTAAATATGCGCATAAATATAAATAGTAATCAATCAAAATTTCAAACTAAATGGACATAGATAAATATGAATGCTTTAAACTCTGTCAACCTGACACTTAACAAATATGCGCCACTTAAATATTGCAAACAGAGCATAAGAGCAGAAAGCAGAAACAATAACAGCAACAAGAAAGACCAACAAAAGAGCACAGGCGATCAACAAAGAAAAAAGAAAAGGAGAATAAAACTACCTATAGAGATAATCTGTGGAAAAGTGTGAAGAAACTTTGTGCGTTGCTGTTGCTGTTGTTGTTGTTGCTGCTGCTGCTGCTGCAGATGCTCCGTTATTGTAAAACACTTGAACGCCTCCCACAACACAAACTGACACCTCCCCCCGTTTCTCTCTCACTCCGCCTGAACACTGCTGCTGAACAGTTTGTGCAAGATTTTTTCAGGGATTTAGCATAGAGCTCGGCATGGGGCATGGGGCATAAGCTGACTTTTGATTGACCATTGACTCTGGCGTCTTGGAACTTGGATGATTATGACATCAAATGACTTTTGATTCATGCAATTACATTCAACTTCTGCGTAGCTGTTGAAAATAGTTAGAACTTTACAACTTTTTCAGCACTTTGTCGGCAGTTAGTTTTTTGGACTATTGCAAAGTATTTCAGACGTGAGAAAGTGTTGGCATTCGAATTTTTGTGGAATGTTCAAAATTATATTTGCGGAGAGAGAGAGAGAGAGAGAGAGCGAGAGAGAGAGAGAGCGAGAGAGAGAGAGAGCGAGAGAGAGAGAGAGGAGGAGGAGGAGGTAGAGAGCAAAAGAGAAAGAAGCGAAGAAGGAAAAAAGTCAAAGATGAGAGTTACAATAAATAGAAAAGACGGACAGAGCGAGAGAGTCAAATGGGGAGAGAGAAAGAGAGCGACAGAGAGGGAGAAAGTGGTTGAGAGAGATAAAGAGTTAAGGGAAAGATATACAGAGACTGATAAGATTTCACAGAGAAATATAGAGAGAAAGAGAATCCAAGGAATGGAAGATAATGAGACAAAACATAATAGAGAATACGGGGAAACATGCGTGTGAAAGAGAAAACGAATAGAGCGCTTGAAAGGCCAGCTGAAAGAAGAAAGAGCAAGTAAGGAGCAAAAGGCAGACAGGCGATCGAGTGATAGAGAAAGCAATGCAAGGCAGTAGAAGATTGCAGTCTCTCTTATAAAGATGGATGAGCGGAGCTAGCCAACAAACAAGACAGAGAGGGGAGAGACTGAATCCGACCGAAAAGAGATAAATGGAAAGAGAGATAATAAATACAACTGCCAAATTTTAGTAAACTCATTATATATTCGTGAAACAATCTGTCAGCGCATTAATCAGCATTTTTATTGAGCTGAACCAACAGAAATTTGTCGAATTAGAAAATGCAATAAATATTTATTGCATTAGACGGACGGACAGCTGCAATGAGATGATAAAATGCTTATTTATCTTTCATTGAGCGAACAGCAATAAATGTGCTATGCAACGGGATTTAATGCTGTCATATACCCTGGACAGAGATCACTTGCTGGGATGACTGAATAAACATTTTATGAATTGAGATTATGAACATTTGGTTCATGGTTAGAATGTCTGTCATATATAAACTCTGCATATCATTTAAGAGATGCGTTGGGCAACTCCTGGGAACCCGAATTGGACTTCTAATATATCCCGATTGTAAGTTAGAGAAGTCAAGTTAGGTAACCCACAATAACCCACAATATGATCTTCAACTGGACTATATCTTTCTCGGACAGGGCATTTTCTAGTCGTATACTCCACAACTCGGACACATTTTGCTTATTCGTTTATTTAATTCAGAACTTGTTTTGTTTGTGCTATAATTTTAGTTCACTTGGGAACTAAATTAATCAATTCTCAGCTGAAGGCTGAAAAGGCTGCTACATACAGCCTCTACATACCCTGTAAATGTATTTGGGAATTGTCGAAAGAATTCATTTGAATCAATAATTTGTTTCTACCTCTCCCAATCCTCTTCTGTTTCATTCTCTTTCGACTCGCTTGAAAGTGAGAAAAGCTCTTTTATTGAGATTTTGTTAGCTGAATTATGCATGTGATTTATGTATTTCATTGCGAGACATATTTTTCATTACAAAAAGGACTCGCAGCCATGAAATGTTTTCTTTTGTTTATTTTTTTATTACATTTTTTATTTCATTTTAGCTTTGATTTTTTTTTTTTTTTATTTTTATTTTTATATTTCAAATATATTTGGCGCTCAGTTGAAGGGCTTCTGGTCTTATGTAAATTGCGCTGTGGCAATGCGAATGCCAACTCGCCAGCCTCTGGGGAGAGATGAGCGAGTTGTGCAAGTTGGCTCTGACGCTGCTCTGTGACGCAGACGTCAACGTAATCGTCTTAGCTGCAGTTAGTTACCTGTCTACCTGTCTCCCAGCGTGGCTGCCCCCTGCAAATGACAGTTAAATCGAGCGATGCCTAATCAGATGCAACAACAACAACAACAACAACATCGCCAACTCGCAAGGGTCAAAACTGAGTTACAGACAGAGTAACAGGCAGGAGACTGAGCCAGCCAGGCACAGACACACTGTCAACAAAAGTGTGGCAATTATTTGTAGCTATATTTGAAAAGATGTCTGAAATACAAAGTCTAATTTTAAACATTTCAATCATACAAATTGGAAAAAAAAAATTATATAATGGAATCATATTGAGGCATTGTCATATGCATCTTCACGCTTGACAATCGTGCGCTCTGTAGGCCTACACAGAGCCAGGAAAAGCCAGAGTGAAAAGGAATAAGGCTCTAGTTGAGACTGTTCGACTAGGAGATATCCTGAACCCTTCGAAGAACTGATATCCCAGCCATTCTATGCTTCTTCTAATTTTTACTTGATTTAACTCAATAAAACTTGGCTGAAATATCTAACTTGAAGTATAAAACTTAAATACTTCAAGTTAGATATTTTATCCAAAAAACGGATAAAATATATTCAAACTAACACTGAGCTTTAGGCACTCTCAGTCCTATTCGAACTTAACTACCCATGTACAGCTTCAAATTAGAGGCTTGCTCTTATACTAAGGTAGAATCAGATTATAACGACACTCAAGAGACCGTAGTATATCCGGAAGACGCTATAGCCATACAAGTTCACTCATATACCTAAGTTTGTCTAGGCACCAGAATTTTTGTCGCAATAGCTGTACGGACGCTATGGACGGAGTCGTTATAGCCGGATTCTACTCTAATTTCAAATGTAAAGAATAATGATTTCCCATTTTCAATGTGTTCAGGGTATAAAAACAGTTTTCGATAACTCTAAGAGTTCTGTTGAGGAAGTATCATTAATCTTGTCATTTATTTTAGGCTTTTATATGCTGCGATCCTCAAGGATCATCGTATATCATTTTCTATATTGGTTTTTATGCAACTTCTTCTTCGATGTCGTCTTCTCATTCTTGCTATGGTCATTCCCGTATACCAATTGCTTGTTCCTTATCAATTATTTCGCACCGTGTATCAGATAACAGACTCTGTCTACCTCTCTCCCCCTCTCTCGCCCTCTCTTTCTTTTTGCGTCTGGACTGGCAGCACGCACTTCCTTTAGCTCCAACTCCTATTGTTTTTTTGTTTTGGGCCCTTTGTTATGTTGTTGCTGCTGTTGTCTCCTGTCGTGCCTTGTCTGTGCTGCTGTTGGGGCTTTTTGCCATTCGTGTGACAGAGGCCCTAAGCCAGTTAAGATAACTAACGCGCTCCCACACGCGGCTACTCCGTTATTTTCCGCTGCCTTTGATTTGTAACTCGTCTTTGTCTTTCTATTTCTAAGCATAATATAATGGGCTTTTTTCGCTCTTGTTGTTGCTGCTGCATCGGGTCAGCCAGGTAAGCTGTGCCACAGCTCCCCATTGAGCTTTTAAAGCAGTTCGCACTTAGCTTAGACTGTTTATCTCGGTCGGTCCGATCTGATATTCTACAATGACACTGGCCGCAAATTGAGTTCAACTGCGAATGTGGCAGGAGAAGGGAGAAGGTGCTAAGAGTATAAGAGAAGCTATTCATTTAGTTATAAAAACACTTTTTTCGCAGCAGACTTTGAACAAGGTATGGAAGTATTTCAATGTGAGGAAGTATTTCAATTCAGATGAAGAGATGTGGTATATATGTTGGGTATATCTTTTTGCCTCTTCCACATCTTCTGCCACTACTTCTTCTGTGTCTGCGGCCAGAGTCTTCTGGCTGTGAGAGTACTGTTTGTTGTGAAATGTTGTTGATTGTTTGTTTATTATGTCTTCGGGCAGAGCACGTTACCATTTCGTGCTTATTCAGAGCTGCGTATGTACGGCATCAGCTGAGGCGTCTTAATAATAAACTTGTATATCTATAACTGTGTAATGTATCTATGGTATGCTTAAAGTATCTTATAGCAAAAATACCTATCTCTGTCCAATCAGAAGAACTAAATAGCGTATAAAAATAGAAGATTCATATTAAAATAGAGAAAAACAGACCAAAGACTTGTTAATGCAAGCTGAAGCGACATGGATGGGTTATATATGCCCACGATTCTTAAGTATTCTCCCCAGCTTATATGCGGCTTGGTCTAAATATTTATACATACATCTCAGATACAATCTATATAGATATTTTCTCTGGGAAACTTTCAGCTCGCCTTTAGAGTTCAGTTAAATCGCAGCTAACGGACGAAATATAATTTTTCTACAGCCATCGAGTGCTATTCCAACAGCACAAAAGACACTAGAAAATTTGGAAGCAAAAAACTATTAAGTATACGCAACGTGTGCACGACCAAAGAATTTGTGTAGGCAACACAAAAAAAAAAAAAAAAAAAAAAACGGAGGAAAGAGCGAGGTGTGGATGAGTGTGAATGAATGCTGGGGTGAATGCCGCGGCAGATGGCAATAAACTCACATTTATGGAATGAAATGTACAAATGTTTTGGCCAAATATTAAAATTTTACATTAGAACCGCAAAAATCAATCAAAGCCGCCAAGCGCAATCCGGATGGGGGTGTTCCAAAGGGTATGTCTGTGGGACGGGGCGGTGTTCCTTGTCAGGGCTTGTATATTTGTAAACATGTGCCTGCCTGCCTGCCTGCCACTCCCCCTGCCGCTGCCTCTTGTGCAGAAATAAACGATAAACAACAATTTTGCGCTGCTCTTGCTAAAAATGTTCGAGCGCATTTAACATCTTGCTTAATCATGCTCATCATCGTTTCCCTTACACATTCATTATCATCATCATCATCATCATCATCATCTTTATTATCATTGCAATTGTGTGCCAGCCTCGGCAGCCTCGGCAGCCTGTCGCAGTTGTAATTTTTCCAAATTTGTCAACTCTGTATCGCCTGTACCCCAATCCCATGCCCCATGCCACGCCCACACAGCAGGCAAAAGGACGCACATGCATATGATACATGTCGGCTTTATTTTGTTTGTTTGTTCTTTATATATATGTATATACATATATATATATATGCTGTATAGTCTCGTTTTTTTTATTCCATAACAAAAGCCGCAGAAAAATACATTTTTTATTTTTGTACATTTTTCTAAAAAAGAGCTATATGCTTTTCACCATGTAATTTGTAACACCTGGCATACATTGAGATATAGATAGAGATATTTATACATATATTGTCCAAGTAACTTATGAAACTTTTGATGCCATTCTCCATCGCTCTTGCCAGATTTTTGATCGACAGTTTCTCGATTCCTGCTGAAATTCACTGTAAAGGCTTCATCAATCTGAGGCTTATTGGTTCCGACTTTGCGCTAGAATTTTACTATTTTACTATATGAAGATGATTATTATTAAAATTTGTGCTATATGTTGGGTTCATAACTTGATTTGTAAGAAGTATAGTTCTGTATGTCAAATGGATAACATTTTATACCTATTCCAAATCAAGTCCGACGCCTAATAATGCAACGTGATATCAAGCGTATCTAAGTTTCGGCACTTTCATTTGTTTCCCCGGAGTAGAACCATTTGGTTGCTCGTTTGTCCCTGATCCAAACTTATACCGACATATGAATCAGACGTACAAATGTCTCACTCACTGATTGCAGCCCAACTTTGAAATATAATAATTTTGATATATTATCTCAAATCGATTGCGAGAATTCGGTGAAAATTCTATTACGAAATTTTGTTCGTTGATTGTACAGATTTTTGATTGAAATACTTTGGCGTTTCATGGCTGAGCAGTCAGAGGAAATCCGATATTTTCCCTTGCCCATTGCAATTGAAATTCAATTCGATTTTGTTGAACAATTTTATCTACATTTGTTTCTAGTTTAAATTTCAGTTTTTAGTTTTTGGTTTTTTCTTTTGTTCGTTTTCTTTTTTTTATGAATTGGATTGAATTGCCGTTTCCTATTTATTTTCCTTTAGCTTTCTGACCCCATCCCCTCCCCCTCAACGCAGTTTTGGCCCTCTCTGAATGCTTCGCCTGCGGCTAAAACAGCATGAATTTTTGAACACACACACACACACACGTACACGCACACAGTCACATGGCATGCTACGGCGATGGCTTTTGTTTTTGTCTTCGCTTGTGGTACATCTTTGCAGTGTTGTAAAATGCGAACATTTCGTGCATTTCATTTGTGCCCAACAAAAATATCATAAAACACGCATTAAAATTGGAAGCAAGAATAAAAACCTGTAAATGAAAATGTGTAAATGAAAATGGAAACGAAAATGAAAATGCGAACGAGAATGAAAATGAGAATTGTAAGCGCCTCTCTGCCCCTTTTTTGTTTTTCACAGGGGGCTCCCCCGCCTCGGTCTCCTCCCCTCACTCTCTTCGCAACCGTTTGAAGTTCTTCATTTGGAATTTGGGTTTCATATTTTTATTGTTCTGTGTTCATAAATTCATTGCATTCATGTTAAAACATATACGATTAACCCACTTGCCCCCAAGGGGCCTACGACTGAGTGAATCTCTGCCTTCTAATCTGATATTGAAGAGCTGTGCTCGAAGAGGGACTGCATTGAATAGGTAGGGGTAATTAGTGAGAGACTCCAGCATAGATAAATATTTTTAGTGACTATTTGTTGTATCTGTGGTCATATATGTGTGTATATATATCCGGAGTTCAGTGTCTGATATGTGAATATATATAGAGACTATATATGTATTCTCTTCTATATGTACTCTATACTCAAATTAAATCTTATCCCAATACACAGATTTTTCATTTCTGCAAAAATTAAATTGTATGTAAAAATAATATATAGATCCTAGAGAGGTAAGTTTAAGCCACAAAAAAATTTGACCAGTCAAAATTTTTGATTATTATTCATTACACATATTATTGAGATGAAATTCGAGCTCAATTTTCGCACACTCGGAATACATTTACATTTAATATATATACTAATTTTAACAAATATAGATATAAAGATAAATCTTAATACAGTTTTGTGCAAACTGTGTCAGTAGATGACTTTGTTACGCACTTCCTATATGGATGATCTCAATCTCTAGGGTATCTGGCAGTTGAGCATGCCCCACAAGGCCACTCAGCCTCCTTGTGAAGTAGCTCTGCATAACTGCTCACGCACTTTGAGCAGCTTTAAGCCCAAATACCTCTTCAGCTATTTTCATCCAACTAACTATTATTTAATTAATCTATTTTCACTTTACCAGCTTTGTTCGCTCTCCCTTTCTCTCTCTCGCTCTCTCCGTCTGTTTGTCTCGCTCTGTGCCACTTCACATTTGGCTAGTTGAAAGAGCCATTTACACGCTTTCCTCACGCATGCCTAACTACTCCAATCGCTGCTTCCGGCTTCCAGCTCCCAGCCTTCCTCTGCCTGCTCCCCACTCCCCACTCCCCACTCCCCACTCGCAACTCTGCCTTCTCTGCACATTTTTCTTGAAGCTCTGCACATTTTTCCCACTCACATTTAGCTATATTTCTCGTTTGGTCCTGGCGTCCGCTTAATTACTTTAAGTGCACATTCTTAGCATTTCTCCACTGAATTCTCATTCGCCAGTGTCTCCGCACTCTCTGCATCTTCGGGGCTTGGCTTTACTTTTCTGTTTAGTATTTTTCTTGTCGCTGTGCTAAAAATCTGTTCACGCGTTTTAATTTCATTAGCCCCAAGAACATTCTTAGCCTTTATATCTGCTGCTGCTGCTGCTGTTGTTGTTGTTGTTGCTGCTGTTGTATTTGTTGTTATTGTGTAGCTCACGAAATCTTTCTTTATCAATGCCTTTGTTGCTACTTTTGTTGCCTGTGCTGGCGGCTTAGTTGCTGCTGCAAATTGAATTGCAAAATGCCAGCCAGTATTTCCATAGATAAAGACTGACAACTCCATGACACAGCCACACCCATACCCCCACACACCCACACACCCACACACATACACACTTACATTTGTGTGTGCGCACTGCATGACATGTTGGAATTAATTCAATAATCCAAGTGGAAGCTGCTGAGCATTCTCAGTGCACTTTGAGATGCCTAGTAAAACACAGCTCTGACAACAGCACGATTTCTAGGTAAACCTGCCAAATATGGACAACTGAATGAACATCTGACAAAGGGCATTAAAGGGATATGTTTACTGAGTGGCTTTGATAGCTTAGCTGCTGCCGTAATATTTGCAGCTGTTGCATTGTTGAGGGATTTCATTGTGGCGATTCTCTCATATAATTAATAGTCAAATAATTGGATGCAATTTGGGTACTTACCAAATACCCTGTACATGTGGAGAGTGAGTGTGGAATACAACGTAGACTGAGACGCACCTCACATTGACGGATACATTATTTATTTGGCAAACCATCCTACATAACATAACGGCATATTGATCGCTTTGTGCACCATGTGAGGGCTAAACAGTTACGTTGACTCTGCTGTTGGGCTATATACAATGCCATGAAGAACACTAGCAGGCAGACTGATATTGGCAGCAATGCCTTCAGTAAATAATTCATGTTATATATCGATATCGATATCGATATCGATTTTAGTAATAATTGCAATCATTACGCAGAAGATACGTGTAGAATGTTATTGAAAACGTAGCTTTGTTCATAAAACCAATTCAGTGCATCGATATTTATCGATTTTAAGTACATGTGAGCTATGACTATTGATACAAAAAAAGTTTATCCCGTGCTTTAGAGAAACGGTAGTCAAGCAAATTATATATTTAGTATATATCGACTTTGATCGATACATTTATGAATAGAGAATGTTTACAAGCATGCATTTAGCCACACCCATTCAAGGAGTTTCTATTTAAGTAGAGTATAATGGGTGCATATACGACTAATGATGCTCTTCCAAAACTCCCCTCACATTTCGAATAGACACCTAAGCCCTATTCGCTAGGTAAGCACTTAGCATTTGTCTTGCTCTTTCGCTTTCTCTTTCGCTGTCGTGTCACGAGCCAAACTGCAAATCATAATTAAAAACGCATTCGGTGCAAAATGTGTGACCAGAAGCGGTTTAATCTCTGCAGCTGCGCCCACTTGCACACACACCCACGCCCACCGTGCAGCCTGCTCCCCCTCTCTAGTTGTAGTTCGCTGCGAGGCATGTTCACACATTGTCACAGCATGCGGCGAAGGACGACAACAGCAGCCACGCCTACAGCGAACAGGGCATACATGAGTCTTAGCACTGGTCACGCCCACAAACACACACACACACACACACACGCAGACACACAGGACATTAGAGACAACGAGTTGGCGACAGTTTTTAATGAGCGCCTCGAGGCAGGTAGTTGGGCCAAAAGAGTTAACTACCTGTTAACCTGGCCAAATTGTTGTAGTTGCTGACGGCGTCGTCGTCGCCGCGCCTTGTTTCTATTGAGCCGACCGCAAGGACATGTCGAACAAAAACCAAAAAGGAAAGTGCTCGAAGTAACAACAGACAAACAGTAGCTAAAATACCCTGTAGGCAGCAGCTAGGCGTAACGGCTTTGCCAACATCAGATTATTTGCTATACGTTAATCATATATTATATTTCTAGAATCGATGCATATCGATTTTAGCTATATGAAGAGAACTATCGAAAGAAACGTGTGAGAGATTTCAATTCGATTTTAACTTTCAATTCACAAGTAAATATTTCAAATTCTGCCTTTCTTTTAGATATCGCTATCGATAAATCTGATATACTCGTAGCTCCCGACTTCTACTAGCTAAACTTCCATTGTTCGTCAGCTTTTAAATGGGAATACGCTATAGCAAAATGAATTTTAGTTATGCTTCACCTCTCTCCCTCCCGCTTCAGCACAGTTTTTGCTCTGGGGAACTCTTCAGCTGGGGATTAATTTGGCAAGCGGCTCAATGCATAATTACCCAAACGAAAATTTGCCACGCCTCAGCTCACAACTCACAGAATGAGCTAGTTCTCGGAACTGTAGCTCCCCACTTTTGGAGCATTTCATTCAACAGAAATGTGAACGAAAACTAAATTTTGGTTGCTGCTGAGCAGCTTACCTCTCTCTCTCTCTCGCTCTCTCTCCCTCATTCTCTTTCTCTGTCCTGTCTTTATCTACCTCGCCCCATCTCCTGCCATAATTAGTGCCTGTGGGTCAGGCCCACAAAATGCATTGTTTGCCAGCTCGCATTTGGTCAACAGACAACAGACAGCAGACACAAGAGGAAACTCAAAGTACACTCCATGGCGCTCCTCTTTGCCTTGTAATAGATGGCCCAAATGTAAGGGCCAGGTTTTCATTACATTCTACATGCTGTCTACTCCTGTGTGTGTGTGTGTGCTGTCAGCACAGCTGACAACAATATCCAGCGAGCCGAACGAGGCGACAAGAATGTTCATGTTCAACTGTTATGCGACCTGGGGCATGTCCAGTCTATAACTCGATTAATATTGATCTTGTACAATTAAATCATTAAATTAAATTCAGCTTAAATCTGGTTTACTGAAATTGAATTTAAATGTATTTTTAGCCGTGCTCACTTCCATTGACTGATATCTGTGCATTGTTCTGCATTGTTCGCACTGCCCTTCGCTTATCTGGCTATATTTATAATTGTGTCCAACTCTGTTCAATTGTGTCATTCAATGTCACTCGTCCTCCCCCAGTTGTTTGCCATAGTCCATGGTCAGTGCGTCATTGATTATGCGCCTTCCCAGTTAGCAATGCTTTCTAGTCCTTTATCGTGGCTGGCATTCTGCTCGATACTCAGCTCACTCGAATGATGTATTATTCTCTTCATATTCTCATACATAAATTCAACTATCACAATCCTAAATTGATTCAATCAATTTGTTCTCTCAATGGCAAAACATTTATTTTTGAAATTGTTGTAACTACAAGCAAATTATTGTCCATGTTCACTTGTTTGCTTTTCTTAATTACTGTCAGTGCTTAACTCGCTTTTAGCTAGCTCTTCTAGTTTTAAAGTTTTTGTTCAATG
Source organism: Drosophila mayaguana (assembly GCA_037075325.1). NCBI lineage: Eukaryota > Metazoa > Arthropoda > Insecta > Diptera > Drosophilidae > Drosophila > Drosophila mayaguana. The sequence goes on along the minus strand of JBAMCG010000127.1, from coordinate 558,592 downwards.
TTAGCTCTGGTTTCCATTTCCATCCACTAAAGTAAGTGCAGCTTTTGCTCGATTCACACACACACACACACACACATAGATAATGCGTCGGTGTGATGCAAGAAACACTTCAAAGTTTGCGTGCATTTGCCAAATGAAAAACTCATTTCAACTTGAACTGCTTCAGATACAGATGCAGATGTAGGTTCATAAACGCAAACAGAGATACAGTGTTTCAAAGATATTATGATACAATGTTGTCAAGATGCAAAATTACAAGGATATACCGAATGTGCAAAGATACCAAAGTACAGATATACAAAGTTACAAAAATATTATGATACACATATATAAAGATGTAAAGAAATAAAGATATAAAGATATAAATATATAAAGATACAAAGATATAAATATAGCAAGATACAAAGATAGAAAGATACAAATATAGAAAGATAGAAAAATAAAAAGATAGCAAGATACAAAGACAGAAAGATACAAATATAGAAAGATAGAAAGGTAGAAAGATAGAAAGATACTAAGATACAAAGATACTAAGATACAAAGGTACAAATATACTAAGATATCAAGATACAAAGATACAAAGATAGAAAGATACAAAGATAAAAGGATACAAAGATACTAAGATACAAAGGTACAAGGGTAGAAAAATACATAGATACTAAGATAATAAGATACTACGAAGATACAAAGATATCAAGATGCAAATATACTAAGATACCAAGATACGAAAATATAAAGGTACAAAGATAGAAAGATACAAAGATGCAGAGATATTAAGATACTGAAATACCAAGATATAAAGATAGAATGATACATATGTATATACAAAGATACGAAGACAAAAAGATATACCAAAATACCAAGATACTAAGATAGTGAAATGCCAAGATAAACCCATAAATAAGGGCACAGATGCCGTCTTATAGATATACACAGATGCAGAAAATATTGCAGATATGTACTTGTGCCCGTTTGAGCTGTAAGCAAAAGTGCCAAAAGAGAGCAAATAAAATCTATAATTTTCTTTTTCTGTTTTTGAATTCACAATTAAAATTTGGATGCTGCCGCTGCAATAGTTTATTTTTGATATGAAATCACATTTGTTAAATGTTTACAAATTGCGTGCGAGCCAAATATTTGCATATTCAATTTACTCGCTACGATTATTTACTTGATATATAACCAAGCTACAGTCCATGCGAAAAGTTAAGCAACCAAATCGAAAATGGACAAATGTATATAAATGTTAGAGAAGCATTCACGATGACTCCCACTATTCGTGCTTCATCAATGGACATTAGCTCTGTTCGTATTCCAAAAGTACTAAATGTAAGAGCTCTTTAATTAGAGTACTCAAAAAGTACTCACAGAGCACTCAATAGGCACTCAACTCTAGTTGTTTGGAACAGAAATCACTTTTGAAACTCTGACAATGTCATTTCACTATCGACACTTCAATTCCGAAAGACATTTTCAATGAAGGTGAATTCAACAATCATTCATAGGTATGTGAACTATTGCGCGCCACTGTACACTTGGGTCATTCATCAATTCGAATTAGATGAATGCGAAACGATGTGTTAAAGGCCAACGGGTTGTGTCCGCGTGTGTATGTAGATTTAGTGTGTTTGTTTATTTGAGTTATGCATATCAAGCTGTAAACTAAACATGCCACTTGCCACATTCCTGCTGCCACATGCCATCGAATCCACAGAGAAGTTGGCCTATAATTTGCATATACATATGTATTAGGCTCCCATCTTCCACAGACAGCAAACGGCTGTACAAATTACAAAGCATAAAGTCAAAAGTGGCTTTATAATTATGGACCCACACACGCGCAGAGAAGCGTGAGAGTGCCGAATGATTGTTGTTGGCGGCTTAAGTACACGCTTAGAAATCAATTTCTGGCTGCGATAAGCGATAAGACGGCAAACAAGCAGCGCGCAAACCTTTCGCACAATGCTCAACCCGATATAAGGGACAGACACAAAAGCCGCGCACAAAGGCATAAAAGGCAGACAGTATAAACAGTCATGGCCTCACTCCCGCTGTCCCTTGGCCGCGGCCACGGCCACGGCCCAATTGGGTCAAGCGTAAGACCCCAAAAATGTAGATAAATAAAATAAATATATACCTATTAACAGAAATAAGAAAACCGCAAGGTCTAAAGCTACGGCTTATCAGCAGACGCACTTGTCGGGCCCTTCCGTTGTCAGCCATGTTCGAATTCCCATCGTTTTGACTTAGTAGCTCAATATAAAGCTACTTGAAAACCACGGGAAACCTGAATTCCTCATGCATATTTCAGCTGGATAGCTTTAAATTGAAATTACAAATTAATACTTTAACATAGTTAAATGCAATTCCTTACAGAGAAATATTGAACAAATCCTTTGCCCCAAGAACTTTCACTTTTCACTTCACTTCACTTTAATTTAATTTCTTTATCTTATTGAAATATGAATGCATTTCACATGAAGTGATTTTACTGTATATATCTTTTAGTATATATGCTTGATTTCGTGTCCGAAATTTGGCTTAGCTCGAAAAATATAATAAATTGCTGTATGTTATCAGTGGAAGACTCTATGTGGGGAGGACTTCTATTTCTTCGATTTGTGGAAATCGGTTGAGTTCGCTGACGACTGGGACGAAGGCTTGGCTCCGCTCTGTTGGCTCCCATTGCCAGGGGATTGCTCACGCAGTGTGATCGTCGCCAGTTGGCGTAGGGGTATCACCTCGCCCGGAATATTTGGATATAGTGGCTGATGCTGCTGGCCAATTGTCCAGCCCAGCTTGACCAGCTGCCGCTGCAGCTCCTCCTGTGTGCGGTGCGACATGCTTCTATATGAATGAATTTAAGACTCAATAAATAAAATACCGTTGAATAAAATTATGAAAATTATTTAGAGCGAATTTTGTTTGCACTTGACTATTTAATATAGATGTTTGTAAAGTTGAGTTCTGTTCGAATGTTAAAATGAGAGTTGTTTCTATTCCCAAAAAATCCGACCTGACATGAGCTTGAAGTCAGGGCAAAGTTGATCTAAAAAATCCATGTTTGTAACTATCTATATCTATATGTATATCTATATCTATATCTATATCTATATCTATATCTATATCTATATCTATATCTATATCTATATCTATATCTATATCTATATCTATATCTATATCTATATCTATATCTATATCTATATCTATATCTATATCTATATCTATATCTATATCTATATCTATATCTATATCTATATCTATATCTATATCTATATCTATATCTATATCTATATCTATATCTATATCTATATCTATATCTATATCTATATCTATATCTATATCTATATCTATATCTATATCTATATCTATATCTATATCTATATCTATATCTATATCTATATCTATATCTATATCTATATCTATATCTATATCTATATCTATATCTATATCTATATCTATATCTATATCTATATCTATATCTATATCTATATCTATATCTATATCTATATCTATATCTATATCTATATCTATATCTATATCTATATCTATATCTATATCTATATCTATATCTATATCTATATCTATATCTATATCTATATCTATATCTATATCTATATCTATATCTATATCTATATCTATATCTATATCTATATCTATATCTATATCTATATCTATATCTATATCTATATCTATATCTATATCTATATCTATATCTATATCTATATCTATATCTATATCTATATCTATATCTATATCTATATCTATATCTATATCTATATCTATATCTATATCTATATCTATATCTATATCTATATCTATATCTATATCTATATCTATATCTATATCTATATCTATATCTATATCTATATCTATATCTATATCTATATCTATATCTATATCTATATCTATATCTATATCTATATCTATATCTATATCTATATCTATATCTATATCTATATCTATATCTATATCTATATCTATATCTATATCTATATCTATATCTATATCTATATCTATATCTATATCTATATCTATATCTATATCTATATCTATATCTATATCTATATCTATATCTATATCTATATCTATATCTATATCTATATCTATATCTATATCTATATCTATATCTATATCTATATCTATATCTATATCTATATCTATATCTATATCTATATCTATATCTATATCTATATCTATATCTATATCTATATCTATATCTATATCTATATCTATATCTATATCTATATCTATATCTATATCTATATCTATATCTATATCTATATCTATATCTATATCTATATCTATATCTATATCTATATCTATATCTATATCTATATCTATATCTATATCTATATCTATATCTATATCTATATTCAGTTAGAGTACTTTTCAGTCGAGTTGAATGGCTTCTTCGTCTCTACCTCTCTATCTCTATCTTTCTCTCTCCTCCTCCATCTAAGAATTGTCTTTTAAGCGCATTCGTATTGCCCGCCTTGAGCTAACGTAAAAGAAATCATAAAATTAAATATGCGTAGCATACTTTTTGGGGCTGCTGCTGCTGCTGCTGCTGCTGTGGGCTGCAATTGACTTGGGCCGACAATCAAAGCAGGACTGAAGGTTAGAGGCGGGGCTGAGGCAAGTCGCAACTGGCAAGTGGCAATTGGCAAGTGTGGCAGAGAAAGAAACCCGAAAAAGGGCTGTGGCAAGGGCCGAGTGAGCGAATCGGGAGGAAACGGCAGACCTATGAAATGGTTATGAGGCCCGTTTCATGAATGCGGCTTCGATTTGCAACGCTTAGTTGCACGCATTTTGACAGCATGGCAGAGGGACGACAGAGGACGGCAGGCCACTAGGGCTCTGGGACTTTGACCTGCTGTTCTTTTCCTCGCTTTCGTTTCATTTGATTTTGCGGTTGTGATTGGTGTCGCTGCTGCCGCTGCTGCTGCCTCATTTGATGGCTGCAATTATGGCGTCATTTACATTTTGCCTTGGAATGGAATGAGTGCCCCGCTCATGCCTCAGACGTAGACCCAGTGCCAGCTCTGACACAAGCTTGGCCAGCATTTTGCAGTTTTTGTTACATTGTTTTTCTTAATATACCCTGTAGGTGGCTCTTGAAAGCAGCCATATGCGTTATCTGCCTCACAAGCAGCAAGAACTATTTGTATTTCGACTGAAGCTATAAGCTAGCCTCCATAGCTGACTTCACATCTATCTATCATCTGACTCCTTTCCTGATTCCGTTTGTCTGTTCACAACTCTTGGCCTTTGATTAAATTATATTCTTTGGATTCGAAATATATACCCCAGAATCTGCTAGGTAAATGGGAATATTCAAGTAAAAAAAGAATACACGCATACAGGGTATTTGCTCGTTGAGCACAGCCCCGCCGAGATCTCTTCTTCTTCTTGCTTTCCTATTGTTCTCTTCAACAATATTGTTATTGCTATTGTTATTTCAATGCCACTTTGCTCGTCGAAGCGCGCTGCTAAGTATGCTACACATTTGCTTTCAATTTTCTTTGTTTTTTTCTTTCTTTGCAACGGGCGTAACTGAGACGGGGGCGTGGCTTAACACTTATAGAGCTGTGTCAGTGTGTGACTGCTTTCTGCAAACTGCAGCAGCCTTTAAAAGATGACAACAATAATGAAGTGTAATGTTTTAGAGGAGCTATTTAGCCCATATTAGATATAATCCATTAAGCAGGAAATCGTGTTTCGAATATTAGCAACTGTATATATGGAGGTGAGATGTAAAATAGATATGAGATATATTATTGAAATTATTAAGTAAGACTTTCGCTGGTAGTATTGATAGAGAATATCTCTTATTGATAATTTTAGTCTTAATCTTTTTTTTTCTTCTCATTTATTATTCGCTGTTATTTTTACTATGATAATACTTAACATATGCACACTCATTAAGTAGCTTAAGAATCTCTCATATTCAAAGCCAAGCTAATTCTATACAAATTAGCTTGGCAAAGTTAGCAAGCAACAAACAATAAATAAAATAAATAATGCAAACACAAATCTTAACAAAAAGCGAAATTTCAAGTAATCTTAAAAAAGAGTCAAACTTTTTGAGTTTCTTAAAGAAATTGAATTAAGGAATCGGGTCTGCTCAAGATTGAAATGCACATCGAAATCGTTTTTTTGTTTGATTTTTTTTTTTTCAAGAACCTTGAATACGTCTTTCAGTATATTAAATGAGGCGATTTATGGGTGTGTGCGTGCGTGTGTGTGTGTGTGTGTTTGTAAGTGTGTCCCCTAATTCTTGTCCTTGCTCAATTTTATGGCCTGTGGGGCGGTGTTTGTCTGCTCTTATTTAGCATGCCCTTTCATTATCATTTACTTATGTCCGCTTCTTTCGCTTTTTTTTGTCCTGTTTTATGTTGTCCCTGCTTCTTCTTGCTTTGTGTTGGCTTTTTAATTGGCACTTACGCTTTGGCTTATGTACAAGACACCCCCGCCCCCCGTTTCTTCCCCTGCGCCTGGGCAGCTCGCGCTGCTGTCTAATTTATTTTTCGGCAAATGCCTTTTATCCTTTTGTCATTTAGTATGCCAGCGCCTGTCTCCACGCGCCCCTCTCAGCTTGCTCTCGAATGAGCTTCAACTAATTGCGTAACGCATACGCCCCATGCGCCTTAAGTGAGATTTGCTGCAGGACTGCAAAGCCAAAGACTTTGGCCATCATTTCTTTTGGCATGGGAGGCAATTCTCTTACCTTACATCGACGTCTCCTGCTGCTGTTGGCCTTGCTGTGCTCTTGGCCCTGGTCCTGGCTTTTTGACCGCTCCTCCAATTTATTGTGCGTGTCCATGCGGCATTTTATTATCTCAATTTGGCGCTGCCAGCTGAAATCCATCGGGATTTGTGGCATGATATAGTGTTGTGTACATTGTCATTAAAATTTAATTAAGCGCCAACTTCATATGAATCAAATGGAGATGACGCGTGTGTGTGCGAGAAACAGAGAGAGAATCAATTGAGAGGAAGCGAGAGAGTGCGTCGAGAAAGTAACGCAGCGACAAGAATCTAATTTTCTCTTGCGAGTGTGCATACAAAGCAGACGGTAATAATTTATAACATGATGAACTTATTTCTGTCAACCCACACACACGCACACACACACGCACACACACACGCACACACGCGCACACAAACCAACGTTGAGATTGGCGCGCATGCAAATGATTTGTTTGCAACAATTTTCTACATATGCCAAGTTGGGCCAACGGAATTCGCAAAAATCTTCATAATAACATAACATCAACTTATAAAGCTTTCAAGTGAGACTAGCACAGCTGGTAGCTACCCTGTAAAAGAGCTGCACAATTAGAATTATCAGGAGACTGACAGATCCGAAGTTGACATTGCGAACTATTAACAGTTTCCTGCTATGCCAAAGCTGCAGCTGTTAATCAGCTGCTTATGTATATTGAAAGCTGTTAGCAACAGTCTGCTGTTATTATGTTATGTTAACTATGATGTTAGTTTTGCAGAGCAGAGATAATATCTCTGCTAAGATAATACTTTGTTAACAACTCAACTAGCGCTGCTAAGAGCTCCACTGTGAATACTTATATGTGATGCTAATACTGTTGACTGTTGAATAAGGGAAAAGGTTAGGATTGTAGCTGTGCTGAGCAGTTGTCTTCGCTTTAATATTTCCCACCATGAATCTATTAGTGAATGCAGGCAGCAGGCGATTCATTGCATATCCACGAACAGAAATCCAATTAGAATGCGACGCAACTGAACTGCGAGTCGATAGCAGTTCCTGGAAACATATCTCTCTTTCTCTCTCTTGCTTGAAATCAAAATGTAAAGAGATAAAATTGGATTGCCTGCTGCGACGTATGGCAAAATACCCCACGAATGATGAGATGATGCTGATGAGTATAGCTGTAATAGCAAATTGTTGGATGCTGCGCCACGATGATGAGAAGTGGGGGAGGTAAGAGAATGGAGCGAAGGAAAGGGCGCCGGCAAGCCGGGCAAGGTAGAGGCATAAAGATTGTTACCATATTGCTATCATTTGCACACAATCAGCGTCAGCGTGAACAGCCACGAATGACTCACCGGCAGCACTGTGGGATGGATGGACCCGAAGGCGGCGGCAGCAAGGTGCGAAGGGGGCGGGGCAGAGTGGAGCGGGCCGTGTTGCATGTGGCTGGGGGTGGATGTGGCAACCGAAGCGGCCGCCGGCGGAAGCGTCAAAGGGAAATAAAACGATTTCATCGCGTTGCCAACGATAGCGGCTGCGACTGACGTTCCCAGCCACAAACTGGAGCCTGAGCAAAATGAGAAAAATAACAGGAAAAGCGGGAAGAACTTGCTGGAGTTGAGGGTATACGGCTGCTCTGAAAGCCGTTGTCAACGACGCAAATTGTGGATAACTGGAAAAATAAAATTAAAAAAAAAAATAGCATAAAATCAAATTTCGCTGGCTAAAAAAGAGCATGAAACTGTTTTCAGGTTTATAGGTTGATTTTCCTCTCTCTGCTCCGCTGTCTCTGTCTGCCTGCATGCTTCTTAAGTGGAATCACTTTAAAATGCTCGCTTTAAGCCTTGTCTGACTGCCTGCTGCAAACGAATACACCCTTCATCATATCATATGATCATATCATCATTTCATCATATCATCATATCATCATATCATCATATCATCATATCATCATATCATCATATCATCATATCATCATATCATCATATCATCATATCATCATATCATCATATCATCATATCATCATATCATCATATCATCATATCATCATATCATCATATCATCATATCATCATATCATCATATCATCATATCATCATATCATCATATCATCATATCATCATATCATCATATCATCATATCATCATATCATCATATCATTATATCATCATATCATCATATGATCATATCATCATATCATCATATGTGCCTATATACCCGCTTTTATAGAGTAAAAACAAGGGTATTAAAATCAAATCCTCAAATAGTCGAATGATTAAGTTTTGGGGCTTTAAAAATAGACCTCGGCGCAGCAGCCAGACGGGGGAACTTCATATAGGACCATCCCAAAACGAGCAGGCATAAACAAAGAGACAGAAAGAGAGAAAGAGAGAGAGGGGTGGGGGGACGACTGTGTCGCGACCCACTTAACATGCGTGAAATGGGGCAACTCGCATAAACTGACAAATTTATTTGATTAGCCAAAATTGCGGCTGGCTCAGCGCCTGCACGTATGCAATCATTTATGTTGCCTCTAATCGCCCCCGCTGCTGTGCCCTCTGCTGGGTAATTGCCATTACGATATGAGAGAGGAGCCGAGCGACTGCTCTAATTCATTGCGAGTCGGCTTTTGGCCTCGACCTCAGCCTCAGCCTCGACTGCAGTGAGCGGCATTAAGTCTGGGGCCGAAATTGAAAAGTATTTGTCGGCTGTTTGTCTTGCTTTGCCCTGCCTCTTATATCGTCATATCGTCTCTCTTTCTCTCCATCTCTCTCTCTCTCTCTCTCTGATTCCATTCATTCCATTCCATTCTTGCTGGCTCCGTCGCCTCGCCTACCTTGCCTCTTGACTCTTGTTGGCTAAGTCGAGCAGCTTCATTCCATTCCGAGGAGCATTTCTTTCACACACATACCCTATCAAGCCAATGAGGTATTATATTCATAAAACTAGATGGCCTTATAGGGATTTGTCCAATTGGAATTATCTTACATAAAGCTACGAATCACAGCAAATTTCTGTCATATCTCTATGAGGGCATTCAGTATTCGTATTCAGTATTTGTGGCATTTGGCTCTGCTTGCATGTTTCTTATTAGCCGCATTGTGACATTTGGCTAACACGCGTTACTCATACGCCGCATGTTGCATGCTAAATATGACTGTCTGTTAGACTGTCAGTCTCTCTCTCTCTCTCTCTGTCTCTTTTCTGCTCTCTTCTTGTTGTTTTGTTCTTCCGCTTTCTGCTTCGCTGCAGACATTTGCTTATAATTGCCGATTAGTTTTCATTTGTTGACTTTGTTAGCACGTGATGCGCCCTTCGCCCGTGGCTATCGATTGAAGCCACAGGCCCTGGCCAAGTGGACAACATCTAAACAGTCTGTTAGCTGGCGAGCAGAGCCACAACGATTTCAATGAATGTTGTTTGTTGGCTGTTTGCGAGTAGCTGCTCCAGCTAAATGTTCAACAGCCCCATTGATTGAGGTCAGTTGTCTCTCCCACTGCCTCTCCCTCTCCCTCTCGCTGTATCACCGTCTATCTCTGTGAACTTGTGCCAATTTTCGTGGTCAGCTTTGCGGTTCGTTCAACTTGTTGTCATCTACTTGTTTTCGTTTTGCTTCTTTTTTTTTTTGTATGTGCCTCATGTCTGTCGGGGGCGCCACAAGTGCCACAAATAGTTCATTGCGGCATTTGCATTATCTGGCGCGTCGCCGTCTCTGGCATTTCGCCTGCCACTAGCCAGCCTCATTAATCTTCAGCTAACAATGCCTCTCTCTCCTCTCGCTCGGCGCACATTAGATTTAATTTTTGTTTCGCCTAATGAATGAATTTCGCAGTTCGCATTCGCCTTGCGCTTCTTCGGCTGATGCTGTTGCCAGAAATCAAATTGAGATCGAGAGAAAGCGAAACTTGTCAAAATAAACGAAGAGACACATCATCAACCGCCATCGCTGGACGCTGGGAAATTGACTGATTGAAATGTCCGCCCCTAAAAGATAAAGATAAATCGAAGGCCAAATAGCTAAAGTTCACTTTTCAAAGCAGCGAGTAGTTTGAACAGTTTGCGAACATAAATAAAACAAAATAAATTCAAGTGTATGCAATTTTTATTCACATTTCTTTGCTACTGTTTTCGTCTTTACTATTCGTATATTATAATATAAAACATTCCTTCTGTATTCTTATATACGTCATGTAAATGAATGTATATTTATTATGTTTATTTATCGTAGCATCGCTCTATTTCGTTCTATCGTTTTCTGTGCGTATGTTTCTTTCCCTCTCTCCCTCTCTGTTTTCCTCTTTATGCAATCTATTTATCCTATTCTACACACATATTCAATCCATACATTCTATCTCTCTTTTTGGCTACCTGTGCTTGCCTTTATACAACTTTCTAACGGTTTCGCAAACATCCTTGAGTCTATATCTGTCCATCTCCTTTTCATTCTCTTCTGTAGCTCCTAGGTCTTGCTACCTGATTTATATCTCACCTTTTGTTTAAGCCCATGTCATATTGCCTATCTCTATATGTCTCTATCTTTTAGTCAGACTCGTTTTACCTATTTGGCTATATGAAATATCTAGAGTACACTCTATATCCCACAAAATATACAATACCTGGCTTCCTTCTCCTCCCTCTAGAAGCGTCACTTATAGCGAAATGTATCTCTCTACTCTATTTGTTCGTTTTTCTCTATCTCTCGCTTTCTATCATTTTACTATATTACAGGGTATTTTTGGCAAGTCCCCGCACAGACTTTCTTAGAATCGCATATTGGTTATTGATGTCTCCTCCATTTTGCATTATTTCCCTCATTCGTTAACGTTTAACTGACAAATGCAATTAACCAGCCCACACAGCATGCTTCTATTACAGGGTATACAGCATTGCCTTGCGTTGCTCTGACTTATTGCAAAGCCAGAAAAAATCCCATAAAATTCTCCTCTGCCCCCTCCCCCCTCTCTCTCTCTCTCTCTCTCTTACGCCCTCGATTTCGCTCTCGCTATTTTGACTGTTGCATTTCTGGCTGCATTTTGGCCAAGTTTTTCTAGCATTTTCATCTATTTTTCTTTTTGTCGGTCTGCTTTGTTTGTAAGCTGACAGCGAATTCATTGACTCTGATTAATTGCCAGCGGCATTTGCCAGTGACCCTGCCCCATTTTAGGGGCGTTGGCAGCCTTAACTCTTAAACTGATGCCTGGCTACACAAAACGTACCCAATTACTATTCCATTCAAACTGACAATTGGATTTGTCTTCATGCATCAGACAATTTCCACTCATTTGGCATATATATTTCCAGCTTATGAATAGCATAGAAGCCAAACAAAAGGATTACACCATACAACGCACATGTTGAATGGCAATCTCTTCTACAGCCTGTGATTGATTGATTGGCTGCTTTAGTTAAGCTATCAAACATTTTTCAGACAGAGCCTAAAGGCCCAAAGCATTTGCTTGGCAGCATGCATATAGCTTTTAATGAACTGATTGACTGATTGGCTAAATATCATATAGGTTTTAATGAACTGATTGACTGATTGACTGATTGACTAAATATCATTTCATATGGTCTCTTGGATATTGATTTCTGCGATGTATTCTACCATTGGCGTTATGTATAAATTTAGTTCTTAATTATGCTTCGTCAATCACTATTAGTTGACTGATATATGAAGCTCATTTGTTTCAAAATACTGCACTGATTGAATGATGATCTGATTGACTGATTTTATACCTATATGATATTTTTACTAGTTGTGTGTATTGTTTCAGAATCTAACTTTAATGAATCTCAAGCTCAATGTCCAATGATTGATTAATTTTAAATTAGCTTTCCTCAATGGATCTGAAGCTCGATGATTGATCTATTGATTGATCTGAAATTTTTCAGCTATGTAATTGTTTTCCGTGCTATCATTATTATTAATATATTATTCTATAAATGATATTCTTCGCTTTAAAGATTTCTCTTGACTTTCGCTTCGCTTAGACTTTACTTATGTGAACTATGAATATACGTTGATTGACTTAAAAACAATGATTGATTGGTTGATTGGCGACAGACCTCGCACTTTTCAGGGCTACAACTCCTTGCTTACTTCCACTAATAATGCTGAGCTTTGATGTGGTTGATATTCCATAGCCCCTATGCCGACATTCCAGCCCAATAAACAGCCGAGAAGTACGAACAGCTACAGAATCGTATTTCTAGGCTATTCAATTATTTTTAGTTGCATCATTTAGTTGCAAATGACCTTCAGGTAATAGTATGTGGCTTTGATTGACTAATAGATCGGATTGATATTTCTCTTTCTTATTCCATTTATTTCAGACTGAATTTCATTCAAAGTGTCTTAAGACTAACTTGGTTATTCTATATTAAAAACTATCACAATACGGATTCCATTTGTCAACTTTTCCTCTCTCTCCCTCTCTCTCTCTCTCTCTGTCTCGCTCTTGGCTCGTCAAATGCGTCGCTCGTTGCGCCGTGCATAGTGAAAGGCGCCGTAGTATTCCTCCAGATCACGTAGCTCTCGCTCCAACTGTTGTTCGAGCTTGGCTTGGTCGGCCTTCTGGCGTGGGGACAGACGCCGCACGCTGCTCTGGCTGCCGCTGCCGGGCAAGCGGAAACTGAGGCGACGTCGCACTTTGCAGTCATCGTAGAGAGGCGTGTGCTGCTCCAGCTCCTGCTCCTGCTCTTGGTCCTCCTCCAGCAGCTGCTCCACCGGCTGCTCGGCCAACGTGCAGCGGCGTGTGTCCGTGTGTGAGGGAAAGCCTCGAGGGGTTGTCTGGCCCGAGAGCGCTTCGCTAATGTCGTGTGGACGCAGCACATGTGGCAGGAGTCGCTTGCTTTCAGCATGCTCGAACATGCATTTCCACTGAGCGTAATTGTTGTCCATCAATGTCGCCATTGACTTCTGCTGCTTCCTCTTTGTCTTCTGTTGCTGCTGCTGCTTGCTAGTCAGGAGCGTGCTGCAGCTGCCAAAGGAGGAGCATCTGGGCATGGGACGCAGCAGTGCTGTGCGAGCCCCGCAGCCACGCTGAAAGGCGCATTGGCGCTTCTTGGTCAACTTGCGCTTCAGCTGGCCGACTAATTGGTTCCATTGCGGACGCGGCGACGGACAGCAGCCGACTTGACTCGGCGTCAAGTCGTCATAGCTGACGCGGCTGCTCGAGCCGCTGCTGTGCGTATCGGAGTGTGTGCTGCCCATGATCGTTTGTGGCTCTTGCTTGCTTGGCTGTCGTGTGGCTACTGGTTGCCCAGCTCGCTGCGGCTCGTCTATTTAAGCTGCCGACTGCGAGCGCCGCCGCCCTACCTGGGCAGCCCGGCTCTCAGGTAATCCCTGCCCGGGCAGGTATGCCAAATGCGAATATCGAAAAATCTTATTGCTGCTTACCATAAAAGCTAAACGCGCTTTGCATCCATTTATAGCACCTCATTAAAATTGGGTTTTGCGTAAATCTGCTGTTTTCCTTTCGGTTTTGGTTTTGACCGTCATAAACGCGACCCTTCGACAGAGCACAGTGAGCACACGTGTTTCAGCCTTGGCTTATGGCCTGTCATTTCCCACATTTGGCCCGAGTCGCAGGCCTGTCCAGAGGCCCAATGGCCAAAAGCCATTGGCGCCACTTGAGAAATCGAACCACAAACGTTTAATGAATTGCACAGCGAGCAGCTGCCACAACGAGGGGGAATATCAACTCCCACTATTTATAGTCGATGCAACGAGAGAAGCTTACGCTCCCACACAATCTTTCCTCTCTCTCTCTCTCTCTCTCTCCTTGCGTCACGTCTTCATATTTCGTTTGCGGCTTTGTATGTCCATCAGCTATAAACGTGGCAAGGGCTCCTGCCCTGCATACTTCTTTATGTTGTATATACTAATTGTATATTCAGCTCGCCTCTCTTCTTGTCCCGCTGTTGTATTTGAGCTCTTTAATTAACCATTGCATGTGTTTACGTGTTTGATATACACGGCTTTTTAAGCTCGGAAAAGTCTACTCCACTTGAGTACACTGTGTTCAAGCATTAACACGGAATTCAAGATCATCCCAGCGATTATAGAGACATCAGAATCACAATTCTACCCAACTACAAGCCTTGGAAGATCGTTTCATTAGAGAATTTTTATTGAAAAAAAAAAAAAAAAAACAAATATTTATTTGTATCACAAATTTTCCTATTAGCTATACACTTTTCATGACGATAAGCACAATTAATAACGTCGTCGTCATGATCAGCTCAGGTTCGGAGTTGTGGCTCAATCGTCAGAGTATAGCATAGATCGCTGTAGCTCTTCCATTGGTTCAGCACAGATCAATGACTAGAGGTAAGATACTAGGAGAAAGAAAGAAAGATAAAAGATACTCATTCATCTGTGGAGCGAAGATCAGTTGTTCCTTGATCGCTGCAGCTGAAACATCAGCTTAGGAGCTGTAGCTGTAACTGGATCAAAACGATGTGTTAACTGGGCCAAATGAGTTACATTAACTGATTGATTTTTAGGCATTTTTACGCTCAGTATATTGAGCGTACCTACATATACTTGAGCTCGAATTGAATGCTATTCCAGGGGGAATATTTATTGCCAAAACTGAGACTTAGACAGAGGGCAGTAGATACATATACTCGTTTTCATATCCACAAAAAAGGAATGTGCCTTGTACATACATATATTTGCTTAAACTTAATGCATGTCTGCATGTGAATAAGTACGATAAAGCTGTGAATTACCTCAGGAGCTCCACATGCAATTCGCCGCACAATGTAAACTGCTTTCAACATTCTAAAAGCTATTCATCATGTATTGGTTTGCTCCCACTCTCTCCCTCTCCCTCTCAATATACACCCTCTCCCCTCCTCTAATCAGAACGTAAGCAGCTGGTTTATAAATACGAATTGCTCTTAAGACTTTGCTTGATTTCACATATATTTAGAACAATTGTAGCTCGTAGCTGCAAGCTGCATTTGCCTCTGCTAACTTTAATGACTACTTCGAGTCTGATTTAATACTCAGCACTCAACACTCAGCACCCAGTCAGCTGCGATGCTCTAGTGAGTCATGCTAATTGGATTTGTTGTTTGCGCTGCTTGCAATCCAAATGCTTCATAATTAGCTGCCTGATGAGACGCAGAGCAACGCAGCGCAAAGCGCGTGCACTGCTGCCGTTTGTGGCAAGTGCTCGCTTCTTCCCCCTCCGCTCATATGTGGCATGTGTGAAACTGATGTGCCGTAGCGGGCTGTGCGGGCCAGTGTGGCAAATGTCAGCATCATTCAACTAGCCACAGACTGATGGAAGCCGGGCACAGACCCAGCTGCGAATACATTTGCGGAATTCCAATAGAAAAGCGCCCTGAAAACCGAAAAAAGAAACAAAGAAAAGGAAAACCTCAGAAATTAAAATAAAATACAATAAGGGCCTCTGGAAATATGCAGTACTAGACTCGAACTTGGCCAACTTTTAGGCTAATATTTGCCAAGTTACCACCAAGTTTTGTTACAGTTGCAGATATTATAATATATATATATATATATTAATATATATATATTATATATATATATATATACATATATATTTAAGAGGCAGAACTAGCATCACAAATTTGAATAAGTAAAAAAGTGGAAATTATTATAAATATATAAATAAATGTAGTTTTAAAATATTAAATTATGAACTAAAAATTATATTAAAATTAAATTTATAAAATTTAATTAAAACTTGCAAAATATTAATATTAAAATTATGTGTTTATAACTTGAAGTTCAACTTACAAAATATACAAATGAACAATAAAAACAATTCTTAAACTTATTCTTTATATATAATATTCCATACATACATATATATAATATTTATACAATAAAAAAAATTAAAATACTTAAATGAAATCATATAGATAAATTCTTTCCCTCTCTCCATATATATGTAGAGTATCTTATCATTGAGTTAGCCAAATGAAGTGGAAAAGCAACAAAAGTTGCTGTTGCTGTTGCTGTTGCAGCTGACAGTGGCGAGGGGCTGTGGTTAGTGAATTTTAGTGCTGGACAACGACAGAGGAAATGTGCGGAGAATGCATAGATTGAAAGCAATTTATCAACTTTGGAATGCTATGAAAAATTGTTGAAATGTTTTACTAGAGATGGATGCATGCAGATAAGTAGGAGACGCACTGTGAGTGCGACTGTAGGTGTGCTCAAATATGAGCGCTGTTAGTGTTGGTAAACAACATTTAGCAGACCTATGCTATCGATGATTCTGTTCAAGAAAAGTCTGTGCCATTCGATAGTATTTTTATAATCATAATTTGTATATCGCTTCAGAAAATATTTCTTTAATTAAGGCAAGACTAAAGTGCTCTGACCTACAAAAAAGTCAGATGTGAAAATATTATATCTAAAATAAGAAAATATTATATATAAAAATATTATATCTAAGGAACTCACAAACAGATGCTGATCTAATGTTTTCATAAAACCCAATGAAAGCCAGTTAGATTTAAAAATGCACAACAAAATAGCTATTCAAATTAATTATATAGAACATAAAATATGAGACAGGTTTAACTATTTGAAAATATTTGTTATATAGTTTTCCTTCACGCAATATGAGTTCGTTCCACTCGCCTCTCAGGATCGAAATAATTTGATTTTGCTTTAATTCAAGCTACGAGCTACATATAAATAAATGTAGACATAGAGCTACTCTATTGGGTGTGCCAATAACTTTGAACTTTTTAATTGAGTTGCTTGTGGCGTGTTGCATGCAGCATGTGGCAGTTGCATGGTGCACGTTGCATGTTCAACATGGCAAATTTAATGCAACATTGCCTGCCCTGTGGATGCCAATTATTATTATTATGTTTCGACAATTTTCCCTGGACATTTTTAGTCACCACAATTTTCTAATTGATTTCCCGCTCAAAATATGAGACGACCCGTCTGCCCCCTCCCCACACCCACCACAGGCGGCGTCACACCCACACAATGGTTTTACACGGCTGCAAAAAAGTTTTTCAATTAAAGTCGAGCACTTTGTGCTGCTGGTAGGTTGGGCAGGGCGCTGGGGCTCGGGAGATGGAACCTTCTGGACTGTGGACGGGACTATGTCAGATGGCAAACAAAGGTACAGTAAATCCAAGAACAATGACAACAGAAGGTGGCACCGTCTGCCTTTGCATTATTTTGGTGTGCCCCCAAACTGACCTGACTATAGAGCCTAGACTGTAGACTGTAAACAGGAGACTGTAAACTGTAGACTGTAGAGTGTAGATTGCCCTAGACTAGACTAGACTCTAGACTCTAGACTCTAGACTCTAGACTCTAGACTCTAGACTCTAGACTCTAGACTCTAGACTCTAGACTCTAGACTCTAGACTCTAGACTCTAGACTCTAGACTCTAGACTCTAGACTCTAGACTCTAGACTCTAGACTCTAGACTCTAGACTCTAGACTCTAGACTCTAGACTCTAGACTCTAGACTCTAGACTCTAGACTCTAGACGGTAGACTCTATATCCTTCACTCTATACTTTATACTCTAACCTGTAAACTCTACACCCTACATTCTAGACTGTAAACTCAAGACTGTATAATCTACACTGTAGACTCCATACTGTAGATTCCATACTGTAGACTCCATACTCTAGACTGTAAACTCTCTAGAATGTAGGATTCTAGACTGCAAACTCTAGACTGTAGATTCTACTCTCTACACTTAATTGTGTTGTCTTTGTCTGCTGGATGCCATCGAAGCTGAAGTGGAACGAAGTGGAATGACACAACGTAGCGAGACCGCGGCTATGTCAGCTAGTTTATGGCTGTGTGGTGGCTTCTGTTGGTTTATGGGCAGGCTCTGGCTGCGGGCCAGGCCAACATATGTAGATGCCATAAAAAAAGGCCATGAAAATTGTTTATTATAAGCGCGAGTTCATTTTTTAACCCTTTAACTCCTTAAACCCGCCGCAACCCCTTTACAAACCCTTTCTTTCCTTTTTTGCAGCCAGTTACTGCTCAAAAGCAAAAAACGCATCAATTGCCGGCTGACGTTCCGGGAATACAAACGGTTTTCAAGTGCGCTCACTCTCTCTCTCTCTCTCTCTCTCTGTCTCACTCTCACTCTCTCTTTAGCCTTTAGTCTCTGACCTCAGCTGGGCGAGGGCTATGCAAAAAATTCAAGTTTATTGATGCGCTGCAGTTTTTCATGCGCAACAATTGGCGAAAAAATAGAAAAAAACAGTTGACACTCTATCTATTTGTGGATAACTGAACGAGCGAGTGTGTGTGTGTGTGTGTGTGTGTGGGAAATGTGTTGGCTCCCTTGTTAGGCCAGGCCACACAAAAGGTTCTGCTGTGTGCGGCGAGCACAAAGCTGACAAAGCGAATTTACCAAGTTTTAGATTAAATACCCTGTAACCATTGAATGGCAATAACAAGGGATAGGGCCTGCTAACTACATATATATACTATGTAATCTATATGCCACATCTCGGTTACTCAGCTTGCTTATCTAACTTGGTTCAAGATTTGTTTCCGAATACCGTAAAAAATCATTATATAATATAATACATTTTCTAGCCCCTCACATTTGTATGTTCTCAAAGCGAATATTGGGCACTTCCAAGGTATCTACCTAGTCGAAAATGTCACAAAATTAGCCCAAAGATTTTTAGTTTCGATTTGCCACAGGCCACAAGGCGAATTGCGATAAGGTATGCAATATCAAAGTTTTTGTGGGTTCTCTTGTTGGACAGAGCAGGTGCACAGATACTTAACAGCCAGCCAGAGCCAGAGCTAGTCAGTCAGGTAGGTGTGGGCTACGCCCCAGAGGGACAAGTGTCCCCCGAAAAATGTACAAAACAACTTTCGCAGTCAAAGTTTAAACGCACGCTTAAACTTCAAAACATTCCGCAAAAGGAAATGTCAAAAGACAAAGTAATTTAAAATAATAAAAAAGAAACAAAAAAAAAACAGCAGAAAGTACAAATTATTTAATTTGGTAATTGGTAAATAGAATTTATGAGAATGAGAATAAATATGATATATCCATGGGAAATCCATATACGAGTACAGCAATTGATCTGATATTTGTAATAACTTAACTCAGAGAATTTCTTCATTCATCTTCTGTTCACGCTTCAAACGCATTCCCCATGCCTTCTGCTCTGCTTCCCTTTTATTTAGTCAGAGTTTCATGGCGAATGCTTAATTTGAAGGTCTCTTAGAAAAGTTTTCGCAGCTCTCTCAACCGACTTTCTGCCCTTGCTCTACCTCAATCATTTGCTCCTGCCATAGTTAGCTGCTCCTTTTAATAATGATAAGTGGAAGCTGATAACAAAGTTTACAAAACAAAGTCAAGTGTAAGCAAAAGCTAATATTGTGCACACACAGACCTTGGAATTGGCCTGAAATCTTTTGGGCCAGCCGCAGATTACAAAAGCCAAACATGCCAAAAGGCATCTTCATAATAAACTTCCATACAGCACACACTCCCATATATATATATATATATATATATATATATATATATGTGGATGTGTGAGTTTGTTTTCTCTGTGCCAGGGTTAAGGACAAAACTGCTGCACGCATCAATCGCAATCAATCAATTTGTTGGCAAACAACAAACAGCAAAAAATCAAGTCAGTGGGAAAGGAAAGCCACTGGCTTAAGTTAACAGCATCTAATGTGATTTTGACACACTCGCTTACAGATAACAACAGCAGCATCAAGAACAATACACTCACACACACATATATATATACAATCACAAAAACATAGTCGAACTGCTCTGACCAGTTAATACACTGAGCGAAAAAGCAGAAAGAAATTATGCCTCAAAATCAAAATATTGCTTCACATATTTATTACTAATTTTGGAGATTTTTATCTGTACAAAATATATAAGATAAAAAATAGATAGAAATCTATCTATATATTATAAATCTCTATAGAGAGCTCTATGTACATATATATTGTATACATCTCTATAGAGATCCATATCTAACAAATCAAATGATATATATAAATAAGTGTTTATCCGACTTGTTTTCTATTCCATATTTAAGAATTTCTTGGAATATATAATATATAATATAATTTCTCTGCCTCACATGCTCTTCTTCTTTTAAATAGATCTTACGATCGCAGCATTTTAATCAACTTAATGAACTTAAGTTAACATATTTTCGTTTATGTCCTTTTCAATTATTTTTAATTTTTTTCGGTATTTTGTTTTGTGTATTTTTCATAATTGAATTTGATTAAACAGAAAACGTTTCGGTTTCTGAGTTTACTTTACTTTAATTTTTTTTTTTTTTTTATTATTTTTTGCTCTTTGGTTTGTTTGGTATTTTGCTTAGGAGCCTCCAATCAACAGCGGGGAGTGCCCTACCCTAGGGTAATGTTTACACGCATCGAGTTCCTGGTCTGCATCTCGGATTTTGTTTAGACGTCTCGCTTTCCCTTTTTCGCTCTCTTTTCTTTCTGTTTTTTTTTTTTTTTTGCGACTTGGGCAGGGGAACGAGGCGAGTGTCGGGCAAACGAATGGCTAGGCTTTAGGATGGGCCATAAATTCATCAGGGCGCTAAATGGCTTTGTGATGCTGGGCGAGATGGAGTGTGAGAGGCTTAGGGAAAATAGTGAC
Organism: Drosophila mayaguana; assembly: GCA_037075325.1. NCBI lineage: Eukaryota > Metazoa > Arthropoda > Insecta > Diptera > Drosophilidae > Drosophila > Drosophila mayaguana. The sequence continues at coordinate 537,218 of JBAMCG010000127.1, read as the reverse complement.
AGCTAACACAGCCACACACAGCTGCATATAAAACCGCAACATGAGCCATGATTCTGGCAAGGATTACGAGTCCAACGCCTTGCGATGAGCGAATTAAAATGAAACCCCGCGACGTTTTTCCATAAAATTCCAAGTGCTATAAACCGCACACGCACGCACACACATGTGCGTATGTGTGTGTGTGTGTGCTTGACTGGTTAATCTGTGGCTTTGGCTCAGCTGCGGTTAACATTGGCCCAGCCTAAATCCCACTTACCGAATCCCGAGTCCCGGCCAGAGCTCGCATAAAACTCGCGTTGCGCACGCGACAAATTCAAGTGGGATTTGTCGCCTAAATCCCAGACTCAACTCAAGTGTTGCATTTAGTAATTAGAGCAGCTTATGCATATACCCTATATCTTCATATATATCGGCCCATATAAAGATAATTCGGGCAGCTAATACCCGCCCAAACCCTGGGCTTAAGCTTTGTGACAGCTCAAAACTAGTTTCCTACATTTTGGCCAGGCTCAATTGATTGTCCTGGCATGGCCTAAATCTGCCTCTCACTCTCTCTCTCTCCTCCTCCCTCTCCCTCGCTCTCCTCTAACTGTTCAAGTGTCGCAACACTTGTTCTTAGCTCTCTCTCACTCTCTCGCTTTATGCTGTGCCCGCGAGCTACCATTAGAGCGTCTGAATTATGCATGGATCCTGCTAATAGATTGCTGGCCAAGACCACGAACCCTCTGACCTGTCCTCAGCAGCAAAAGAGTTGCACAACACGAACTGCGACATATCTTAACTTATGCATGATATTATCTATTTAAGTGGAGTGCCTTGCACTCTGCCGCTCTGAATTCTTCACTTAAGCAGCTCATAAATAATGCTCCCTCTTTAACTATTACTCAAATAGGAATTTGTTTTGATTCAAAATGCGTGTTTACCGACACGAACGTAATTATTATGAAAATTACGTATACTAATAATCACATACGAAGTCTAGATAATCCAGCTTGTATAGTCTGTGAGTTCCTGAAGGGAATAATAAAAATAATTTTTATTATTTTATTATTATCATTTGTATTATTATTATTATTATTATTATTATTATTATTATTATTATTATTATTATTATTATTATTATTATTGTTATTATTAATATTTTTATTTTAATTATTATTATAATTATTACTATCCATAACTAATTAATATTAATTCAAGTGCATAGCAAAAGTTCTTTGATTTGTTGTAATTTTTGCTTGTTTATGCACAAAGAACCGTTAATAATATCAAACTACACCCTATGGGATGTTCGCATATAATTCATGCCAGTCTTCATTCTCCAACCCATTGACCAGACGTGCTCAGTCCCGCTCCCACTCCCGCCCCTGCCCCTTCCCCTTCAGCCCTCTGCCCCTCGGCCTTTTATTTCAATTTCATTTGAACGCATTTTTCGCATAAATTCCATAGAAAATAGCTCTATTCACTATTTATTACTGAGCATACTGTTATGTTAGCCCCTCGGCGCACATACAAACACCCACGCACACACACACACACACACAGATAGAGAGAGACACTTTGCCCTTACCCCTGCCCTTTGATCGAACAATGAAAGGCCTCGAGCCTCGGGTCCAGTTTGCGTTGTTGTTGTTGCTTTTATCGCTCAATTCGAGACCCAGAAAGTTAATAATTCTATATCATTTTTATGTGCGTGTCCATGAGACTATACACATACACACGCACACACACTTCTATACAAATATATTTATTATATATATAGTAAAACTTTTGTCACAAAGAATTTGCTGGCCTCGTGGCAAAAAGTTGTGCCGCCTGCACATAAAATTATTAAATTGTGCGTTTCACATCTGTAAATTCGTCCGTATTAGCAGCTGCCACGCCCACCGTCCCGCCCGCTTGTCACAGAAATAAAAAAATACGGTAATGGCCTGGGCCAATGCAAAAGTTTTCTCTTTTGCAATAACCGAGGCGTGTCCTCGACTCGAGCCGCTCTGCCGAGGGAGCTTTGTCTGCGTCACAGGTGCAAATGTGCTGCAATTGTCTACATGAAATGGGGAGCGACTTACCAGGTGAGGGGCGTGTGATCAGGCGGTATGCACTGTCATTTGGCCAAGCACTCTGTCGACGTTCTGACAATGAGCAAAAGTGCATGGCATATAGACACGATTAGCACAATGTACACTGGGCGAAAGAGGAGTGCAGAAGGCAGAGAATTTATTGATATATGTATATATATATATGTACCTAGTAAAATAGCTATTGATGCTGATTTAATATTGTAAAGTTACATTTTCTCAGATTGCAAGTCTGATTGATGACTGATTGATGGCAGTTAAGGAGCGTGAGATAGGGATAGAGTTTGTATAGTTGGCTCAAGGCTTTAAGGCAATCGTAAGCTGATACTCTCTAAAAAGTAGTTTCAAAACTCGTAACTTATCTGCTTGATTGATGAGTGATTGACGAAGTATGTATAGCTGTGAATAATATAAATACCAAATGCCTAATCATCAGATATTTGATTGATTATGTGTTATATTGTGTATATAAAGTTTATACACAACACCTAGGCATGGCTGCATGGCAAATGCTTACACCAAGTTGCTCATGCTTTTCGCTCAGTGTATGCACACACGACTCAAATTGCTGTTGAACCAGCGCACTAACCTCAAACGCGACTTTCCACCTGCATAGCTGGGTCACAGAAACCGCTGCACGGACAGGACACGACGGTCCTGCTGTCCAACTGACTGACTGATTGACTGATTGAACAATTGTGGGGTGCACAATTATGGCCAACACTGTCACGTCATTAAAAATGCAAACGGCTCGCAATGTCAGGGCTGCACTTGTGCAAGACGACTGTTTGCGGTGTGGGTAGAGGCTAGAAGGTGGGGGGTGGAGGGTGGGGTAAGACTATATTGGTAGCATGCCAATTGTTAGGTTAGCTAACCAAGGCTGCCTGTCAGCATTGGCCCCTCGATGACGATAACGATGGCGATGACAATGATGAGGCCAAGAAGGCAACGTCTGGACACGGCCAGCCCCGCTGCCCCACTAAGACACTTCACACAGGTCTAACGTCTGCGACTGGCTGTAGGGCAGAAGGGTGGACGGGCAGAGGGGTAGGCAGGTGGACGGGCAGATCAATGTGAAGGCTGGGGACCGGAGCGAGCCCAAAATCAATATTACTCGCTTTAAATTATGAACAATCAAGCGAATTGTGGTCCGGCTGTTTATTATTGTGGAAACTTTGGCGAAGAGAAATATTTGGAAACAATTGTTGGCAAACTTTCCTGGGCATGTTGTCTCATAATGCCCTGCAATAGTTATAATCACTTATGTCACGAGTAGCACACATGAATATGATGATATATATATATATATATATGGGTATATAGATGTGTGTATAAATGGCTTTTTCTTTCGTATTTCGATTGCTCAATGCGAACTAAGCAATGCGCGTTTCTATTTTATTTTATGACGACTGATCACGACTATTGTTGATTGTTTTAACTGTCCATTAAACATACTCGTAATTGTTGAATCAGAGCTCTATATCACTAAGTGGTAGTAGTCATACGCTGAATGGACCAATGACCGCCTTGAAGCACTCACGTTTTTTTTTTTTTTTGGAATGTCAATAAAGAGTCTTTCTTTGATAAAGTAAACTATATATAAATATACAGATATATCAATCAGCTATTATATAGGTGTAATATATATCATACATATGCCAAAGTCAGTTCCGCTCATCTCGGATGTATAAATGCTCATCTTATATATTAAAGAGGGATATTTTCGATACACATCTATTTAAATTTTGCTTTTATTCAACCTCAATGCAATATCAAATTATGTTCTGCATTATTTATATTCCAACAGCTCGAAGTTTGGCAATTGATTGAGAAACCGAAGTTGGCGAGGTTGCATGTTGCATGTGCACGTGGCCGGCTAATATGTTGGAATAATCATTTCCGTATTGCCTTCAATTTCAATTTTAGATTTTTTGATTGCTGCACAAAGCCGCTCGACTAATAGAGGTGGCCCAAGGGGCGGGGCTGGAGGTGGGTGGAGGAGAGTGCGTGTCTGAAACCAGCTGATCAATGGCAAATCAATGCGCATTATGAATAACGCCTCCACACAACACACACACACACACACACACACAAAAAGAAATGAATGTAATGTAATGCAATGTAAAGCCAACCACATGGCGTATGCGCAATATTCACAGTTTCAATTTATAATTTGTGCTGTAATTAATTGAACCGAATTACACCAAAAATTGCAAAAGGACATCCAATTAAAGCAAAAACCGCAAATAAACCAAAAAAGACAACAAATTGTATCAATAAAACGAATGAAATATTCATACACAAAAATATATTTTAAAAATGGAGGGGGAAAGTAACAAGAAATCATTCCAACTATGAAAACTGAATAAATGATGTGGGAATTTAAGATAAGGATGGCGATATATACTCAGGCATATTGATAGAGAAGGCAGATAGCCAGAGAAAGTGAGAGGGCGGAACGGCTTATATAGCATTAAAGACAAAGAGGAAAAGAAGAAGGAAGAAAAGAGAGCGACTTAAAGAGATTAAGTTATAAGACTAAAGAGGTATATATATATGCAGAGAGAGTGAGAGAGAGATAGAAAGAAGATATATATATATATATATATATTTATATATATATATATTTATATATATATATATATATATATATATATATATATATATATATATATATATATATATATATATATATAAAGGCAGAGAGAGTGAGAGAAAGAGAATAAGACTAAGAAAGCAAGAGAGAAATGTAGAAAGAGTCAGAAGGAGAGAGAAGTAAAAAGTGATAGAAGGAGAGAGAAGTAGAAAGTGAAAGAAAGAGAACATAAAAAAAATGTACCTAGTACCAAATAAATAAGAGAGAGAGAGAGAGAGAGAGAGAGAGAGTTAAAGAGAAACAAAAAGAAGAATGCGTGGTAAGAACGACAGAAAGAAGATAGTGGGACAATAATCGAAAGAAAAAGAAAAAATGTAAATCGGAAGAGAGAGAGGAAAAGAGAATGGGAGAGAGAGAGAGAGAGAGAGAGAGATAAACAACACAAACTTCGCCCATGCCAAAGCAACTCCAATAGTATTTTAAAGTCAATAGAGAAATTATGAAGAAGTGGAAAAGGAGTGCAAAACAATTGATGAAGAGTTCATGAGTAACATAAAATTCCAATTGAAAAAGTGAGTTAACAGAAACTTTGATTAGCACACAAATATCATCGCATCAACGGAATTTGGTTGCTTTTGACGCTTTGAGCCAAATTGGCGAAAACTTGGCCAAGTGGAAATACGCAGTGCAGGTGACCTCTGACCCCTGGCGAAGGCGAACAACTTCAGCTTCAGCTGTTGTTGCTGTTGCCTTCCATTTGTTTGCTTTGACTAATTAAGAAAGCCTCAAGAGTCAGCAAGGGCTGTGGCAGAGCCTTTAATAAACTGAAAATGGGAAATTGAAAATTGAAAATGGACAACGAAAATTGAAATTTCATATTTTATACATTAAATTTGCTCTGTTTACTCAGTTAATTAATAAATACGTCTCGATTTTCAATACATAATTAAAATTCAATTTTATTATTTGGGATAGGCCAAAAAAAAATGGTTAAATTACATTTTCGTCTTTGGACTAAGGACAAAAAAATATTAGTGGCATATTTAAGAGTAGATATTTTGTTTGCTAGGCAATTGTCGGTAATTATTTACACAGAGATACATATATACATGATTGTGATTGACTGCTTGATGTAGTGTACTTTGATTGATTGACAACTATTTTCAAAATGTTGCGCCGATCGACTGAGCTATTGCTTGCTTTTGTGATTGTCTAACTGTTGAACAGTTGTTTGCTTCCCTCGTGGCTGATCGACTGACTGACAACCTGTTGCCAGCGGCCAGCAATCGATCAACGGAATGGTTTGTGTGTGTGTGTGTGTGTGTGTGAACAACTGCAACGACTCCGTACCTGGCGGAGTCTGCCCAGTTGTCCTGCTCACAGATCTGTGCTGATGGTATGTGTTTGGTGCTGTATCGGCTGCATGGGATAGGCGTCCTCGGACACAGAGGCTGCCGTATCCACTTTGAAGCGCTTGGCCGCACTCTCCATCTCGCCATCGAGATCGGTGAAGGCGGGAAAGTCTACGGGACAAAAGTGGCCAGCAATTGCCTCCGGTATGTGGCTCACATTGTGCAGCATGTGGGCTGGCGTGCTCTGCAAATAGTTGCGCCACTTGTGATAGGAGCGCGAGTTGAGTTCGATGGTGACATCGCGTCGCTGGCAGACCGGCGACGAGGTCTTCGGCATGATGCGCTGTGCATGCTGCATCATATACATCTCCCATTCCAAGTTGCCCACATCCGGCGACATATCCAAGTTGGTGGAGCTCGCGCTGCTTCGATTAGCCAACTCCATGTCCTGGGTGCGACGCAGCTGCTGCTTGGTGGGCGTCGATGCTGCACTGCTGCACGTGTGATAGCCGCAGGAGCGCTCCAGTTCCTGCTCCACCTCGGCCAGCGGCCGCTCGCCAAAGTCATCGCAAATGGGCCGCGATTGGCTGCGACTCCAGATGCTGCGATTGCTGCCGCCGAGTCCACTGCTGTTGTTGCTGCCACAGCTGTTGCTGTTGTTGTTGCACTTGCTATTGCCGTTGTTGTTGTTGCTCTTGTTGTTGGCGTTGCTGTTGGTATTGCTCGCAGAGCTGTTGTTGCGATTACGCTTGGAGGCACATCCGCTACCATTCAGACTGCCGTCCACATCCGTCTTGAGACTGCTCGCACAGCAACCCATTTTCGCTTGATTCGAGAGTTTAGTTTATCTTAGAGACTGCACTGCCAAATAGTACTTCGCGCTGCGCTGCGTTAACGTCAACTGTTTGGCCAAGTAGCGCGACAGCTGGCTTTTATATAGCCAGCATGCGGCGGATGATTCAGGGCAGGTAGCGCTCGGCTCTTTACGAATTTCTCGGAATTCTTTTTGGTCAAAGACGCTTTACCTGATCGGGCCGTAGTTTTGGCTAATCCGCCGGTTTTTATGGCGCGGCCCAAAAGCCCGACCCGCGTGTTTCGGCTTAAGATAATATACGTGCGCTATACCTGCTCAATGTCCTTGATTGTCCTTGTCACAGGGACTTCGTTTGATGGATTTTCAATTTCGTAAATCTTCTGGATTTTTCATAAACTCGTGAAAAACGCAGCACATGCGGCCAACCCTTTACTCGCAATTGCCCAAAAACGTTTACACAATTTATCCAGTCAGAAATCAAAGCAATTAGATAGATATAGACATAGATAGAAAGGGAGAAAGTGACAGCTGGCCTCGTGCGGCGACCATAATTCGATTTGAATGTTTGGCCGGCGCTGCGACTGCGCCTAACCTTGGCCCATTGCGTTCTGTGGGCCTTTGTTGTGCAAACGCCGTTGACGCCGGTGCAGCCAGGACAATGGGAGGCGCAGACAGGGAACTGAACAACAGAAGTGCACAACAGCTGCGACTACGAGTCGATCTGCATTTTATTGAGAGTTGAGAGAGTTTTCGCTTTCCATGAAATCTTGTGAATGGAGTCTTTCCTCCTGGCCAGAACTACTTATGACTGAGCCGACTCCTGCTGCTTCTGCTGCTGCTGCTGCTGCCGCTGTTGCTGCTTGGCAAGCCTCAAGGCTGCTCAACATAAACACATCTCAGGCACTTGCCAGCCGCGAAGGGTGATCAAATGTTGGCTAAAAGTGCTCGGCCTGTTCTTTAGCCTCATTCACAGGAGCAAATCGTACCTACGTGACTTTCTCGGCTATTCCAGAGATTTCCAATTCAATTAACTCTTGTCACCAAAAAGCAAAATAACTCGAAGTGCATCAGATTTGACTTAACAATTATCCAATCTAAGCCAAATCTAGAGTATGTGCATTTCGCATTAGTCAGCTAATAGCTTCAGCTATTACCAAAAGCAGGAGACAGACCTTAAGAACAAATACATCACCTTACTTTACTAATTATATGTGATCACAGTTAAGCGTATGCTGATTAAGTGAAAATAAATCATCTAGAATGGACTTAACAGTCATACATATAGCATCAGCTAAGATATAGATATAGATATAGATATAGATATAGATATAGATATAGATATAGATATAGATATAGATATAGATATAGATATAGATATAGATATAGATATAGATATAGATATAGATATAGATATAGATATAGATATAGATATAGATATAGATATAGATATAGATATAGATATAGATATAGATATAGATATAGATATAGATATAGATATAGATATAGATATAGATATAGATATAGATATAGATATAGATATAGATATAGATATAGATATAGATATAGATATAGATATAGATATAGATATAGATATAGATATAGATATAGATATAGATATAGATATAGATATAGATATAGATATAGATATAGATATAGATATAGATATAGATATAGATATAGATATAGATATAGATATAGATATAGATATAGATATAGATATAGATATAGATATAGATATAGATATAGATATAGATATAGATATAGATATAGATATAGATATAGATATAGATATAGATATAGATATAGATATAGATATAGATATAGATATAGATATAGATATAGATATAGATATAGATATAGATATAGATATAGATATAGATATAGATATAGATATAGATATAGATATAGATATAGATATAGATATAGATATAGATATAGATATAGATATAGATATAGATATAGATATAGATATAGATATAGATATAGATATAGATATAGATATAGATATAGATATAGATATAGATATAGATATAGATATAGATATCTAGATTCTATCCTCGAAAATTCCAATGGTTAGGCAATAAATTGACCTTTTGGCCAAACATTCCAAAAATGGAAAGTTAGCAGGAGTGTGATTTGGGTAAATTCTCAGCTCTGTTTTCACACTTTCTCAAAGCTGGGCTCTGGGTAAATACTTGGCTGTGGCTGGCGAGTAGAGTCAGCCCCGTTGTGGAAGGGTTGAGGCGTTTGTTTTCCCACATTCGCTGATGCTTTGGGTGCAGCCCATTTGTTTGCTTGGTGTCAAAAGGTTGCGACTCTAGGCGACTCGTTGGCCCTTTGCCACGCTCATTTGACTATCGGCAGGAAGCGGGTATTGTTGCATTTTCACACGCAATCGCAAAAGGCACGCAGCTCAACGTAACTCCGGCCGGGCCAACTGGTATTTCCCCCGCTGCCCGGCAACATTTTCCGACTGCATGAGCCAACCAAGGGCAAAGTCTTTTTGTGGTTGACAATTTTCCAAATCCCAAATGGAATTCAACGCGGGTTTTTTTTTTGTCCTTTCCGTTTTGGTTCGCTTTCTGTTTTTTTACTACTTCTGCCGCTTATCTGGGAGTGCGCTAGGGACACACCGGATGCAGAACCTCGACCAACAGGCCAGCTCCATGCACGTTGACCAAACAGCTATCGAGCGCATTTTCATGGTTTGGGGCTGCCGTTGCACTTTTTCCGAGTTGCCAATTTTTCCGCACTCTGTTTGCTTTGCGCGCTGGCAACGTGAACGTGACTTTGGTTGCGAGCAAAGCGACGGAAGCGGAAACAGCTGCCAGCCCAGCCATTGAGACTAAATGCCAATCCATGAAAATAATTCGTAAGCGCAATTTAAATTGAAGCCAAAAGGAGCGATATCTATCTAGTCGAATTGAGAAAATGAACTTATTGAAGGATATACGGGTAATGCAGCAATTTGGGCAATCGTCCTGAACAACAAACCGCATATTTGAATCCAGCAACTGGATGAGCTTGAGATGCCAGCTAGAGCTGGAGACGTGCCTACTAAGTATTTGTCAAACTCTCACGTTCACACAGGGTATCTCTGTCCGCATCAGAGTCTAAGATATTTGCACGCAGTCAGCAATAGTTGGCTCTCAGCACAATCAATTTACAATTGCAATGACTGGCCGAACAACTGCTCCACTCCACTCGGCAATCACTGTCAATTAGTAACGCCATCAATTTCGGACCAACTGCAATCGCAGTTGGCGTCCAGGGCAAAGCGAAGGCCGAGACACTCGATGCGTCCACTGGGACCATCAGCCCGGCATGGCTGAATGGACCAGCATGCAGCCGAAGCAATTGAAATGCCATTGACTTGCGCTGGAATCTATCGAGCTGTCAAGACAATGCACTTTCGTGATACCCTGTGAAAAAGCGCAGTTGCTAAAACTCTCAGCTGGCGAAGGTATAAGTGAGAGCCCAAAATTAAAAGGCGTTGCTGCCTGCCACAGCAACAGTTGCAACTTGATTGGCGTAGCTGGGTGCCCTACGGACTAGCCACCGTGAGCACTCAACAGTTGCTTCTGCTGCTAATGAGCATCTCTGAGTTGTGCTTATGCAATGCTCGCAGTGCCTGTAAAAGCATAAATATGTCATCAATTGAATTTGTTACTTGACTTTCAAGGCAATGGTCGTAAGCATTTAATACTCAAGTGGAGAAATTTATAGGACATTCGTGAGGCAATTTTGTACTGTAGGATACCCTCGAAAATCCCACACAAAATATTTGCTCATTATTATGTTCACAATATACTCAAGCTTAACTGTAAACCGCTTCCTTAGTGAGGAGAATATTGAACTGGCTCGATACCCTGTATAAATGACAAGTAAATACCCTACCACAATAAATACCCTATAAATCCAGCCGCCTTTAATACCAAATTGTTACCTATTGATAGACTTATATTTTATCAGAACTTTTTCGATCTATGCGTAGACCTAATTTCAATATACTTGAATTTCAAATATACCTTAAGTAGCTGCGCCCACAATCACAGCCGAACCGTTCACACCCGCTTAGTCCTAATTGTGCGTGGTACAAACGAAGCACTTGAACTACAGCAAATCGCAGCAAATAGAAGAGAAGGCTACTTGGTTCACATTGGAACGTGCCCGAAATGTTGAAATTGTCGAGAAATTCGAATGGAATTCCACAAAAAGAAAAAAACTGTTCTAAATGCTCAATATGCAACGGGCTTTGCATGTTCGATCAGCAAGCAAAACGGGCATATTGGTTTTCGACTGAGTGAGGCTGTATATCTGAGGCCAGAGGCTTTATTAAATAGAGTCAAATTGAGTGCCTAAATAGATGGGTTCAATGTAAGCCTCAAATTGTTGAGAATTATAAGTTCCATGAAATCTTTGTATTATTATGTGCCCGCTCAATTGTGAACGTGTATTGGACAGTCGGGGACTGCCCACTTGTCTTGCTGTGGCTTGCAAGTGAGTGCGTTTTCGATCAAGGGGCAAGGACGAATGCATCATTGAGCAGATTATGCAGAAGGGGACTGCTAAGCAAACCAAAAAATAGGCACATCTGGACTCTGTTTTGTAATTGAAATTGCAATTGTCCTCTTTTTAGCTCACTTCCTGCAAAGAGATGCCAGAGCAGCAGAGGAATTATGCTACAAAGCTATAAAAGTGTGCGTAAGCGTTGTTGTTGCCTGTTTTGTCGTGCGTGTTGTTCGGTTGTTGTTTATGAAATGCATTTGCGGGCCAGCCCTTGGCCGATGGCCGATGGCCGATGGCCCTCGGGCCACATATTTGCGGCAATTTGGGCCATAAAGATGAGCGCTTAGGCCAGGTAGGCGTCGCCCGGACCTGGCTAACAGGGCAACAGGCTGAACGGCCTGAACAGGCTATCAAGCGCGTCCTTTCACTTGTTGATCCGGCGGGCCATTCCGCGGACACGCGGTCAAGTTGGCCGCCAATCGAGTCTGTCGGGGCGCTCGGTCGCTTGGTTGCTCGATTGGCGGTATTTCCGTTTTGGTATTTCCGCTTGGCCGCGCGGAATTGCCAATGCAAATCGCGTCCACATGTGCCACATGAGCAGCTCGTTAGCATATGCCGATGCGAGGCGGCATCTATTTGAGCGTTAATTGTGTCCTTGCTGCTCTGCTTGGCTCTAAGCACTTGCTGCTATGCCAAACGCAGCTTGAGACAAGTGTGTCTCGGTGTGTGTGTGAGCGAGTTTGGCATGTGGCCAGCCTACGGGAATTGCCCACAGCAGTTGCTGGCCAGGTGATATACCGCCGCCAGAGTCACAGTTCATCTCGGCGTACAGTTGTGCTTACAATACAATTCAATTATCAACAGCTCAACAGCAGCAGCAGCAACAGCAGCAACAACAGCAACAGCAGCAGCAGCAGCAACAGCAGCAGCAGCAGCAGCAGCAACAGCAGCAGCAGCAGCAATAGCTTTAATTAAGCCCCGCCCCTCCATTGCTGACCACTTAGCCAGAGCACTCTGCGTTTTATGTGGCTCTGAGGACGTGGCTATCGCAGCTGCTCTTGCCCAAAGGCAGCTCCATTAAAGCATTCGCCGAAAAGTAGGCAATACTTTTTTCCCAAGCTCAACGAGGGCGGAATAGGGAAGGCCGTGCTTGGGCATCAAATAATGCTTGGCAATTCGGGACTATATCAAGATAAATCAACTGCAATCGAATAGATGGAGCAGAAGTATACTGACTAGGATGGGTATGTTGACTGTGGCATTGCCAAACAGTAATGAAGTTGCAGAAAGGGGGAGCCATGGAGAGAGTGGCGAGAGAGAGAGGGAGCTATACAGGAAAGAGAAGAGGCAATTGACATAGAAAGAGAACAAGAAAAGGTTATATATTTAATATTGATCCCCTCTCTCTCTCTCGCTCTTTCACTCTCTTTTTGCTTTCCGATTCTCTCTTCATCATTTCTTGACCCTCTCTCTCATTCTCTACCCTTTCTCCCTCCTTTCCATCACTTTCTCTCTCTCTCGCTTTCAGCGTTCCATTTCTCTCTCAATAAAGTTCTCAATAGTTCTCTATCCTCTCCCTCGAGCTCTTTTACTCCCTTTTTGCTTTTCGTTTCTCTCTTAATAATTTCTTGGCCCTCTCCCTCTCTCCTTCTCTATCCCGACTCACTCTCTTTCTACGTTTCATTCTCTCTCAATAATTGTGTCACTTTCTCCACTCATTTATTACATTCTTTCTTTCCTCTGGTCTCTCTCTCGCTTTCTCTCTTTTCTCTCCCCTATCTCTTGGTCTCTCTCTCTATATCTCTCTCAAAGTCTCTCTTTCTCTACCTCCTCTCTCATTTCTTTGTTTGTTTCACCCCATTCTTGCTCTGCCTTTGCTCTCTCCTCCAGCGATATCCAAAACCTTCCCAAATAAATATCGGAAGAGTTCTATAGTAATCATTGCAGTCGCTTATACCCGATTGCTAGTTGCTCACTTCTTATTGTTTTTTGCTGTGCTGTAATTTGCTTTTGTTTCTTTCCCTCTCTTTCTTTCTTTAGTGGCGTTTTGCATGTGTCATGTTGAATTAAGAACACATGAGTTGTGCGTATTGAGTGTATGTATGTGTGTGTGTGTGTGTATGCGTGTGTGTGTATTATTTGTTTGCTTGATTTACAAAACAGTTGAGTGCTTGTCTGGGTGTGTGTGTGTGTGTGTATTGCAATGCATAGAAAATCAATATTACTTCTAACTTTTATATTAAGCTACACACACATGTGTGTGTGTGTGTGTGTGCATGTGTGTGTGTGCCCCTCTTGTTGTTAATACTTTATGAATTATTAAACGGCTATGGATTCTCCCTTTGTCTGTCCTCCTGAGTACATTTACTCATAATTGAAGCGGCAATCTCAGTCGATACTTTTGGTACTCGATACCCGCTGCTTGAATTGAGGTAGGGGCAGGGTATATATGTCAGGCGGTTACATATGAGACTATTACAGTCGAATGCCTGAGCAGCTGTGCGAATTAACAGCTTTTCACAAGCTTGAATCGTAATAATTTTTTTTTAATTAAATTTAATTTTTTATTATATACACTGTAGACTTGAAGGTCGCTTGTCAGCTGTTGCCTTTATATGAACATATGCGTATTATAGCTTATAACTTTAATTTGAAATACATATATAAAGCTTCTTAATTCTAAACTTGTTAGAAGCCAATAAAAATCGGAATGCGATAGTCAATATGATTTGATGAGCTTCTATTCAATATTCCAAGAACCGCAAGCACATGGACATAGAAATAAGTTGTATAAAGAAGATTCATAGACAGAGTAGATAACAAATGAGTCTAGGGTATTTATTACTATATGAGTGACAATATGGACTTTATATAAAAAGGCATAGATTAAAAGATATACAGGCTTCTCCATATTCGAGTGACCCATCTGGCAACTCTACATATTCGACGGACCCATGTCAATGGGACCCCCATCAATGAAAAATACAATTTGGTTGCTGTTGTCGATAATAATCATATTACTTGGTTCAAGTAGACTTATTGACATCACTCTTTGAATATGATATCTCTCAAATGGTCGCCCTGAGCCTTACGGCGTATAGTGCCCGTCTCTGTCAAAAGGCATAGGGCTGACAGATGGGATATATGGAGAGCCCTGTCGAACGAAAAACAAATATTTAACAGATATCTAGTAGTTGAGCTTGCTAACTTTTGAATATATGTTTAAATGACTATTGCTAGAATATTTAATCTATAGCTTAGGTATAAAGTTGTGAGTGCAGCTTGTTAAAGAGCAAATACAGGCACATGCATACATATTGAGCTCAAGTACTCAAGTACTACTATTGATGTACTTTGACGTAGTTTCTGATATGCGTTAGTCCATAACTGTGGCTGGTAATCAAAATAAAATACATATACACTTACATTGCTGTACCTCTTTAATTCAGAGCCCAAGAGGTATCTTCCGGCAGATACAGCAGCGTATCTCTTAGCCCGTTTGCTATTTGTCATTGTCTTCGGGCTGTACTGCAATTGCGTGAGGTAATTTTGAAAGTAGCTCACATGCTGCTCCTGGTTTTGACTTAACGAGCATTTAATTGCCAATGCTTACCCCTGGTGACACACACACACACACACACAAATTGGCTGATTACCTGCACTTTGTTTCCGGTTTACCCTTTCTGCATATCTGTTCGCTTTTATTGCACTCGCTGGCTCCTGTTTCTGCTTCTGTTGCCATTTTCTTCACACACACACACACATTTATATAATTCTATGTACTTTCTTCTTCTTAATCCTGTTTTTTTTGTTGTTTTTTTTTTTACTTATGCTTTGCATTTTTATTCACCGTTTCATTCATAATTACAGGGAATTTCTTATGCAGCCAGCAGCGCAGTTCTAGGAGCAGAAACACACAAATGTCGTCTGCTTATCTCTTTTCTGTTTCACTCTCTCTGTCTCTCTCTCGTTCCGACATTCACTGCCTATGGCAGTATCTCTGTCTCACCCTGATCTTGCGTCCCGCGGATGTCTTGCGGGAATTGTGCATGTTAATTAGCTCATTTTCGGGCGTAGATTAAGCAAATTAACCAAATTAACTAAATGAGCAGCAAGTAAATAAATAAATTAAATGCCTCAGGAGAAAGAGAGAGAGAGAGAGGGAGAGAGAGAGAGCGAGAGCTTAACTATTTGCTAATGACTGGCTGGACTATCTATCAAGGTCAGGCTGAAATTGTGAGAATGTACTTAAGAGACATTAGCCACGGCCATAAAGCGTATCAACTTACATATCACAATATCATATAGAAATAGTCGATTCATTGTATATATGTATATGAATGTATATATTGAACATGCCTTGTATTAACCTTGTTAATTATATACATATGGAAATAAGAAATTTATGACAGCTCTAACCGAATATCTGAGTCATCAAAAGAGGCAAAAGATACCTCAACATACGTTAAATAAGTATATAATGGCGATGAGGATAACTACACCAAATATCTGACAGATGGTAATAAATGTTAGTTGACTTAGATCTTGCATATACATATGGGGAGATTTATAAAGAAACCCAACCACCTTTAGTACTTATATATAAGACACTACATACATATAATATAACAAATGAATTTGATATACATTTATATCAACTCAGAGCAACCGGAACAGACCCTCAGACGTAGGTAATGAGAGGAAAATAGAATAGAATAGAATAATGAAATAGAAAAATAGTTTCGCTTTCTTCTTGAATGAATGTTCGAATTTCGTATAGCCCTTTGTAGGTAGGTAAAAGAATGACAGGAATTGGCTTTCTGATTTGTTTGATTTGATTCTATACATAATTTATCCACTTCAAAATAACAATATCAAAAACATAAGAAAGTGCATACGTGGACAAATGTATATATGTATATACACACCCATACTATATAACATACATACCTGCATGATTAAAATGCATGCACACAACTGTACTTACATAGGTACATATATCTGTTAATGTCTCCAAACAGCTGCAGGGTGTTGCCGAGTCGTACATACTCAACTATGCCAACTGCAATTGCCTGACTTTATGTGAAGACGTTAAATTGATGGCATTTCGGCTCTTGTGGTTGGGCCATAAATCATCTTCATCATCATCAGCAGCATCAGCAGCATCGCCATTATCACAACAAGGCCTGAGTAGTGTCCTCTACCCCTTAAGCAGCTATACGAAATGAAGTCTCCTTCCACAGTGCCACACACTTTCCTAGTTCTAGTACAGCTGTAACTTTTAATGCACCAAACAAGTGCCAAAAGTTACGTCTTAAGTTTCGCATATTCGTAAATTGTGTTCATGGCAGCAGCAACCATTACGCTAAATGTGCGTCTGTGTGTGTGTGTGTGTGTGTGAGGGTAAGGGTGTGACGGTATGTGTGTGTGTGTGTGTGTGTGTGTCATGCCTGTTGTCTGACTCAAGCACTTTACGAACTCTGCGGCAGCGAAAACCTTCGCAGGCCGCGGCTGAGGCTGTGTGTCCCTCTAGTGGGATAGCCGGGTAGTGGCTGGGCGAGCCGTTGCATGCGACATGAAGTTGCACATGTGAACTGGCGGCGTCAAAGCATGCAACACTCGGGGGAATCACACAGCTATTTTTTACTAATGTAGTGCACTGGAAGCTCCATCCCTTTCTCTGGCTCTACCCCTTGTCCAGCTAATTTTGAGAAATTTACGCAGCGAGCGGCAAAGTTTTCCATTGCTGGCAATTAAATTCCGCTTGATACTAATTGAAGTTGAATTAGTTGCCACTTTGGTGAAGTGCAACCATCTGGCAGCACTTACAACTAGTTCAAGCTAACTGCCTATCGATTGAATGGATAATTGAGATTGAAATGAGTTCGTTACTTGAAAACTAATTGTAGCTAAATGCGAGACAAGCTGTTAATGAACGAAACGGAAATTTGATGATGCAGGCGCGCGTATCGACCATTAGATACTCTGTATTTCTAGTGAAAAGGAAACCAAAGATTCCAGTCATTGAATATGGACAAAACTATGATTATGATTCTTGTTCAAATTGATTTAAAAGACAAATGGAGGTGTGGTCGATCCCACAGACTATATATCCCAGAGATTATATATGTATATATTATTTCCGTATGTATTCATCAGCTGCGATCAGCTGTCTTTATTTATTGCTAGTTGTTTATATCTCAAGTATTCGAAACATAGGGAATCGCAGAACTGAGCATGCCCAAGTAAATCACCATAATATTTTACATTGAAGATATTTTTAAAGAGGTCAATATTATATTAATATATATATTATATTATATACATATATGTGTATATATTATCATATTTATACCTAGCTTACCAAAAGTTCTCAAGAAATTGTAAATATAAACATGAACATGATTTGAGCTAAAGGACAAATAGGGAGTATCTATGTTAGTAACTTGATGGGCCTGCTCTAAGAAATTGGCACACAGTCCGCACACTTTACACCCCATCTCTATGGGGATTCATATCTCTGATGTATGTACTTTGCACTTATGTTTGTATGAAGACAGTATCTCGAAGCCAAAATGTTTCTTTGATGACAACTCGATGGCCAAGTTTTGGGCAAACTTTGTTGATTTTGATGTTGATTTTGATTTTGATTTGACTGTGGCCTGTTGGCTGTTGGCTGTTGGCTGTTGGCTGTTCGCCAAGGCAAGCGAGTGACCAAAGTCAATATTTGCCACTTGCCACATTCGAGTGGCGCACTCGAAAGTTTGCCGTTTGTACTTGCAACATTTATAACCGGCTCTTCCCCTCTCTCTATTTCTTCTATTGCCAGTTGTGAAGCTGGCGGTGCACGCTGAGAAGGTCAGCACTCTGACTGGCATCTCTGAAGGTGAGTAGCTGACGCACATGCTGCATGCCGCATGCCACATGCCACATGCCACATGCCACAACGATGTACTCAATACACAAAACTGTTTCGCAGAATGGGGCTCCGGCTGGCAGGGCGGCACCAACTTTCTGGTAGAGGTCGAAGAGACGGCCGCCATGTCCCCAAATGCAGCACGTGGCAGCAACAGCAGCAGCAACACATCCGTGGACTACAACGCCGAGCTATCCAGCAGCCAGGAGACTGACCCCACGGGCACAGCAACCACAGCCATCAACAACGGCACAACTCTCGAAACGGGTTAGTTGAGCTCAACGATTCGAGCTCTTATTCATAATCAATTAATTTATGTGATCCCCCTTAATCCAGCTTAAACGAATATACATAGCGTTTGCTCAGTGTACAACGGGCATAATGATTGGAATTATATATAATCGGTCTATCTGAGTTCATTCCATTCACCAATTAACTAGTTTTGATGGTACTTTTATTTGAAGTCGCCAATTAAATTTTTAATCTCACTCGGAGCAAACTTGTCTAGTTAAAGAAGGAGAGGGCGAGTGAGAGAGAGAGAGAGTGAGAGAGAATTGTGGAGATGCTCCTTGACGCAGACAACTTAATTAGCGGATACAGCCAAAGTGCAAGTGAAAGAGATAGCGATAGGAGTAAGAAGATGACAGATTGGTTATGATCCAGTCAGCTTAAGGAGCAATTGGCAATTTATGTTGCCCCATCGCGCTGCCAGATGGTTAGAATTTTATCAGTTAAGCTTCATCAGGAATCTGCTTCAAGCGAGATCAATCATACAAATACCGTTCTCAATGGATCGAGACTTTATCTAGACAAGAATGTATCCCGGAAGCGTTGCCAGATAAGCTGATTAATTAAGAATTAACGTTGAACACATAGAGGATATTATATCACGAGAGAAATATTCATAATTGTATGATGCATGAACACGCAGCTGGCGTTGCCAGATCGTCAAAGTATCGGAAATACACAATTTTTTCAGCAGGAAAGTATAGTCCTGATGCGGTGTTGCCGTAGCTTTGGAATTTTATACACAGTGCTGCCAGATAGCTAAATTGTAAAATACTATTATATATCATCATGATTGCAGTGTTGCCAGATGGCTGAATAATTGATAGGTAGTCAGTTGGCAACATCCCTCTAATCAGATTGTAAATATTGAATGTCAGCAACACATTTAGGGTTTTCCACAGCGAATGCTATTAGGCCAAGCAAATAACTGTCTAACCAACGCTAAGCCGGTGTTGCCGGATCGCTCCACAAACGGTGAGAAAACACGACAAGAATTAGGCTTAAATCGTAAAACAACATAAAAGCGACGCATGTTCGGCTTTAAAATAAATCCTTGGAGTAGCGAACGCGCAGGATACGAGTAATTGAATGTTTATGGTCTTAACTGTAATCCAATTGCCCTCTGCGACAGTGAACAGCCAAGAGCCATGAGTCGTGAGGAGGCAGGTGCTGAGACAGCAGCAGAATGTGGCAGCAAACGCGCGATAATTGAATTCCACTCTTGCGGCCTCTTGAGTTATTTATGCGTCGTACGTGCAGCAAACAGAAATTTAAAATAAAAATAATAATACAACAAATAAACAACAACAAAAATATATTTTGCCGTACATTTTCTAGAGAACAATTGAAATAAGTTTACTTCCATCTCGATTGTAGGCCCCAAGATCATTGTGCGCACCGAGGAGGTGCTGATTGTGGGCCTCGTGCTCATCCTCTGGGTGGGCGCCATAATGCTCTTCTTCAATCGCTGGGGTAAGATACGCATGCTGGAGCCGTATCAGCCCAAGTTCCAGCAACAGCATCGCAGCTCCTGTCCTCTGGTCGACATCGATGCCGTTCAAACGCATCAGGTAACTTATATATATATATATATATATAGCTATATAGAAATATATTAGAGATGAAACTAATAGAAATGCTTAAGCCAATCGAAATCCACATGACATTCAAATAGAAATAAAGAGCTTGTGCCATCATCTATAAAATATTCCATGCCCATGTTAATTCGATTCTATTGAATGTATATATACATATATGTCTATCCATCCATATCTATCTACGCACCTCTCATTGATATTCTCTTTGGTTTTTGTCATTGCAGCGCTCGTCGGTGTCCCGTATGTCGATGGGCATGGTGCACAATCATAATTTGAATATGCCAACGTGTCAATTTGCGGCCTATAATCCCAACATATATGCGAAGGGTAAGCGCATTGTCCTTGACGTCCTTGCCACGTGGCCCGCACCAAACGGCTGCGCCGCTCTTTACGCTTTACACTCGTGCCTCATGTTGCATGCCTCACGCTTTTCGTTTCCACCCAAGTCAGCCATTGCAACGGATTGCATGTGTTTGGAGGATTTCCTCTGAAGTTGAAAATTGAGAATGATAATTTGCGAATATTCATAAAAACAACAATCGATAAATATCGATATGAAGCTCAAAGCTTAATATATTGCTGGAGGACAGTCCTACATAACATCGTATATTATTGACTGACTGACGAACTTTACCAATAAACAAACTTTGCAGGGCATCTACGAGTCGGGCATTCCTCTCTTATTTGCTTGTGTTTGCTCGTTTTCGTGTAAAAAATTCGCGTAAAATGTAAATGCAAAATGCAATTAAATTCGAACAACGTCTACGCACACACACACACATGCTCATAGCCGATAGACTCTTTGGCGTGCAGGCGTGTGTGTGTGTGTGTGTGTGTGTCACCTCCTAATGCATGTTGTGTTGCCTACTTCTGTGCGAAGGGCTGCAAAGTTTCCGCTGCATATAAATTTTGCAAGAAAATTCATGTTAATCGCATCGCACAGCTGCAAGCTTTCGAATATTTTGAAAAGAACTTGAATAAAAAAACTTGTCTAGCTTATAGGACTTATAGAGACTTGATTTAATAATCACTTTAATCAACGTACTGCTTCAAGAGTTGTATATTTGGTAAATATAAAGGATCATAAGATCAAATTAATATATGTGTTGCTTGACCATACACTTCATTTTATGGTATGCAGTGTTGTAAAGTGTTCCGTAACTTTCAAGGGCTGTAAAAATTGATGAAGCCGCAAACTTGTATATCAACATTTATTTAGCCACGCTCTATCTATGTACACACGTTTACTCTCTTTTCAATTAGATGTGGGTCACTCAACATTAATTCAGATCTATATGCAACAGCGCTGGGTTACAGGAGCTTAAAGGACTCATAGGGCTAAGATAGAATGAATATGTTGCTCGGGCCCTTTTAGAGAACTCAGTCAAACTCGAAGAGATATGGATCTAAAATTATATGCATGATAAATATATAAGTTAGCTGCCTGAGGGAGAGTTCATCCATTACTTTTATACATATATGTATACTATGTATAAATAGAGTCCGAGTTATGTTAGCTCACATTATCTAGGGTATTTCATAGTCGCGTACTGCCCGTCGCACTGCTCTTAAGTAGTTGTTCCAGCTTAATGCATTTGTCTTTTATGCCGGACGCGCATGTTTGCGCTTTACGCATTAGCGCGGCTGTCAGAGAGGACTTAATTCTGCCAAGATGCAGCTCACTGGAAAGAGTAGTCAACACTGGGAACGAGAATAGACAGAGAGAGCAAGCGGAACAGAAAGAGAGCAGCGAAATAAAGCTTATAAATATGTTTAATGCGCTCTAGTTGAGGCGTCGCCTGCTTTAAGTACTGCATTCTAGTTGGACTCTTAATGAGTTGCCAGACAATTAAGCTCCGCAACACCAATAGAGAGCGCCACACGAGGGGGCATGGCATGTCGTGAGGCCTGTCTAAAGGGGGCGACTAAAGGCGGCAGCGAAGCAAATAACAATACAATTTCAATGCCATTTGCTGGCGCTCGAGAATGCTCTTACTCCAGGTCCCGCTCTGAC
The DNA here is from genome assembly GCA_037075325.1 of Drosophila mayaguana. Classification (NCBI taxonomy): domain Eukaryota; kingdom Metazoa; phylum Arthropoda; class Insecta; order Diptera; family Drosophilidae; genus Drosophila; species Drosophila mayaguana. The sequence continues at coordinate 515,053 of JBAMCG010000127.1, read as the reverse complement.
TCCGGGACCAACTACGACAATAGCTATGCAATTAAATCTAGTGGAAAAGTACATAGACACACGCACGCACACACACACGCACACACACGCACACACACACGCACACACATGCACATGCTGATAGGCAACTCATGGAACAGCAAATGGAAAGATTGGTAAAACTGGGAAAGGAAATCTGCTTGTTCATGCGTCTGAATGCATGTGTGTGTGTGTGTGTGTGTGTGTATGACTGAGTGAAGAAATGAACAGTCGATTGAGCGCAGCCACTGATGATATTAAATGAATCTATAAAATTTCGATTATGACTAATTCATTACCACAGGGTAATGAATTAACAATACTTGCATTAGATATTAAACTGAGCTCTATCAAAGCCATATCAATGAGTACTATTATTGTTCGTATTTTTATTTACTATTTAATATTATAACTATATTATATTATAATATATTTATAACGATAACCAACCAACCATTAACATTATCTTAATGCTGACCATTTCATTAATACTTTCGATTTTCATGGCATTGGGATGAGAAAATCCATTATCATAATCATTATCATTGCTATTTTTATAATTTTATTAGCATACTTTTGTTCATTATACAATCATTAGCATTGTCATTATCATTCATTCTCCTTTATTATATCATTAACATTGCCATTACCAACATGACCATAATCAACGCCTAATAATCCTGGAATTTTCAATAACAATGGCATAAATTAATACAACATATTGAAATATCCTAAACAGAAATTAACAACAGCTTGATGGACAGATTGAACATATCAATGCGGTCACGCATAGTTAATCAATGTGCTTATTCATCTTTGATTTCAGGCTATGCCTCGCACGTCTCGCATGTCTCTCGGCCCCGCCAGAATTCGGTTTTCGTGGGTGCCAGCACGAGTCACTATTTGATGCCGAGACCCCCAAGGAAGACGCGCTCCGCCATGGATCTGCACTCGATGGTGCTGGACGAGAGTGCCGAGCAGGTGTAGATAGGAGGAGAGAGAGGGAGTGCATGTTAAGGCTTAAGTGTGTGTGTGTGTGTGTGTGTGCGTGATACTATGTGTGAGTGTGCAGGTGTGACTGTATGCATGTGTGAGAGAGCACAGCTAAGGCATAAGTAAGTCAGCAAGTAAGTCAAGTTTGATGTCAATAGACAGTTGAAGATGATAATAAAGAGTACTAAATGCAGTTCTAGAAGAATACTAGACGGTCCAACAACTACTACAATTTTAAATGTATAAATGTGAAAACTCAAAGCCAGCTCTACACTCTATTTCTATCTCTATCCCTCGTTCTCTCTCAGTCTCACACTCTCACTGTGTGTGTATCTACTTCCCTCTCTGTCTCTGTTTCCTAATTTGCTGAGGGTTCAACCGCCACAAAGCCCGCTGCTATGAAACTTCTTGCGTTCACATTTTGTCGTGCAGTTCAGCATTTGTCTGCCACACTGCATCCCATGCATAAGTTATAGTATTTTAAACTATTAAACAGTCTCCCAAATACACTATAACTCTCACACACACAACCAAAAAGAAACTATTTCGTTACCCTATATATATATATACTTATATAATAATATTTACTTGGTATTCTTAATTAAAATAGATCGTTTCTAGTAAAACAGTTTTGTTGCAAACGCTCAAAATATATCCCCCACATACGATTACATATTTTGCTATATCTCCTAACCACAATTATCTATAACTATACCTACGCCTATACTATATCTATATCTATATCCTATATACATACATATATAAGCTCAGCGCAAAGACCCTACGTGAACTAGGTTCTTAATGCACGTTAAAGTAGATCAATTGTTTTTATTTATTTTTTTTTTTTCATTAAGTCAATATATATTTGTTAAGCTGAAAATTGAGATTTGAAATTGAGGGAACACTTAGAAATGAAGCCAGTAAAACTTACGTGGACGGAACTCCAACGAGTTAAACTATTGAGAGCCTTCAGCTATAACCAAATTTAATTAGAAGAGGAAATGAACTGAAACGGGCATAAAAAACGAATAAAAGATTCGTTTGTTCCTAAATGTAAAAAAAAATGAATTGGAGAATGAGAAGAAGAAAAATTATATATGCAAATCTATGCATACGGTACAGGATAGTTGATTTATGATTTGGTCGGATCTGCATTGCCAACGTGTCAATTTGTCTATGCCTCTTTATAGCCGCTAAAGGTTAACCTTTATTTGCATACCAAATATTATATAGTTGGCCAACTATAATATATATTATATATATTCTATATACTGTGAGCATATGAATAATCTTCTCGATGTCCATTTTATAGATGTGTTACTCTTCTATCTTTCGATCTATCTAGCTAACCAACTATCTATGTTATGAGTCTGTATGTCTATCTATAACTGTAATATGTAAGCCTTTGTGCTGACTTTCGACCAAGAAGAAGAACTACAAAAATGAAAAAAAAAAATACAAAGAAACAACTACAACCAAGAGTATAACTAATGAAAGCTTTAAACAAATAAACAACCCATCCAACTGAATTAAACTAATATTACATAAATATATATACATACATACATATATATAAATACATATTTTAAGATTATTATATGTGAAAAAAAAACCAACTACATTCTAGTGCAAACTATGCGGAACAACTAATTAAACCTTAAATGCAATTGCAGCTAAAGCTAACTAAAAAATCAAACCAAAATAATTAATAAATAAAAATTAAATAATAAAAGAAATATATATGTATATATATGTATATACCTATATAAATATATACATATATTTATATATATATTAGGGAATTGTGAGTATTTCTTGGCTCCGAAAATGCAATGGAAACAAAAAACTCGGTCTGGAACAAGTCTCTATTCACTAATTCAGTGTTGTAAAGTGCACAGAAATAATTGATCACATGTTCAATTTGACTAGAGCTTGCACAATAATTAAAAATAAATGAATTCAGAAATGACCAAAAATGTACAGGAGCTGAAGAATACCCCTACTAAAGATTCGTTCGACAAAGTGTTCCAAATTCAAAAGTGAAAGTTAGAGTCTATAAGGGTACTAAAATGTTTGTTTCTATGATAAAAATAAAATGGAGTTAAATACAAAAGTGCAAAATTTACGTATATGTAATATATGTAGATGTGCGCATCATATATAAAACTTTCTATACAGACATATTTATATATATATAGATATATATATAATATATGTATATACTCGTATACTAAAAAATGTCAAAGCGTAAATTATTAAACGAACAATTATATACAATACATTTCGAGAATTAAATTGAGACAATTATATTTAATGCAAGTCCAATGTGTTTCATTAGCTTTCTTTACGGCGAACTTCGATAAACCATTCGTTGATATATGAAAACATATATGTATATACAAGAAGATATCCATATATCATTTGAATATAAATTTTATTCTTTTTAGTTTGTGAGCCGGCGTTTAAGAAATTACGTACCAAATTTCAAAAACACTCTCTCTCTTTCATTCGTTCGCTATTTCCTTTCCTCTCTATTTACTTCAATTCTCTCTCTTTCCCTTTAATTTCTCTCTCATCGTCTTCCTCTCCCTTTCAGTTTCTTTCTCATTTCCCCTTTGCCAACATTCTGCTTTCTTGAATTCCAGATTAACTAAATTCTGATCAGATCACATCAGCCTTGAATCGATATCATAAGCCATTTAGGATTATGTGATCAAGTTAACCTTGACATCGGTGTCACACAGTTTCGTTGTGGAGGCATCTGGGAAACACTTCCAGCATTCATTGTAAGGCGACACAGTCGACAGAATACAACTAGAGCAAAAGTACAAATTTGACAAAAATCTATATATTTTTCAAAAATCGAATCGGTAAAAGTTTTCCATTTCTATTGTAAAATAAAATTATGTGTAAATCATATTTTATTAATCTAGAACTTTTAGCAAACCGAACGCCGAATCATTAAGCCGTGCCCCATGGAGAATGTGGAACGCCAGGTGCTCCAGCGGGAATGGGCGGTTCCTATGCGGTTACCAATGGCTTCGGCTATGCTAAGTGGCCCGGTCAAGAGGAAGCGCACAGACGAGAGATTTAACCAGCAGAAGAGGCAGAAGCTCTCCTAGAGCCAGCAGCCAGCCTGCATTACGTGTTATGATATGTGTTCTCCAAAAGTTAAATCGTTATGCCAAATTACGTAAAAAAAAATTGTTTTATTGATTAAACAAAAAAACCGTGTAAAAATGAAAAAAGAAGTTAAATTTTATATTAAATTTAAAATGTGCAAATTACTAATTATGATTATCTTTTCATTCCATTGAGGGTTATCGTATTTGGGAAGAGCAGTCTAGACTCTTTGTATAAGATATAGCCAGATAGGCATATATATATATAATAATATATTGAGGTGAGTTAAGTCTGTGTATACAGAGATCAACAGCAAAAATCCGTTTTCTTGATCATCGCTTTTCCTCTATGCCCAAAGCACAAATTCAAATTAAAAATTATAACAAGAAATAAGAACGTTACAGTCGGGCGTAAGCGACTGCAGAATACTCAGCCCACTTTCCGGTTTGTCACGCCCCCAATTATATCATACGGACAGACAGACGGGCGGACAGCAAGACGGACATTGCAGAAAAGCAATAATTACTACTCATTTAATTTCCCTTTCCTGATTGAGTATAAGTGATGTCAGTACTGAATGATGCAGTTGGTGAAGTAACAGGCGAACAGAAATGAGTAGTAGGGTGCAAAATGTTCGTTAACAGTGCATTAACAGTGTACTGTTGATCTACTGTTATTTAACATTATTATGTTAAATAAAATGTTACCTTTTTCAAATTTTGGCCCCAACGGCCACAACAACAGCCTCCCTAAGTTATGCAACATATTTTGTGTATAATTTTAGCCGTTGATTTTTAAACATTCATTCCCAGTAAGAAGCCCCATTAAATAAAAAACAGTTTGTATGTTTACTGACCACAATTATTTATTGCATTTCAAATGTACATGATTCAGCCTGATTTAAGTCTACATTTACATATCTCTTAAATTATATCAATTATTCGACCAGCTTAATACTATCCTGCGCTGTTTTTGCTTTGCATGTGCATAATTTCTCATGCTATTTTTATAGCCAGATCCCATTAAAATGAAAATCAGGGTATAATGGTTTCATTGAAATGTACGTAACAGGCAGAAGGAGGTGTGGCAGACCCTACAAAGTGTATATATTGTTGATCAGGACGACGAGCTGAGTTGATGCAGTCTTGTCCGTCTGTCCGTATGATTAAACGCGTCGACCTCAGAAGATATGAGAGCTAGAGGCTTGAAATTTTTAATAAATGCCCGTATATAGCGCGGATATCGAGCTTATCTCTAAAAATCGATAACTCATCCCGGTAATTATTTTTATTAAAAACCTTATCGAAAAACCATTTATAAAATTATATCTCCTTCATTTTTGAAGCTAGAGTCTCCAAACTTTAAATGTAGATTCATATGTATTTTATAGAATTTTGATTTTGATTATAATTTTCGCTTCCTCTCCCTTTCAGTTTCTTTCTCATTTTCCCTTTGCCAACATTTTGCTTTCTTGACTTTCAGATTAACAAAATTCAGACCAGATCACATCAGCCTTGAATCGACATTATAATCCAAGTTAGCCTTGACATCGGTGTCACACAGTTTCGTTGTGGAGGCATCTGGGAAACACTTCCAGCATTCATTGTAAGGCGACACAGTCGACAGAACACAACAAAAATCTATATATTTTTCAAAAATCGAATCGGTAAAAGTTTTCCATTTCTATTGTAAAATAAAATTATGTGTAAATCATATTTTATTAATCTAGAACTTTTAGCAAACCGAACGCCGAATCATTAAGCCGTGCCCCATGGAGAATGTGGAACGCCAGGTGCTCCAGCGGGAATGGGCGGTTCCTATGCGGTTACCAATGGCTTCGGCTATGCTAAGTGGCCCGGTCAAGAGGAAGCGCACAGATGAGAGATCTACCCAGCAGAAGAGGCAGAAGCTCTCCTAGAGCCAGCAGCCAGCCTGCATTACGTGTTATGATATGTGTTCTCCAAAAGTTAAATCGTGATGCCAAATTACGTAAAAAAAATAGTTTTGTTAACAAAAAAAAAACGCGTAAAAATTAAAAAAGAAGTTAAATTTAAATTAAATTAAAAATGTAAAAAAAAAATTTTTTAAATAAAAAATTAAATCTAACTAATTATGATATTTTTTAATTCCGTGGAGGGTTATCATAGTTGGGAAGAGCAGTCTAGACTCTTTGTGTAAGTATCTTATATATTATAGCCTGATAGACAAATGCAAATATATAATAATATATTGAGGTGAGTTATATGTCTGTGTATACAGAGATCTGCAGCAATAATCAATAATAATACTCGAATCCTGCGTTCCCTCATTTCACTTGTGCGGCAATCACTTAGACCGCCTCTCAATGATAACAACATTTGAGCATTCGAAGCTAATATTAAAAATAATTTGAAATTAAGTAAATGATTGTATAGGGTGGCAACTCTGTCGTAAATTGTACGCAATGTTCGTTTTTAATGGCTTGTAGCTCTGGCAAGTGCCTGGCCAATACAAAAATGTGATTCAGCCTTTTTGGCCATGTGGCTGCTGGATCTCTGCTTTGGCTCTTTTGGGTCATAAACAATTTGGGGAAATGACCAAACGGCGCATAAACTGCTGACAACGATGCATAAAGCGAAGAGCAATTGCGCCCTGGGGTCATAAACGAGGCTTATGACTCAACCTTAGGCATCGAACCAGAACCGGACTATGACCTGTGTGACTCCGACTCTAATTCCTTGACGCTGACTCTGACTCTGATGCTCTCATGTGCGAGTGAGACTCAAAGACGGAATTGCTATGAGACTCTGAAGCTGTGATTCTGACTTTGATTTCGACCCCGTGTCTCAATTTGCCTCCTTCTTCGTATACGTCGCCGAGCCGCTGCTGCAACCTGCTTCTCTGACTTCTTCCCAGAGTCCTCCTGCAGTTTCTTCTCGTGGGGCATGCAGTTCAAGTGCATTGAATTTATGGCCACAATGGCACAGAGTAAAATGCAACCATAGACCCTTTCAGCAGGCAGCTATCTCCGTCCTCTCCTGCTGGCCTCTGTGCGAGTCGCCTGTGCGTCGCATGTCCTTGAAGGGCGCTGGCACACAAATCACGCGAAGGCAGCCTGCAGTCTGTCGCGGTTGTTGCTGCTGCTGCGTTAAATAGTCGCAAGAGCAACGGCAACAGCAGCCACCGCCCTATATGCGCTGGGCGTGGCACTTTGTTGCCCCATTGCCAGCACTTGCCAAATTGTCAGCTTAAGCGGAATGCTCCAGCTCCAGGCTGTTCCTTCCTTAACCAGCCCAGCTGCTGCTGGTCCATGTCAGGGACATTCCGCCCCTGTTTGCTTTCAGTTAAGCGCTTTAAGCCGCATGTTAAAGACAACTAATATGCATATCCTGTTACCAAATTCCAGCTACTCCTCGCATGATATCCATGCACATGCGGATGGCAAAAACTAGTTCAATTCATAGCGATTCAGCTGGTTTGTTGATTTTTCACTCAACTCATTTTTAGGAAAAGAACGAAAGACAGTTTTTAGATGCATTATGGATTCATACGGCAATCGTAAGTTCATAAGATATAGAGACATATGGAATATATACCAATCTGCCTTAGATATCAGTTTGTCAGACTGACTGACAGCTAGTCAGCAACGGTTGAAAGCGAGGCTCCAGCATCAGGATATGGTACATTGACTACATAGCTCACTCTCCCCTCCGTCTACCACGAGTCATCTTTCACCAGCCATCACCTACTCTCCCTCTCCCTCTCTCTCCCTCTCCCTCTCTCTCTCCCTCTCTGCCTCTGCGCAGCCTAGATATTTTTTATTTTGTTGTCAAACATTTATGTATTGCAGCTGGAACGAAAACTTAATTGCTTTTGCTTGGCTGGGCGCAGGGGAGGAAGAGGTAGGCGAGGGGCGTATGGCAGGCATTGCTCTGACAGCTCGTGCTACCTATCATATTTTAACAGGCATTGTTGTTACGCATTGTTCTTCTTATTCATTGTTGTTGTTCTTTCGCTGTTCTGCTGATTTTTAAATTTTCTTCGGTGCGCGCGCGTTTTTCCGAGCTGCTTCTGTTTTTCCAGCAGCTGGAGCCAAAGTCGGAGCTTCGTTAACTTTGATTTGTCCACTGAGACACATTCAAATGAAATTTCACAGCTTCCTATCCCTATCCTTTCTCTCAGTGCAAACTTCCCACGACAGCAAACATGAAATAAGCGCTTCTACTACCTAGTAAGCTTCCATGCCAATGGGGTAGCTTCGCTTCCATGAAGGAGTAAGAAGAGAGACAATGTAAAGAGAGAAAATCGGAAAAAATATATAAAGTATAGGATAGGTATATATATATAGAGAATAGGATAGAGAAAACACAGGAGAGAAGCGAGAGAAGGAGACTAGGAGTAGAAGATTAGGGACGAGAGAACAGAAAGAAGAGGCGGCTGAGAATAGAGAAATATGAAACAGAAAAGAAGAAAAAGGAGAAGGAGAAGGAAGAGAGGAGAGATGGCATTATAAAGAACCGAAATACAGCAGGGGGAAGAGAAAAAGAAGATGGGCAGAGGGAAAAGCGAGGAAAAGCGAGGAAAAGCGAGAGCAGAACAGAAAGGAGAAAAAACAGACGATAAAGAAGAGGAAAAAAGGAAACAAATGAGAAGACAGGAGAGGAAATATAGAAAGTTGGAGAAGAGAGAATAAACTTAAGTGATAGAAGAAACAAGAAGAGAATAGAGAGTTCTTCCTTCTGAGCCATTCACTGAGCTGAGTAATCCACTTGACTAGCTCCTTTATAGCTGTGCCTATGATGTATATTTGCATATACGTATAGAGAGCTGTCTATACGGTCTGATAGATATAATTCCGATTCATCATCGAAGCCATTGCAGGGTAGTGAGTAGCACAAAAATCACACTTTACACAGCTTACTGGGGCCGCAGTACTCCGGGGCAATTGCCGGAAACCTTCGCTTGTCGTCGCACTGCCCCAGCGCAAGGACAAACCCATAACAGCGCATTTGAAGACATGTGTGTGTGTGTGTGTGTGTGTGTGTCTATGGTGGTCCTGGGATAATCTGGAGAGCACATTTATATGAGCCAGTCACATCAAGTGCTGCAATTTCAATGTTGCGAAAAGCAACTCTTCTGCCGCATGAGCGATCGCTACAACTGCTGTTGCAATTCGCTCAACGATTCCGAGTGCTACAATATTATTACACAGGTCGTTATATACAATATACATATATTTGTGTATATGCACGTATGAATGTAAATAGATGAAATTAATACACAATTCCATAAAGCAATTCAGCTCGCAGCGGAAGGAGTCGTGTGCTAGTCGAGCTTTTGCTCTAATAGTTTGGCCAGCTGATTGATTGCCCTGCTCACCACGTGGCCACGCCCCCTCGCCTTTGCCGCTTCCAGCCTGAATTTCTGGTACTGCTGCAGTTGGTCGACTTCCTCTTTCTGTGTGCTCGCATGCATGAACGATGGCAGACGCTTTGCGGCATGCCTGGAGGCAACGCGCATGGATTTCAACACAATGCGCAAACAAATGTGAAAAGCGAAATTTGATGAGCTGATAGCAACTTCAAAAAATATATTTATTACACGATTAATCAAGAAATATTTGCAAACGAGTTTCCTGTCAAATATATATGTTACTTCTATATAGTATATATAAGTATTACAATAATTTCATGGCTTCTCTTCTAGATACGAAATGCAAAAGATATGAGAACTAATTTGTATACAATTTTTGCTGATGAAAACATTACTTAACAAATTTATTGAAAACAATTAAGAAAGCTCTAGTCGAGACTGCTTGACTACGAAATCAAACAATTCTTCGCGTCTTTCTGCTTACACAAGAAACACAGACACACATAGGCATAAACAGGCATGGGCTGCAGTGTGGACTAACTAACTAACTCCATTGTTTAATAACTTAAAAAAGGAGTTAAATACAAAAATGCAAAATCACATCAGCCTTGAATCGATATCATAAGCCATTTAGGATTATGTGATCAAGTTAGCCTTGACATCGGTGTCACACAGTTTCGTTGTGGAGGCATCTGGGAAACACTTCCGGCATTCATTGTAAGGCGACACAGTCGACAGAATACAACTAGAGCAAAAGTACAAATTTTACAAAAATCTATATATTTTTCAAAAATCGAATCGGTAAAAGTTTTCCATTTCTATTGTAAAATAAAATTATGTGTAAATCAAATTTTATTAATCTAGAACTTTTAGCAAACCGAACGCCGAATCATTAAGCCGTGCCCCATGGAGAATGTGGAACGCCAGGTGCTCCAGCGGGAATGGGCGGTTCCTATGCGGTTACCAATGGCTTCGGCTATGCTAAGTGGCCCGGTCAAGAAGAAGCGCACAGACGAGAGATTTAACCAGCAGAAGAGGCAGAAGCTCTCCTAGAGCCAGCAGCCAGCCTGCATTACGTGTTATGATATGTGTTCTCCAAAAGTTAAATCGTGATGCCAAATTACGTAAAAAAAATAGTTTTGTTAACAAAAAAAAAACGTGTAAAAATTAAAAAAAAAAGTTAAATTTAAATTAAATTAAAAATGTAAAAAAAATTATAAAAATAAAAGCATTAAATCAACTATCATAGTTGGGAAAAATATACAACATTTTCTTCGACTTTGCTCATAAATTGCCTTTCTTTATTTTATATAAACTTTTATAACTTTAAATATGATAAAAATGCATATATCATTTACAATAAAATTTAATGTTTCATTCTGATCAAAAGTTCATTCTGGAGATTTTACAATATTTGGCTTATAAACCTACCTGGAGCCAAACTTCAATGAATAATTTTTACTTATTTTAGCTAAGTGCTCGAATTAGGAATATGTAAATTAGTATTCGTATTTAGTATATAGAGAAATACTATAAATATAAGCTTGAGCTCTTGTGAATTTGTCACCAACAAGAAAGTTTGCCGTTAAATGCTTTAAAACAAGTTAATTAACACAGCCAGGCAGAGAGTGAGAAAGAGAGTGAGCGAGAGAGAAAGAGCGAGATAGCCAGTCCAAGTCACAACAATCAGAGTAGACTAATAATTAAGCTCATACTGTATCAAAAAAGGCAACACATAGCAGACATGGGGGACAGCAGACACACACGCTCACTAGTTAAAGGGCTGTAAGAGAGATAGAGAGTGGAAGAGAGAGAGAGAGAGAGAGAGGGAGTTGTCCTTGTCCTTGTGCAACTGGACGCCAACACAAGTGTGGCATTTCCCATGCCTCGACAACTTCTGATGCTGCGTGACAAATGCAATGAAAGCCCAAAAGCGACGCTTCCATTGTCATTGCGGTGGCGGCAGGCGCGTGAGAGAGAGAGGGGAGATGCCCGGTGGGTGGGCGTTTTTGGTGGTATTTGATTAATGACTGCCATTGCGGCGCTGAGTGATGAGCGGCTTTGACAGTGGAGCACGACGCAATGGGATGCCCAAAAAAAAGGGACCACAGCGAGACGAGTGGCGGGCGGATGTTGGGTCCCAGGGTCCAGGGCCACTTTCATGCTCATGGATGTCACTTTATTATAGTTCCCAGCCGAAACTAAGTTGCCGCATTTACGGCATCTGATTGGAACCATTTCAAAACGAATTCAACGTGCCGGCCATACCGGACTAGCGGATGATCTGTTAAGCAAAAGAAATACAAAAAATAAATTAAATTATGTTTGATGAACAATTGAGACTAGGCAGATTTATATTTTCCCTGAATCATTAATTTTGGTAAGCAAACAAGCATTGAATAGAGCCTAAACGATTTGAGAGCACCTTTTACTGTGAACATAGTCACTGTAGCTAGTAAATGGTTAAATTTCTGGTCAAGCGAGCGACAAATTGACTCGTAATGAAGCCTGACCTTTGCTGTGGCCACTTAAAGGAACCCAGCATGGAGCTATCAAGCATAGCAACAACTTAACCAACCAATTGTATGCTGTCTCCCTTGGGTAGACTTGTTGTAGAGATTTCCTACTTTCGACAAAAAGTTGCGCAATGGCTCATAAAGAATGTTGAACACATCGTAAAGATGATCTCAGCCAACGCTCTATCCCGCCGGAAGGCAGCTCTGTAGCCCTTCAGCGTTGTTTTATTGAATGACTTCAAGTCAGGGCAAAGGGAGACAAACCTGAGCACTGCAACTTTAGATATTTCAGTTAATATTTAAACTGCGTGCCAATTGAAATCGTGTTTGAAGTCAATCCATGGTTAACATTGGGCTAACAGCATCGCAATAACAGCGCTGTTAACAGTTTAGATGGCCGTCAGCTGGAATCCATAAAATTTGCATAGGGTATCGGGAGCCGAAAGTTTGGAATCAATCAATGAGAACGTAACGGGCCAGGCGGCCAAAACAGGCGTGGCCATTGCGCCTCCAAACTGTCATCAATGTTTACGAGCGCTCATAATGGCAGCAACATGGCGCACATCGATGGGAGCCGTGGGGGAGAAGGGTCAATGGGCGGGTCAGTGAGAAGTGCTGCAAGTGAGCTATGGCATAATCAAAAGGCACGCAGCCTCATCAAGTTTTTTGTTCGCAACAAATGGACTGGGGTCGGAGCCTGGCAAGAACAATGCGTGAAAATAAAACGAGCGATAATGAGTGCGTGCTGAACGCTGCTGACCCGCCAGCTGGCCCAGCCATAATACCGAGCATCCAGCACCAACAACAATGGCCATGTGCGTACCCCCAAATATTGCTGCGGAACATCTCAAAAAGGCAACAAGCCGTCGCTCCATAAAGCAGACAAGCTACCCAAACCGTAAATTGAGCTGTCAAGGGCAGCATCGGCGCTGCCTACAACCGCAGACATAAAAAAAAAGAAAAAGAAAAACATATCCCTGGTCTTCTAGTTGCATTTTGACTGCTAAATTCCGCCCAACGTAACATTCTGCTTTTATAAATGAGCAAACATTTCTTTATTCGCCACTATTTTATCTTTTTTTTATTTCGTTTTTCGACCTAATAACAATAAAAAAAAGTGGACAATTTGAAAAGAGTCGAGACTGCTCGACTAGGAGATCCCCTGAATTCTGTATAGAGCTAATACTCCAATCATTCTCTGCCTCTGCTTTTATGCATATGCACGCATACATATGTATGTACATACGTATGTATGTAAATAAATAAGCGATCTGTTAACTGCGCAGTTAGCTTCGACTGCGCTTAGGCTGCAGTGTGAGCCGCGTTATGAGAAAGTTTTTGCTATAAAGTCCTTTTGTAAGGGGACTGTATTCATCAAACATTCAGATACATTATTGTATGTATTCATTACATCGATTCACACAGTAAATCTGAAATCTCTATCAGTTTTCAAATTGAAGCTCGCAAAACCCTTATACACTGATTTCCCATTTTCAATGAAGTCAGTGTAAAATTAAGTCTTAGGAAGTGGATAACTTAAGTATAAGTTGTGCCTAATGGAGATTATGAAATTCGTGAAATTCACGCTAAGAAGAAAGTTTAAATAATTAACGTAATTGAAAGTTTAGACTTAAGCTGGTTAAATAACTTCGAAAAATCCGCACATTATACCATTTGCAGCCTCATTTTTATACTTGCATTAAAAGTTGCATCTTTATTGCATTTGCATTAAGTCCGATTCCTATTTAAATGGCGCGCATTTTTATAGTAATTAGTGCTGCCAGACCAACTGCGTTCACACTTTCTAACAGAACTGCTCCACATTTAAAAAGCGTAGACTTTACTCCACATCCAAGACTAGTTAACAGCGATTTTATTACAATTGTTTTGCTTTGTGTTGTACACTTGCTTTAAAAAAAAATCATTTATATGTATATACATACATGTATGTATATATGCATATAATTATATATATTTTGTGGTAAATAGCTAATGTAGCAAAATAGCTACTACATAAAGTCATCAGATTCGTTGCCGGCATCATAGTTGGTGCGCATGTTCTCAGCCTTGTGGAGCGAGGCATAGCTGCGCAGCTCAGCCTCCAGCTCACGCTGCTTGGCTGCTTCCTTTTCCTTCTCACGCTTCTCGCGCTGCAAGCGTTTCTGATCCTGACGCTCGGCAGCATCTCGCGCCTCACGCTGCCCACGGAAATCGGGGTTCTCCACTTCGGTTTTGGTCCTATTAAGTCGATTGATGATCTCGTTGATGCGCTTTTCCAGCCGTATCTTGCGCACTGCCTTTTCATCATGGTAGGCCACCTGACCGGGCTCCATATCGGGTGTCTTTTTAAGATTCTCCCACATGGTATAGACGACTTCTAAATTGTTCACCTTGTTGCCTTGAATGCTGTTTGCTTTGCACAGCTGTGCTGCATCTACCAAGACATCGCTGGGTATATCATCGATGGTCTGTCCTTTATTCAAACGCAAATAAACGTGCGCCGACGACAAATTGTGCACATGGAACCAAACATCTTCTGGCCAGCCCCAGCGGATGAGCTCTTCATTTTCGTGTTTGTCGCGGCCCATGTACAGCATTGCTGCTGGCTGTACGACGTTGCTCTTGAAATAGAAAACCATATTTGGGCACACACAACAGATATTGGCTTGGATATTATATCAGATATTAATTTGATTCTTTCTTTTTTATTTGACAATACCAATTTCTCTATTATTTCAATATCTGTTCTGCGAATATAGTCAAATTAACATGATTAGCATGTTATTTGTTGCAGCTAACTTCGTGTTACTCAAATATAAACTTACTGTTCAATAACAGCGATGATAACAATATTTTTCATGCGACTTTACAGCAGAGCACAAACAGAAAATTTGAAACTGGGACGATACAAACAGAATTATTAGTCCACATTAAAAATAACGGAGCTGCTCTTTGCACAACCTACTGAGTCTTTTCATAGTGATTTATAAGATCTGGATTCGATTCAAATGATAATTACACATATGTAAATTGCAGTGTTTACAGTGTATACCAAGAGCTGCAGTCTGCTGAAGCGTGCTCAAAACTGCGCACACGACCATTTGCTAATGTTTCATAGCAGCCAGCTTCAGGATATGCATTTGATTTACGTAACCGCTTTTTAAATGCCTGTAAATTATTTTAATAGAATATTAATAGAAATTGACACTCCATTGCATATTGTAAGCACTGTTATTGGCATGCAGCACTTAAGTGTTATTTGCTCTCATTTACATGCAACGATGGAAACAGACCTACACACATATATTTGCATGCATAGAAACTGCAAGCCAGTTTATTTTAGACCAGACGTTTTGTGCATATTCGAAATAAAATAAAATCGAATATATATTTGAGCAGCTGTACACCGACGAGTCTTGTGCTAATATTTACATGTTTGTTTGTGTTTGTGTTTGTATACGTGTTTGTGATTGTGTGTTTGCATACGCCAATTAATTAGTTAAGCATGTATGCTAAAGAAACGAAGAAATACAATTTCAACTTTCTCAGTATTTGGTCAGTTGTGAAATACATAAGCTGTTCTGGTTCACATTGTAATTTATTGATTGATTCGGATCGAGAGGTTAGCAATTAATCAAAACGACAATGACAGCACCACAAAATTTGCTTACAAAGGCTTAATAAACCCTTCATTAAGTTGCCAAATACTTCATACGGGCCATAAATCAGTTTCTAAAAAATTGTGTGTGTCTGTCATGTATAAATCAAGTGCTAGATGACTTTGCCATTATCGAGAACTTTGGCACGTGGTGCACCATGAGCACTTATCGTGGCAATTCGCTTTGTTCTAGCTGTTTTCACACCTAATCAAATTAGAAATATGTTTAGCTTTTAGGTAATTTGATCGCTATAATCTGGCTTGCGGTCGTAAAATTTACTAATTAGCCTAATCATTTAAATTGAATCACACACGCACGATACCCCTTGCGAAGAATTCATTAAACCGATTCGGCTTTGATCGCGACATAAGTTGGCTATGTATATATGTAGCAAATCAAACATGCTGCGCGATTCAAATTTCACAACACATATCATATCACTGACCACACGCCATAATTTATGGCCCTCTTCCGCAGCAACTGAGCCCCAGAGAGCTCGGGAGAGAGTCAGCTGATAAGCAAACGCCATGAGAACGTCTGGCTTTGGGCCAGCAGAAATTGCAGCTGCATCGACTTACACAAGATCCGCAATACCCTAAAAAGCAAAATAATATAATATATAAAAGTAATATATATAAATAAATTCAGTTTGCTTCAAATTTGTACAACTTACATATCCACCTTACATATTTACTCACATACTCAAGATGCCCTCCTCTAAACGTCTTCCCTATGAAGAGAAGTTAGTTGGGTGTGGAATGGGAGAAATTAGGAAGGGGGAGGCGGCATGGCCGATGATGCAGTTGATGGTCTGCGGCAACCTAATCAACAGAGCTGCAACAACCGATTAGACAATATGGCATTAAGCAATGTGGGTGGTCGACGGGTCGCATACTTAATGTGACGTTTATCATACGCCGCAACGGACACACGAACACAAAATCAATTTGTTAAATGGAAACCAATAAAGAAATATATTAGAATAGATGGATAAGAAAGTGCTGAACTAAAAGATACGCTATATAAATATAGATATAGATATAGATATAGATATAGATATAGATATAGATATAGATATAGATATAGATATAGATATAGATATAGATATAGATATAGATATAGATATAGATATAGATATAGATATAGATATAGATATAGATATAGATATAGATATAGATATAGATATAGATATAGATATAGATATAGATATAGATATAGATATAGATATAGATATAGATATAGATATAGATATAGATATAGATATAGATATAGATATAGATATAGATATAGATATAGATATAGATATAGATATAGATATAGATATAGATATAGATATAGATATAGATATAGATATAGATATAGATATAGATATAGATATAGATATAGATATAGATATAGATATAGATATAGATATAGATATAGATATAGATATAGATATAGATATAGATATAGATATAGATATAGATATAGATATAGATATAGATATAGATATAGATATAGATATAGATATAGATATAGATATAGATATAGATATAGATATAGATATAGATATATATATAGATATAGATATAGATATAGATATAGATATAGATATAGATATAGATATAGATATAGATATAGATATAGATATAGATATAGATATAGATATAGATATAGATATAGATATAGATATAGATATAGATATAGATATAGATATAGATATAGATATAGATATAGATATAGATATAGATATAGATATAGATATAGATATAGATATAGATATAGATATAGATATAGATATAGATATAGATATAGATATAGATATAGATATAGATATAGATATAGATATAGATATAGATATAGATATAGATATAGATATAGATATAGATATAGATATAGATATAGATATAGATATAGATATAGATATAGATATAGATATAGATATAGATATAGATATAGATATAGATATAGATATAGATATAGATATAGATATAGATATAGATATAGATATAGATATAGATATAGATATAGATATAGATATAGATATAGATATAGATATAGATATAGATATAGATATAGATATAGATATAGATATAGATATAGATATAGATATAGATATAGATATAGATATAGATATAGATATAGATATAGATATAGATATAGATATAGATATAGATATAGATATAGATATAGATATAGATATAGATATAGATATAGATATAGATATAGATATAGATATAGATATAGATATAGATATAGATATAGATATAGATATAGATATAGATATAGACAAACTGAGTCACAGCCCAATATACCCCACTTTGCTATCCACACAGGGTATCACCAAACGCAACAGAGCCGCAACAGCAGCAACAGTTGCTTTTTCAGCTAAGAGCAGCAGATTGTTGCTGCTGCTGTTCTATTTATTGAGTGCTTCTTTTTAGCCAGTCAACGATTTAGTTGCTGCGCAAACGTTGCTTCAGGCGGACGCGTCTCTGCCGTTCCGTTCCATTGGCGGACGCTTATAAGAAGCTCAAAGCACAAAGAGAGCTATAAATTATTGCAAAAAGGCAATAACGGTAATTAACAGATGCAAATAAACACTGCTCCAATTGCCAGTCTCAAATTTCGCGTGTGATAATGTATGTCTGCATGTGCGTGTGTGTGTGTGCGATTCTGTGTTTATGTCTGTGTCTGTGTTTGTCTTTGGCTTGAAGAGGCTCGTTATGGGGCGCCATACGAATCGATAGTGGAATCAATAGAACGCCGCAGGCAAATGTCCGCAGCATAGAGATGAGCGCGTGAGGCGATATGCGAGCGAGAAGTGCAATATTAACGCAGACAAATCTGCCTCGATCAATGCACATTGTTGCTAATTTTTTAAAAATTATTTTAAGTGATATAACCTTAATATTAAAAAAAAGTTAATATTGATTAGAAATATATTTTTATTGAAGACTTTATTATATTGTTATTGACCAAATTAAAAAATTCGCTATTAATTAGACAGTTCAACAAATTCAGTTTTTTATTTTTTTTTTTTTAAGTGTTTACTAACAATTGTAAAAGTTTGTATTAAGTCATGCAGGCGCATATTAATTGTATAACACATTCCCGACTATTAGCCGTGCTCAATTGCTAATGTCACATCAATGAAAGTCTCAGAGCCAGTCTCAATCCGTTTTTTTTTCCAAATTAAGATTCCAAACAGATTTTTCATGCAATAATTAGCATATGTTTTATATAACATCTCGCTTAGTCTGTCCCCTCCTCGCCCTCTCGCTGCTTCGAATAGTAAACTGTGCCTAACTACAACCAAGCGATATTTATAACAAATATTTCTTTAATTTCTATGTGATTTTTTTATAGTCGTGTCACGCTCACATCTCAGTTAAGCCTATACTAGCTGATAACGCTAAAGACAAGAGAACAAATATATAGAAGAACAACCAAACTGAAACGAAATCGAAGTGGGCCCAAAGTTCGGGAGCCCGTAGACGTAACGACGTCAAGTGGCAATTACGTTGGCAATGATATATATAATATATATATATATATATACTATATATAGCATAGAAAAAAGGTTCTCAAAAGTTTTTTACATATACATATAAGTATATAAATATATTTATTTTGCTTTCGTCATGGAGATACACGAAGCCAGTTATGAAATTGATACTGAGTCGCTGCCAGTCGCCATATGATTGAAATGCGCGGAAGTTTCCACTTGTCGTTTTCAATTAGACAAGTGTACAACAGCCAAGTTAAGAGCACCAACAGCAACAGCAACAATAAGAGAATCGGCATTGAGTACGGGCCGCACTACAAAGCCAACTGGCAGCAGACAGCATAGCCACAGTCGGGCCACAGCCAACGTTGCGGGAACGTTGTCCAAAACACGAAGGCGACTTGCGCTAAGAATATACCAGACAGCAACAACACGCTGATAAGAACAACAACAACAACAGCAACTGCACGACAAAATGACGCTGGAGCTGGAGGAACAGCTGATGCCGCCGCCCTATGAAGCCGGCAAGGGCGTCATCTGCAAGGATCTCGAAAAAAGCAAACTGCAAGCCACAGCGAACAACAACAACAGCAAGGACAATGACAACGACAACGACAACGACAACGACAACGACAAGCACAACAATAGCAAACAGAACAAATCGCATAAGCGCAAAGAGAGCAGCCTGCCTCTGGGCGAGCGCCACTTGGCCGTCCTGCGGCAGGAGCTGATGGTCTTCCTGGGCAACAGCGGCGTTCTCGGCTCCGGCATGGTTGTCAGCATGCCCAGCGTCACGCTCAATCAGCTGACCGATGCAACGCAGCCATTCTGGCTGAACGAGGGCGAGGCCAGCTGGTTTGGTGAGTACGCAATGAATGAGAGAGTGTTGAAGAAAGTGTTCAGAGTCGAGAGAGCAGCGTGATTCGCAGTTCTTGTTCCCAAAAGATGTTTTAGATACATGAATGAAGTTTGCACACTTTTCCAACATGAAATTCTGAAGATTACCAAGATGACAGAGTCTGCCAAGATATTTTTAATATTTCTGAAATTCCATAGCATTCAATAGATTTCTTGGACTACTGAGACTTCTATATGCAGAAAATATTTAGTGGAGCAGATAAACGTTTTCCTGTGATGGCTGAGACTCTATTATCAGTGTTTGCCCAGAACTTGGCTGAGATTTGTGAGTTACCTGAGCTTTCTGGCATTTCTCTGTTTCCTAAAGCTTAACTGTTTAGAGCAAGAGAATTTCCGGGATTTCGAAAATCTCTTTGACCATCATTGTGTTTGTGATATAACTGAGAGTCTGCAGATTAGTTGTCGTTTGTGTTTAATTAGAAAGGTAACCTTCCTTAGACTTCTGGTGCTCCCATGTCTGATCTATTTTAATAGCCTTGGGAGCTAAGCATTTACCATCTGTCATTTCATACTTACATTAATAATATCGAACTGATTCCCTTAGTTGGTTAAGTTGATCTTAACCCCTGATATTTGCTCATTCACTGAATTTTCTTACGCTTATCAATACCCAATTAATTCGTTATCTTATCTGATATCTGTCTGTTTTATTGCCTTATCTTGTTAGAGCGCACGCTATTTAACCTTAATTGATCTTCACCTATTTATTTATTCCTCATTTTAATTACACTACATTATACAGATATGATCTCATTGGATTCTTACTTTTAATTATCCCCACTAGTTTATTTTTTTCTCAGCTTGCCGAAATCTTAAGTCAAACAAGATTTCAGTTTAATAGTTTAATTTTCGGCTTAATTGCAATAGGACTGTTCATACTCTCAAAATGCTCCTCATGCCAACAGGAGAGATACAGCTAAACTGTGTTCAAAGTAGTTTTCCGAGAGACCTTCCGTCTCACCCTCGTCCGACAAGCGTTTGACAAGCAACTTCTTCTGCTTCTTCCGCCGCACAGCCTCCATCAACAACATGGCCTGTCCCCTGGGTGGCCTGATGGTTAGCTACTTTCTAGATCGCATCGGACGCAAGTATACAATTCTGCTGACAAATGTGATCGGCCTGATCGGCTGGCTGTTGCTGGCGACAAGCTTCCTGCACACGAACCGGGATGTCATTTATGCCCAGATGCTAGTGGGCCGCGCCTTTGGGGGCATGATGATTGGCATGTTTGTCTCGCCGGTTGGCGTCTACTCCGCCGAGATCAGCTTACCGCGCATCCGAGGCCGACTGATCCTGGGCACCTCAATTGGCCTGGCATCGGGCATATTGCTGATGTATCTGCTGGGCTATTTTATACGGCATAATGTGGTGCTCATTGCCAGCATCAGCTGCGCCTATCAGCTGGCCGCCACGCTGCTGGTGATGCCAATGCCGGAATCGCCTAGCTGGCTCCTGCAGAAGGGTCGCATCGAGCTGGCGCGTCGATCGCTGCGCTACTTCCGCGGACTGCACCGCCGAGGTAATCCAATCGTTAGCTGAATATGAAACCAGTATTAATGCTTTATCCACCCAGATGACGACTGCGTGCCAGAGTTCGAGGCGGAGCTGACGCAAATGAAAATGACGGCGGACAACAGCCGTGACACGGCAGCCAGCGAGTCCATGAGCCAGGCCATTCGCCGTCCGGAGGTCTATAAGCCTCTACTTATGATGATCGGCTTCTTCGGGTTTCAGCAGGCCTGCGGCGTTGTGGTCATCATAGTGTACGCGGTGCAGATCGCTCAGCGAGCGGGCGTTACCATCGATCCAGTGCTGGTGGCTGTTATGCTGGGCGTGGCACGCATCATCACCACCTTCTTTATGAGCAGCATTTTCGAGAAGTGGGGTAGACGGCCGGCGGGCATCTTCTCGGCCTCGGGCATGGGCATTTGTATGCTCTTCCTAGCCACCGGCGGCTGGTGTCCCAGCACAGTGGGCACCTGGTCCTGGCTGCCAGTTGTCTGCATTGTGGCGCACATTGTATTCTCGACAATGGGCATGCTGACGCTGCCCTTCATCATGATATCGGAGGTATTTCCGCAGAGCGTGCGCGGCAGTGCATCTGGCATTTCGGTCTTCTTTGGCATGATCCTGGCCTTCATCTGCCTGAAGATCTATCCGAATATGGAGGCGCTGCTCGGCACATCGAATCTGTTTGCCTTCTATGCGGGCGTGTCGTTCATAGCCGCCGTCTTCATCTACAGCTGCGTGCCAGAGACGCGCGGGCGCACCCTCATCGAAATCGAGGAGCATTGGCGCATGGGTCGGCGCGGTAGACGGGCGCAGCGAGCCTCAGCGGCGGCCGTTAACAATCTGAAGGACGTGGAGCTACACGAGGTCTTCCTGAAGAAGTGAGTGGAGTCAGCTCGTGACAATGCAATCTGTGATGTGTTAAGTACTTAGCCTTAGCCAAATGGAATGCGGCATTTTCTATGGCAAACAGCAACAACAAAAAACAATAAAGCAAACAAAAGTTAACAAATAAATATTAACTGATATGTGTATACATAAAAACAAGTTGAAATTGATTGGGACAAATAACAGCTGATTAATTAGCTGACTCAAGTCTTACCCTAGAGCATAACAGCTCTCTATAGCCTAATCGGATTATCACAGATAGTGCTTTTCAATTACCTACGAACATAAATGGGAAGTGAACAGAATTGATAGCAGTTGGTAAGTTACCTGGTCGGGAAGTAGTATCAGCAGGGAGACTAGCTCAATTGGCGAAGACCTTACCTCCATGTAAATTATCGCCTAACCCCCTAACATCCTACCTCCTTACCCCTTACCCCTTACCCTTACCTTTTACCCCTTACCCCTTACCTTTTACCCCTTACCCCTTACCCCTTACCCTTACCTTTTACCCCTTACCCCTTACCCACAATGTCCCCTACCGCCCAATATTGTAGTCCATAAACTTGTAGACTCAAGTGACTGTATAGCAATCGAATCAAGTAATGCCAATTGAGAGTTATTATTATACATAGAATTCCCATTCCCCAGCTTGTGCCCAGGACAATAGCGTACATAGTTTAAGAGCCCAGCAAGCCATCAATTGAATAATATTTCAAGGACAATTACGCTCAACTCTCTCCCGCCTGGGAAAGGGCTACGTTCAATACTTTGGGCAGCATTTGATATAATAACAATAATAGCCGGGGTGGGCAGGAATAAAAGACATTTCAAGTGCGTTCGAGTCAGACATTTGTTGCCCTCTGGCAGCGTGACGTAAGGCCCTTTATCGGACTCAGTGTAGTAGGCTTGCATAATCGAAACAATATGGACATGCTATGATTCAACAAACGGGCTGACTGCTCTTTGTAAACACCACCAAGAATTCGTTTATGAGTGTAGGAAGTTCGACACGAAGACTAAACATTGTAAATTTATATACAATTCCCGACGATTGCTAGCGACTTATTAAAGCGGACCTTATTTATTCTGTTCTGAGAGAATATTTAAAGCGAAGCGTTGAGGCTCAAGAAAGACTTTAAGAGGGGTTACCCTACCTTACATGATAATAAAGAAAATCAGTGATGTATGAAGTCATTTGAAGTGCATTTAAGGGTAAACAATGGTCATTTGGCTTTTAGCAGATTAGATCCATTGAGCCGAGCCAATCAGCTGTTGTAATTGAGTCACCATTTGATCCTCTTGCACTTGACAAATGCGGCGAAATCTCTGATAAGATTAATAAGTAGATATGGCCAACTGCAACCAGCTGATTGAGATAGGCAGATGTAGCTAATGATATTGTGTAGCTAAATGAATTTTAGATTCTATTCTCAGAGGAAGAAACACAAAGAGAGATAGTGAAAGAGACGACCATATAATAAGCCAACTCTAACACATATAGATAGGTATTCAGCATTGCACAGCATCACAGCAACACAAAGATTGTCAATAGCTACAAATAATGTAATCATATATATTGATCGAAAGTCGACTACTTTCACAGAGGGAGACGGGGAGACGGCCTTGTCGAAGCAAGTTTAATGCATATATATGGGTATTCCCCATCACTTAAATGTGAAGATTATCTGCAATTAACGAATAAACATAAATAAAAACAAAACCACCGACTAAATACCCTTTTATATGCACAGCATGTGGGAAACTGTCGAAATTGATTTAAATAATTCAATATAATTTTAATATTTCCCGAACTCTGTTTGCAAAACCTTATATTAATTTTGTCACGAACAATTTAACAATAATTTAAATAACTTTACCAAATACTTGAGCTAGCACAATTTACCTATGATCAAAGAATATTATTTGGAGAATTTAATCCAGATATCACGAGCTTTACAAGGAACCACCTCATGTCAAATACTTCTTTATGTATATATTTTTGTAAAGTTCCGAGTTAAGCTAATTCGAGAGCCAACTGAATGCCAAAGTAATCTCTTGCTAGCTATTGAATTAATAAAATCACATTTAAAGCAACGTTATTATCATGAATTATACAAGGTATTTTGGCAAACACTTTAATGATTTTCAAATTGTGCGCCAGATAAGAAAAAAAAACAATAAAATAAAAAAAATAACAGTGCACGGCAGCTAAAAACAATAACACTTAAATGCCAAGAAGTACACAAACAATTCTAATTGAATGTGATTGAAAAACGTGTGCCGCCTATCAGTTAATCAATTGCCTATCAAGCGGGGAATGTCACCCAACGATAGGGGCGTGGCAGCAACGTCAATCGAATGCTTTGCTGCGGTTGGACAAACACCATCTAGCGATGCGAATGTGAATGTAAGGCAAACCCCATTTATGGGGCGAATTTTCTTTTGTATATATATATAAGTTACAGATTGCAATATGCCCATTAACTAAAGGCATCCTACTGCACCCTCCACATAAGAGCCTCTTGATTGGTATATATTAACATATCGATTTCTTGTAAAGTGAGCAGTAGAGTAGAAGAGTAAAGTAAGAATTCAAATTCAAATTCAAATACGCGCCAAATAGCAAGTATTACATCTCTCGTAGCATACAGACTTTGTCTGCCACCCATACGCGCTATCTGAGCAAATATATGTTGGCATATCAATGAACTCACCTCTGCCACAACAGAAGCACTCCCAACACAATTTAAATGCAAACGTGCAGACGTATCTATTAGCTTTTTTCTGTCACATTAACATTCGCAAATCTTGTTTCCTTTTGATTTGCGCTATATGAGCAAATCTGCATCAATGGAAATGCAGAACGACATACGTATCTATCAGTTTTTGTCTGTGACAGAAAAAACGTTTTTTATTTTGAATTTTAAATATTTTTGTTTATTTGTTCTTATCTTGGTTTTAATGTGACGTCTTAGTACAACAATTAGCTGCTGCTATTCATATATTATACAATATATATATTTGTATAAACGAATTAAAATTCAAGTTGTTCTTTTCACTTTCATATATATGAACTACGAACGTTACAAGTTTATGACTTTATGTGTGTGTGTAGTGTAGATTATCGTATCGTATGTCTCTTTTTTTTTTGGATTTAATTCGGATTTTGTTTTAAAATTTTTATAATTTGTTCTCACTTATCATTTGTATACGTATTGGTATATAGTTACATATATAATTTGTTTTTTTTAGGTTTTTTCTTTTTTTCTTTTTGTTTTGTATCGGTTTTCATTCAGTGAATACATTCTTTTAAATTGTTTTGTTGCTTATGCAGTTTATATATATTGCTTATGCAGTTGACTTGTGTATTTGTTGTTGTCGTTATTAAGTTGTTGTTGTTTTTGTTCATGTTGTTGATCATATTTAAAAATCTTTCAAAGGGCAGTTCACGTTCCGCACTCAAACATTAGACAGCAGCATTTTTATTTTAATATTAAACTTTGTATTTTTGTTTCTGTTTTTCAAATACGTTTCACATGCACTACGATTTCTAAGCCGAAAAAAAAAATATGTTAGTATATAGTTTGCTTTATATGTACTATAAATGTACTTATTATATATATATATATATATATATATATATATATATATATATATATATATACATATATATAAGTAACGTTCCTATGTATATTAATATATGTATGTATGTATATATAAAAAAAATTTTCGGTACGATTTCTATATAAGATGGAATGTTTGGCTTATGCCATTAAAATAGAAATTCGAAATGAATAATCTTCATAGAGTTGTTGAAAAGAAATTAAAGAACAATCTATTGTTACTGTTTTTCGAATTTCCATTTTGAATTTTTTTTTGTATATATATAATACCATAAGTCGCTTTGTCTTCGATTTGCTTCATTTAATTGGCTATTCACGACATTAAAAAAAAAAAAAATTGTTAACCTGGTTCAATATTTTGTTTCATTTAGTTTTTACGTAAGAAACTATTTTTGTTTACTAATCAGTTTTGAGGTTCGATTCGTTAATGTATATATATGGTATTTATATATATGGTATTTCACTTCATTCTTATTGTTTTTATTTATTTTTTTTTATATATATATAAAAAATGTGTTTTTTGCTTTATTTTTTTTTTTTTACTTATGCTAAACTCAAAAAAAAAATTGTTTTTGTATGCGTTTTCGATTTTGTATGCATTATAAAAAGATTCTTTTAACACTAAACATTATGTATTTTATTTATGAACAACATTTAAAATGTAAGTAATTTTATTTGTTGTTAGGTTCTTTTGAATTGTTTTATTATTTTAATTGCGCTTTGATTATTTCACACACAAAAAAAAAAACATATACGACAAAATTAGCTTGGCTGCTTATGTTTAATAACAAAAATTAAAAAAAAATATATTTTTTTATTTATATATCTATATATGTATGTATGTTCTTCCATTTATCGTATAAAATATAGTATGTGAAAAAAAATGATCAGCTCTATGAAAAAAAAAATGTTGTATGTGTATATAGTAGATATATACGAATTTTGCACATGCTCAAAAAAATATTTCTAAAAAAAAATTTTTTTTATGTTAAATTTCTTTATAAAAGAATCTTGTTAAATACGATTTTTTGTTTTTTTTTTTTTTAACTTCTAACTTGAACAATTGAGGAGACGTGTTTAGGCTATCGATTAATCATTAATCGCTAATCGTTTATTGGACAAGGAAAAAAATTTGCTTTACGCTTGCACTAAATACTAATTACGAGACGAGAGACGCTAAGTGCTAAGTTGATTAATCTGATATTCCATTACAAGCTAAGGCTACAATTGGTTGAGTATATTCACTTTGTAACTATGTATATCGATTGTTATCGACTGCCTTCTCTGTCTGTCTGTCTGTGTGTGTGTGTGTGTCGTGGTGGCTTTTGCTAACTATGTGTGTGCCATAGGTGCTTAGGTCTGAATGCCGCGCGTAGCTGAACAGTAAAGAAGGGAAGAAAGCAGCGAGAACTTCTCTCCTGTGTTTCTCTCTTGTACTTCTCTCTCCTGTTGACTTCTCTCATTTACTTCAGTAGCGTGGTTTTGTTGTGCATTTTTCAATTAGTTAGTTGCTTCATTCTGTCTCATCGTTGAACTTCTCATTTCGCTTCTCGCTTGTTTGTTTTAAGCTTCCTATTTATGTCTGCTTTTAAGTCTTATGGCCTGGCATTTTCATCCGTTTTAGTTATCTCTGTGCTATCGCATTATTTATCGATTTGCCGAGTCAAGCTTCTCCCCATTTGGTCTTGCTTTGCTTCTGCTTCTTCTCTATGTGCTTCTCGCGGCCACCTAGCGTAACTGTTTTAAGTTCATTTTACGTTTAAGATTATTTATTACATAAAAAGTTGCATTTGTATATATGTTTGCATTTTGACTTCCTTTTAGTTATTTCGTGTCCTTCGTGTTGTTGCTTATTTATTTTTAATGTTGATGTTTTAGAATTTTTTAGTACTCAGCACAACCAAGCTGTATGCAAAAATGATGAATTGTTTGCTATTTAACAATTTGTATTCATTTTTGTTTTTTGCTTCTTTTTTTTATAGATATGCTTAAATTTAAAAAATTAAGGAATTATTATTTTAGCAACAAAATAAAACAAATGAAAATCAAAGTGCTTGCAATTATTTATTTCATTGATCCAAAATTAAAATATAAAAAATAAAGTTTTTTAGATTTTGCTTCTTTTGCTCAAATGTTGTTAATATGTATGTTTGTTGATATATGTATGTATTTCAGAAATTTTGTCGACAAAGTAAAATTGTTCACATTTTTGTTAAAAACTAGAAACCAAAAATAAGATATACATAGAGGATCATCGCAAATATCTCAATATGCAATTAATGTATATTTCTACATAAATATATATGTATATATTGATTAAATGAAATTGATTGAAACTTAGTTCATGTTTCGTTTTACATAATGTGTGGGGCCATGACAGAATCGTCAGCAATTATAGATAAAATTAAAAACAAAATACAAACTTAAAAAGGCAATTTAAATAAAATAAAATAAAATATAAATAGAGAATGCTTCGACAATTTTTCATATTTGGCTAAAGCTGCCACGCCCACTTGCATAAATGAATTTTCGTTTCTTTGCTTGCTGCTTCTCTTTAACATTAGTTTATCTCTTTTCTTCTCTCATCTTACTTTTGTCAGGCATTTATCACGTGCTTTTCGTTTCGTTTAAGGGTTTTGTTTTTGTTTGTTTTTCATTAATATTTGTCAGTACTTATCTGTGAGTGTGTGAGTGTGTGTGTGTGTGTGTATGTAACATGCTCAAGTTGTTTAAACGCATACAAAAAAAAAAATGATTTTCAAAAAAAAAAAGTATATATATATATCTTTATAATTATGAAAAAAATTCTCTTTACAAACTATGAAAAAAAAAAATTAATTCAGTTGTTTCTCTTTTCTTTGTAATTTTGTCTGATGAACATTTTTCTCCAGCCCATCATAAGCTGCCCCGCCTTTCGCTCTCTCTCTTACTCTACCTCTAGCTCTTTCTCTCTCTCCCACACATTTCATCGTCTATATATAGTTGGTAAGAACAGCCTGAACTTGAGCATGCTAACATTTAATATAACTATATATGTGTATTTTATATTATAATAATAAAAAAAAAAATTGATTTATAAATTATGAAAAAAAAAGATATACATAGTAAACAGATCTCTCGCTATAATATATATATATATATAGCTATACATATATGTATATAATCCGGTACTCGTATATATACGTCAGTTTTTCCTTCAGAAACATAGAAACAGAAAAAAAATTAGAGCTTATTTGCTTATTCACGCGCCTAACTGTATAGATATACATATATATCTGGATACATATATATTTATTTTGCCTAAAGTTAAGCACAAAAAAAACCTTCTCTTCTCTATATTTAATTAGATAATATAGTATCGATAATGTATATTGATATACATTTTACATAAAAAGAAAAATAATCCTCCGAAAAAAAAGCACAAAAATAAAAAAAAAAGTATTACAACATAAAGTAAATGAGGAACATTTAAGCATAAAACACAAGAACAAAAAAAATCATAAATTTAAAGTTTAAGCTTAATGTTGAGAACAGATATATATATATATATATATATATATATATATAGATGGATGATCTACTTCATATATAGTTATTCTTCTCTTATCTATCATTATCAATTTTTTTTTAAGTATGTTTTTGTGTGTGTATTTGAGGTTATGTGCGCCACAGATAGCCGCTGTTTGCAATTGTTGATGTTGCCGTTGATGTGGCATTTGTTGCTGTTGCTGTTGTAGCAGTCGCCGTGGCAGCAGCAGCAGCAGCAGCTGTTGATGTTGCTGTTGCAGTTGATGTTGCTGTTGCTGTTGTTGAAAATGTGTTGCAGTTGAGCAACTTTTGCAGCTTCTGTTGTTGTTGTTCCATGCTGTAACTGTAGTCTGGCAACAATTGTTGCTGCGAAGCCAGCATACGATTGCTGTTGCTGTGTTGTTGTTGTAGCTGTTGCTGTTGCTGTTGCAGCTGACTGTTGCTGCTGTTGCTGTGCGGACTCAAGCTTAAACTATGGAATTGATTAAGCCCATTGCTGTTGCTGTTGCTGTTGCTGTTGTTGTGCATGTTAATGTTGCTATTGCTGCTGTGCGGACTGAAGCCGAAGCCATTGTTGTTGCTGTTGCTGATGCTGTTGTTGCTGCTGTGCGGACTAAAGCTCAGACTGTTGCTGCTGTGTGGCTGTTGTTGATTGCTGTATGGAAACATGTTGCTGCCGTGCGGACTGAGGCCATTGCAACTGCTGCTATTGCTGCTGCTGCTGCTGCGTGACATGTGCGGCTGTTGGTGTTGCTGTTGCTGGTTGAAATTGCTGTAGCTTTGCTGCGAGCGTGCTATATTGTTGCTGTTGTTGTATTGAAAGCTATTGTGGCTGCTGTGTGGGCCATGTGGCGACAATTGTTGCTGCTGTTGCTGCTGCTGTTGCTGTTGCTGTTGCTGCTGGTAATGTGAATGATACTGTAACATGTTGCTGGGACTGTGGTTGCTATTGTTGCCATTGGTGTTGTTGCTGTTGTTATTGGTATTGTTGTTGCTGTTGAAGCCGCACGCCTGCTGATAGAGTTGCAGTTGCTGCTGCTGCTGCGGCGTCAATTATAAGTAAGGATAATGGTACTTCCTGCGGTACAGTCCATCAAGCAAATCGGCAAAGTTGTCGCCTAAATAGTTTCAAATTTTTTTTTTTTTTTTTTTTTTTTTTTTTATAAAACAAAATAAAAAAGAGAAAGTTTGTATATTAGTTAATGTTTTGTTCTTGCATTTTATAGAAATAAAATATTTAAGCGTCTATTTGAAAAAGTTGCATTCGAGTTTTTTAAAATTAAGCTACGAATTTGTCTTTATGTCAAATTTAAATTTAAAATTAATTTAGTTACTTAAGTGCTGCTAGACAAAAAAAAAAAAAACACCTAACTTAACTTAACTTAATGCTTGTTTTTAATTTAATTCTCTTTTCTTTCAAACTAAGCTAAAGATTGTGAAAAAGTTTGTTTTAGTTTTTGTGTGTTTTTTGTTTTGTTTATTTTTGTACTTTTGGGTTTTGTGTTTTACTTTTTGTTTGGTATTTGATTAAGTTACTTCTTTTCTTAAGATTTTTTTATGTTTAATTTTAGCGAGTTTTAGTTTTTAAGTTGATATTTTAAATTACACGACGTAAGAAATTCTTGACGAGAAGCTTTATCGATTATTTTTTGATTGTTGCCAAAAAAAAAAAAACAATAACAAATTTATCGATTACTTTGATTCATTCATTGAACGTGCCATGTTTTGCTTTTTCTTTTGTTTTGTGTGTTTTTTTATTTAAACTCTTTTGTTTTCTTTTTTGTTTAATTTGTATTAAAAACTAAAGAAAAACATATATATAGACACAAAACTTAGGCAATGGATGGAATTTCTAGGTGAACATGAGAACGTGTACAAAAATTTGATTTGTAAAGAGAACTTGGCAAGCAAAAACACAATTCAAGTAAACATTAATATATATATGTATATATAGAGAGCAATATATATATATATATATATATATATTTATCTATCAACTATATACGATAAATACAAAACGTGATTTATTATGATTGAGAACTTTTCTGTTTGATGGATTACAATTCTATAGCAAAGGGCAGCTGCATTCGACTCTCAAAACTTTTTAAAATGCTATATATATATATATATATAGGTACATATTATATATGCTCTGTATAAAGATATATGCAATATATATATAGCCAAGAGCAGCTGTGGAAATTATAGGAACTGGGATTTAGGAAACGTTTCAGGTTCAAGTTTATACAAAAATGTACAAAAACACACAGATATATATATATATATATATATATATATATATATATATATATATATATATATATATATATATATATATATATAATATATATTTATATATATATATTTCTTGGGATTTTAAAGCTCAAGCAAAAAACTTTATTTCGTATATGTTTATAGAGAAACGAATATTGAAGGTCTTTGTGCATTGCTTTAAAAGTATTTTGATTTATAGATATTCATATATTATTTGTATTATATTATTAGTATTTGATTTTTAGATTGACTTGATGCAATTTTGGAACTTTTTCAAATAACGCTCTACAATTTTTGTTCATCTCAATTTCAATTTGAATTAGAATTTTTTTTTTTTTTTTTTTTGAGAGAGAGAGAGTCAAATAATCACGAATTCAACGAATCATGTTTTTATATAGTTCTAGTAGAGATTGATGAGATGGCAAACTAAATAGAGGAATGCATAAAACATGGCACGCTTTGAATTGTTTTTCTAAGTTTTTTTTTTTCGACAAATTTGCAGCATGAGACGAAAATTTGAAGCTCGCTTTGATATAGAAAAGGAATATATAGATACATATATGTATATACATACATTTTTATATGCATATGTATAAATATATATTTATATATATATAAATGTAATGTCCGATATGTCCGATGTAAGTGTATATGTGAGTGTATATATATACGTGTGTGTGTGTGTGTGTGTGTGTGTGTGTAGAACTGACGCCAAATTGAACGCAAGCACAGAGAGAAGTTAAGCATATTCAACTCTGCAAACGAGCAAAAGATTGAAAACTCCTGCTTCTTTAAAGCTTCTCCCTTGCCGCTGCTCAGCTAAGCGCATTTCGAGCAGTAACCAGAACATATATGCGTCTTTCACGACTGAGTTGAGAGGGATAAACGCCTAAGTTGATTTTCGATGCACTTTCAAGATTCTCACTTCACTTACAAGAGCGTACCTAGAGTAATTAAGCAATCTCTTGTGCTTCTTGCTTCTGGTAATAGCCCAGAGAGAAGCGAGTAAGTATAGCTTATATGCATACAAATTCGTTGCGATCTGAGCTAATTTGTTATATTTGCTTCTTCTTAACATTTTCTTACTTAGCTTAAGCAGTTACCAAGCGAACTTCATGCAAGAGAGAAGCGGCTAAGCATAGTTTAATATATGATTAAGTATTAAATTCAAACTTTCTTGCTTCTCGTTTATCAGATTAAAATGGTAGGCAAAGCAAGAAGCGAACAGAGACAACTTTAGCTTCTCACTGCGATCGGCTTTTCGGTGTCAGTTGTATCGGTATATGTATGTATGTCTGCATTTATGTATGTATATGTGCATGTATATATGTATGTATGTACGCTGTTTTATGGCTTGTGGTATGTGTCGCTAGACTACTTAAATTATATATTTAGACTCGATTCATCTTATGTGCTCTCAAAAAAAAAAAAAAAAAAAAATAGTTTAGAATTAAATTCAATTTTATGATTATGACTATCATTAGGCATAGTAGAGAATATAAAAAGGAATAATTACTATCGAGACCAAAGATAGCATCGCAAATAGCATCGAATAATGAGCGTAATTTTTCCATAGCTCCGTCTATAAAAAAAATTGAAAAAAAAAAAATAAACAAATTTATACAACTTGCATTTGTTGCTATTGTTGTTGTTGTTGTTGTTGGTTGGCGCCAGCTGATTTACTTTTTATGTTTTTGTTTTTATATAATTATAAATATAATTGTTTTATGTTATATATATTAATTACATATATATATATATATATATATATATATAGTTTGGTTTTCTTTTCATATTTTTTATAACTCATTATTTTTAATAAATAAAAACCAAAGGCGGATAAAGAATCAATGAAATGACAGAAAGAGAAACAAATATTCGGATAGGTTAGTTTTTTTTTTTTTTTTTTTTTTTTTTTTTTTTTTTTTTGTTAGTGGTGCAACAGCAATTGGGACAGATTATGTATGTATGCATATATATACCAAAACTACACGAAATACTAATTAATAAAAAATAAACTAAATAAATGCTCGATTATCGTTTGCTAATATATATAAAAACTAAACTAAGCGCAAAGTATATCAAGTTTATGAAATAAAATTAAATACATAAAGAAATGAAAAAATATATCTTAAATTTAACTGATCAAACAACATCAAAGACAAAATAGAAAGAAAAAAAATAGAAAAAAAAAACAATTAAGAAATATAGAGATTCCAAATTTAAGCAAAAAGAAAAAAAAAGACATTTTCAATAAAAAAAAAAATTGCTGCCTATTTTTTTCCCTGTTGAATGAAAAAAAAATTTTGTTGTAATATGCTTTTCCTTATCGCACAGAAAAAAAATGTCTTAGAGCTGCCGAGTTAATCTGAATTAATGAAGTTTTTCCAAACAGACTTTCCAGAAGTTTTCCAGTTTTCTTTCTTTAACACTTAGCAGGCACAAAAAAAAAAGTAGCAAAAAAATATAAGAATATATTTATATACATATATATTTTTAACGCTTAGGAGATGCATTATTAGCACTAGAAAAAAATTACAGGTATATATAGTATTATTAATTTTTTTTTTTTTTTAGAATATAGCCCCGCCTTTTCCACACACTTTTGTCACTTGAGAAAAAAAGAAAAAAAAAAAAAACTGAATATTGTTTTCCTTTTGAAAGGTACGAATTTTATATGCATGATACACTTGGAAAAAAATATGAAAAAAAATATCAACATATATATGAGTTTTTATTTTGTTATTAATTGTTTTGCTTTAGTTTTTGTTTATTCTTTTAGGCGTTTCATAGTCAGAGTTATGGAACGGGTTGGTTGGCACCGGAACCGATAAGGGGGTGTTTTTTATCTTTACTTTACTTTAATTTTCTTTTTTCTATTCGCTTGAATGGAATTGAAAAAAAAATATGTAAATAAAAAATTAATTGTTTTTTTTTTCTGTTATGTTTCTTCTTTTTTCTTTTGACACATGAAAAAAATACAAAAAATTGATGTTCGATAACATGTCGACGCTCGATCGATAACATGACGCGTTCAAGTTCAAGCTCACCCCGTTATCGGCTACGTAAGTGCGCGCATACTTACCATGCGCCGCACAAGCTTCGCTTCTTTCTTTTAACATGTCAAACAGTCTCTGTCCCTGTCTCTCTCTCTTTCTCTCTCATTTAAGCTGTGGTGAACAGAAAACCTGCGCGCCCGCCTCAGGCGTTCTCATTTGCGGCAAACACGATCGGGAAAAAGAAGAAACAAACAAAAAGAAAAAAAAAAAAAAAAAAAGAGGCGCAGCAGACACACACACACACATACGCAAACATAAACACGCACGAACTCAGGCATTTAGAACAGGCACACACACACGCACATGTTTACCGTTGTTCTGTTGGGGGAAAAAAATTATTTGCATTTGCATTTGCATTTGCGTTTTGCTTTTGCATTTTACTTTGGCTTTTTCGTTTGCTGCAGCAGCAACAAAAAAAAATAAAAAAAATTTTTTCTTTTTGTTTTGCGTTTGCTTTTTTATTTTTTTTTTCGCTTTCCATATATACATAGGTATATATTTATATATATATATATATAGAGAGAGAGGCAATATATATATACATATATATATATATATATATATATATATATATATATATATATATGTATGTACATATGTATATATATATATGATTATATATGCTTTCTCGCTTCTGTCGATCGGCGTTGCGTTGATGTGTTGTTGTTGTTATTGTTATTGTTGTTGTTGCTGGTGTTGTTGTTGTTGTTGTTGTAACGCACTACAAACTAAATAATTTAAAATTTAACGCTATGTTTTGCAGATATACGTTTATATATATATATATATAGTCAATATATATTATATGGTATCTATATATATACTATATGTATATCTATATATAAATTTACTTTACTTTTGTTTATATATCTATATATATATATATATGTTATGAGAATAATTTGTTGGTTTGTTAAATCATAAATATGATGCGATTGTGTTTTTTATTTTTGTTGGTGTTTTTGTAGCATGGTTCAAACAGGGCAACGTTTTTTTTTTTTTTTAATTTTTATATAATTAATTTTTTATTTGTAAAAATTAATTTTCAGTTCCTTTAGTTCAGTTCAGTTCAGTTTTGATTTTAATTTATTATTATTTTATGATTTATTTTTTATGCTATGCCACAAAAAAAAAAAAAAAAAATCACTTTTTTATTTAATTATTTTTTTTTTTTTAGTATTTAACCGTGGGACATTTTTGTTGCTTTAGTTTTTGTCTCGTTTTCTTTTATTTTTTTTTTTTTTATGCAGCTCAGTCCGTTTTAATTCCATTTTTGCACACATACACTCGAAAAAAAGTTGGATTTGTTTAGCACATTTTCTTGAAGTGTATATATATTTTTAGATTGGTATATATGTATGTGTATATGTATAAAAAATTGATATATTTATATTATTTGCTTGTTTGCTCCAAGCCTAAATACAGCGCAACAAGCAAAGCTAAACTGCCGTCGATATTGTTATCGAACATTTGTTATCGATAGCTCCATTAGTTGTCTTTTGTTTCGTTTACTGTTATGCATGAGTTGATCGTTGTTTAAGGATTAGAAGAACAATTTCTACGGCACTTGGGTTCGGTTTTTGCGTTTCTCAATTGATTTCAGATTATTTTCTTTTCATTTTTATTGATGTGTATCTATGTATGTGTGCGTGTGTGTGTGAGTGTTTCTGTGTGCTTGTGTATGAGTGTGCGTGTGTGTGTTGAGTTATTTTTCTTGGCTGCACTAAAACTCATTTGTGGAAAAGCTTAACAAATTTAAAAATTTTGTTTTTGTTTCAGCTTAAAAAAAAATTGCCTGCTTTTTTTCTCCAGTTTTGTTTTTGTTTTTCGTTAGTATTATCTAAAGTTAATTTTAAGTTAAGAATACGCAATATTTTTTTATATATTTTTTTTTAAATATTATTTGTTTTTTTTTCTGTTTAAAAAAAAATTACTGTTCAAATATACAATTCAATTTGTTTGTATTTTGACCATACTTATATATATATATAATTAATAATTAATTGTATATATATATATATTATAATATATATAGCGAACATTTTTCTCTTTTACATGGAAATCAAATTTAAAAAAAAAAAAAACAAAAACAAAAAAAATATAAAAAAAATTGCAACAAGAAACTATTATTTGTTATTATATAGAAAATATTTTCTAATCAAATAAGAACTAAAAAATTACTTTTCTATTTAGTATTAAGTATGCTTAATTTTTTTTTTTTCTTTTTTCTTTTTTTTTTTTCTGTGTGCTTCTCCTTGGGACGTGGTTAGAGTTGGTTGATTGGATTGTTGGTGTATTGTTTGTCAAATAAAAAAAATATTATATACATATATAATAGCAATATATATATATATAAGATTTCTCTTCTCGTATGCATAAACTGGTCTGTTGTTTGGGCATTTTCATTAGATGTTTTTTGTTTGTTTTGTTTTGTTTAAATTTGCATCTCATTTCATTTCTTTGCTTTGCTTTGTTTTGTTTTGTTTTGCTTTGTTTTGGTTGTTTGATCAGTTTTGTTGTCTTTTGTTTTAGTTTAGATAAACTTTTGTGCATCAAAGTAGGGATGCGTTTTTTGGAAGCGCTGTTGTGATTTTAATGATCTACCTCTGTGAACCATGTTATTGAAGCCGGCCGCCATGTGCGGTGGTGGTGGTGGTGGTGGTGGCGGCGCCTGCGGCGGTCCCATTCCCATCTGTGACATGAAGTGCGCCGCCTTTGCCTTGCCGTGCTCCTCGGCCAGGCGCACGGACAGCGGCTGGGAGCCGCCCTCTGGTATAACATTGTTCAGCGCCGAGATAGCCTCCTGTGCCTCCTCGCGTTTATTATAGCTATAGATGGCGTATCAAAGATATCGATAACGATTTCGATATACATATATATATGTTTATAAATACATATATATGGTAGGAAAAGACAAATATGAGAGAATATGAAAATAAAAAAAATGAAAACAAAAAAACATGATTAGAATGGAAAGTGTTGATTGAATGCGATAGACATTAATGATGTATCCAGCTGTTATCGATATTTATCGACTTACATGGATTTAATTTGTATTTTTTCTATTGCAACTTACCGCACAAACGCCACGCCCCTTGGCCGTCCAGTTAGCTTATCACGCAATATATTCTTTTGCACTATGGAGCCGTATTTGCCAAAGATCGTGTCCAGCTGATCGTCGGTTATCGTGCGCGGCAGATTGGTCACATACAGATTTGTATCCTTGATCGACTCGCCGCCAGGACGCGCATATGAAACCTGCAACAGAAGTAAGCAGGAGACGCATTTGTAATATATATATAGATCAGTTGGAGGATGAGATCAAAGCCAGGAGCAGTAGGCATTGATGTTAAATGCTCCCCTAGTTCATTTGAACTAGTTCACTAATTCACATTTTGCGTATATTTACCTTGAGCCGCTTATTGCGCACTGTGATCCCATTGAGAACTTTAATAGCGCGCTGCGAGTCCATTTCCGATGTGAAGTCCACGAAAGCATAACCAAAACTGTAGCCAGTCTATGATATAGTAATATATGATTATCGAGTTTGAACTGAATTGAAACTAAGAGATGAGCTCACCTTATAGTCTCTCATGATTCTGCACGTGTTGATGGGTCCAATGGCTCTAAATAGGGCATACAGCTCGCGATCAGTCATATCCTGCGGCAAATAGTTCACTATCAAATTGGTGTTGCTTGTGCGCTGATCGTTCATCAGATCATCGCTGCCGCCGCTGCCGATCGATAGGCCGCACAGATTGTTCAGCGAATTGTTGCTGGCCATTGGCATGTTGCAGATGTTGCCGCCGAGGGAGTTGGCGCTGCCGCCATTGCCCCCAGGGAAATCGTTGTAACCGCGACGCGACGAGGAACTTGGAAATGTAAATTCTGTGTCCTGTGGTGAGAACGCATAACGTGACTGTAATCAAATTAACCATACAAAGATATTCTAATGTTGAGAGTTGGCCTCAGAAAACGCTGTACGCTGTATCTTTCAGTTTAGTGGATATTTATCGCTTGTTGAGATATTGACTTCATTTTATCGCTGTTATCGATATACATACATTCTCTTTGTCTCTCTTCTCAATTTTTCAGCAGCATCAACAACAACACACAAAAGTTG
This sequence comes from Drosophila mayaguana, assembly GCA_037075325.1. Classification (NCBI taxonomy): domain Eukaryota; kingdom Metazoa; phylum Arthropoda; class Insecta; order Diptera; family Drosophilidae; genus Drosophila; species Drosophila mayaguana. The sequence goes on along the minus strand of JBAMCG010000127.1, from coordinate 475,983 downwards.
TCTACAAATTTGTTATTTTAAAGCTTAATTAAGTTGCAGAAAAATTAAAGTTTTGCTTGAATAGAAAATGTTTAAAATGCTCAAAATGTAACGTGCGTACTTAACGGTTGCTATTTAACAGACGCATGTTAATTTCGGACAGCACGCAGCTCTGGTAGCTTTTGCTGCTGTTTAAGTTTGATTATGTCTATGTTCGTGTGTGTGTGTGTATGTGAGTGTGTTTGTGTGAATGTGTGTAACTGTAGTCAACGGCATTCGGCATGTCATTTATTTTTGTAAGGCAAACGGTATTGCAAATTGTGAGCATAAAGCAGAAAAAGAAAACACGGAAAAGAATATGAATAAAAAACCGAACGAATTGCCAGCTGTATATGCATGTGTGTGTGTGTGTGTGTGTAAAAGAGAGATATTTATGATGTGTGTGTAAAAGAGAGAGATATTTATGTGTGTGCGTGTATGGCTGTATGGCTTTGATTGGCTGCAACAGCACTGAGGCTGTATGTGTACTTATTAACAGCACAATACTGTTATTAAAATGTTATTAGCAGCACACAGCTGGTGCTGCTGTTGTGTGACTGTTGCTGTTGTTGTTACTGTTGCTGTTGTGTGGCTGTTATTGTTGTTGCTGTTTCTGTTTCTGTTTAATTCTGTTGTTGTTTCTGTTGTGACTATTTTGTTTTTTAAGTTTTGTATTTTGTTTTGCTGACCAAAATGCAAATTTTAAATGATCAAATTTAATGTTGTATTTATTTAATTTGATTATTTTACGTTTTCTTTAAGTGAAAATATTCGTATAAATATATATAACTATATTTTGAGAGCATCCACAAAAACTGTATTTATTTTTATTTTTTTTTTTTAATTCTGATTAAAAGCGTGTGTGCCCCAGGAGCGTTCAATGAGGCAAACTCAATAACATTCAACTAGAATAAATTTTTAAATATATTTTGCATAAACATACAAAAACGAAAACCAAACAAAAATTCAATCATCAATGCAAATTGCAAATTTTTTTTTGTATTTATTATTATTTTTTTTTTTTTTCTTTATTCTTTTTTATTGCTCATGCAATGAAATTTGAGTTTGATTGATCTCGAACTTTGTGTTCAAAATAAAACATAAAAATTTATTATATTTACTATGAAAAAAAAAATAAGAAGCAGAAGAAGAAAATACATACCATTCCCGATGGCAGTGAATGAGACATGCCAAATACACGTCCACCGCTGTTTCATTGATTGATTGATGAATTGAAGAGAAGAAAATATAACAATATTAGCACACATATATTTATATAATTTTTTAAAAGTTTTTTTTTATTATTATTAATAATAAAAAAAGAAAGGTTATTAAATTAAGACTGATTTAAGACGAAATTTGGTTCTTGGTTTTCGAAATATGTGAAGTGAAATTTTGAATGTATGAATGAATTGACTTAAAACTAACTTAAAGTGGACATTTACATTTAGCTCTAAGAAGCAAAGCAACGTGTGCAGCTGTTAACCTTAACAGAGCCGCATATAACATAAGCTGTTAACTGCTCAGCTGTTAACATCAACAGCTACGCGCATTGCTCTGCCATATTATACTTATAACTAGGCTAAGACAAACTTAGTTACTAAGGGAGATTTTCATAATTAATAGCAGCCTTTCGGGCGCTAAATGCAGAAAGAGAGAGAAGGCAAATGTTACTAAATGCCTCCTGAACAGAAAAGCAGCAGAGTTAGATATCCAAAAATAACTCTGCGCAATGCAAACGCTAAGAAAAAAAATTTTTTTGAACTGATAAATTTATATATTCAATTCTTTTTTTTTTTTTTTTGTTTGCACTTGTAAAAAAATGTGTTGTAATTATTTTTATTTATGCTTGCACTTGAAAAAAAATTGAAAAAAAATACACCATTTCTTTTTTGGTTTTAACTTTTGGCTTTACACTGGAAAAAATCGGAACACAGATTTCATATTTTTGATGCACTTAAAAAAATTATAAAAAAAATACTATTCTTATTCACACTGAAAAAATGGATACCCCTTTTAGACAATGCGGACGCAAATTTTTTGTTACACTGAAAAAAAATTGTCTGCGGACGTAATTTACTTTTTTTTACACTTCAAAAACTATTTATGAGAATTCCTTCCAGTTTCACTGGGAAGAATACCTATTAAGCACTTGAAAATAAAGAGATAACTTGGATCTGCACTTGAAAAAAAAATGGAGTGGCTTCACTTGAAAAAAATTTATAAAAAAAAAATAATAAGAAAATAGGACTCCTCCCACATAGACAATTCTTGCTGAATGATGGAAATTGATTGAAGTATATTTTTTCTTTTTTCATTTGTTTTAGTTTCTAGTTTTTGTTTAGGGTAATGTAAATAGGACGTGTCTTTACTTACAGGCGTTGACGGCGTCTTCGTTTAAGGAACATTTTGTTGTTTGGGTACTTCACAGAGATTTATCACACCAGTTTTATTTTATATATATGTGTTATATATATATATGTATTTATATATATTCTTTGTTTCAAACAATAATATTAATATTAAAAATAATCGTAATAATAATGAAGTGGAGCGAAACCACACTAAATACAATCGAAGCGTTTGTATCTGTCGTTGTTTTCGCTGTTCTTGTTGAGATCGCGTGTTAAGGCTGCTGTTGCTTGGCTGCTGTGGAAAGAGATCATGTCTACACAATTAAATCAACTGGCAAATAGATCGATAAACACAGATATTAATTCAGATATACATATTCATGTATGTATCGATTATTCGATGCAGGTGTTGTGTGTGTATGTGTGTTGTGTATGTGTGAGTTATAGTCAGAGTTCTTTCGTTCATTTTATTTATCCAACTTTCATTTCGAAGAAAAAAAAAAACAATTTTTAGCACACGAAAAAAAAGAGAAAAAAAAATGGTAAACTTTGCTAATTGCCTGCATGTGGCAACGCTGGCAAAGCTGCTCCTGTTGCTGTAAATAATAGCGTCTGCTGTTGCAGAGTTGAATAACAGTTTCTGCAGTTATCGTGCTGTTAAACAATAGTTTCTGCATCTGTTGATGTTGTTGATTGTTGATTTTCGTCTGTTTGATTGTTGACTGTTGACACTGATGATTGCTGCTGCTGGTGCTGATGTTGTTGCGGCCTCAAGGCCTCGCAAACTTGTTGGCTTTTTACAAATTTTCTTTTTGAAATTTTCTTTTAATTGAAGATTCGCTTCTGCTGTTGCAGTGCTTAAGAGTGAGAAGAAAATATGGGCAGTTCGACTGCTATGCATTGGATATATAAGGGGAAATCTAAATCGGGCTGACTTTGTGTGTGCGTGTGGGTGTGTAGGTTACTGTGTGTGCTTGTATTATAACAACAACAACAACAATAGCAACTGTTGCTGCTGAACTGCTTACTGTTAACTTACATGGCTACAAATACATAACTTAAACTTAACAGCGCTGCTGCTGCTGCTGCGGCGGCGACTACGACTGTTACGGACATATGTCAAGGTCCTGACACAGATTTGCGAGAGCACATGATACACGCACACACATACATGTGAGCATGCAGCATGCTCTCTCCCTCTCGCTTGCGCTATCGCAGTCGATTTTTGTTTACGTTTGACCGCCGCATGCAGCAATAAATCTAAGGGCACAAAAGCACAAAAATCTGATGACGCCATTTGGAGTATGAAGTGCGGCAACAGCGCACAACTTTTTATTATGCATTTTGGCATTTGGCACTTTATCCATTTGGCAATCAAACGGAAGTTGAATTATGCAGCTCAAGGACCTAAAAAGATGAAGCTCCTGCTGCTGCTGGCTCAGTTGACCCAGCGAAATAGGCCAACTAAGGACACAAGCACTCGGCACGAGTGCGTCGCCATGTGCGTATGCCTATATATATGTGTGTATAAGTACAGCAAAAAAACAGTCAAGGGAGAGAGACAGAGATAGATATGCTTAAACTTAAGCTTAGCCTATGCTATGAGTGAAAATGCATTTTTGAGTGGAATGAAATAGCGGACGGTTTTTTTTTTTTTTTGTGGTTGTGAAGCGACGTTGCAGTGAGGCAAAGAACGTAAAGGAAGTGGTGAAAATTAAGTAGGCATTTAAATAACTTTGATGATGTAAAGAAAAAGAATTACAAGAAAACTAAAATTGGACTTTTAAAACTGTTTTTCTTTTAGATAAGAGAACATTTACCGGTACATCGTGAGGCTGTTTAGGTTGCAAAGGCCGCACCACGAAAACGTTGTTAGGCCGTTACGCTAATCCTCTCAGTGGCCGATAAAAATATATAGATATATTCAACGAAATCTGCTCTCAAATCACGTTGAAACTGGAAATGTCGTATTTTTCCATCTTGCTTTTGTGGTTTTCGTATTTGATTTTCTTTTTATTTGTATTTCTTTTTTATTTAAATGCAGTTACAGTTACGTTCGAGTGGAAGAACTTGCCTTACGTTACGTTACATTAAGTTAATTTGAGTATTGTTTCTCTTTTCTTTTCTTGTTTTGTTTTGTATTTATATTCTTCCTCCTTATATTTATTGCTTTTTATTTATCACATTTGTGTTGCAAGACACTGGCGAACAGAACGCGACGCGACGCGTTGCGTTACGTGACATGTTGCGTTACGTGACGTTAGCGATGCGAAGCGCTGCAGAAAATCGTTTCAGTATAGTTTCTCTATATATATACAATTATATATTAATAAATATATATATTTGTATATATATGTAAATATATTTATCTTATGCATATGCAAAATGTGAGAAAATCAATGGGAGCATGAAACGACGTAACGAACTAACGTAAAAACGTAACTGTAAATGCTAAAAAGAGAGCGCAAAACGAAAGAGCTACGTAAAGCGTAAAGTATGGAGCGCAACAGCTTCCCAGATGATGCGAGCGATTGGATGCAATGACCATACAAAAGTAAAACTCTAAATATGAAAATGAGCTAGAAATCATAATATTTACGTAGGGGGGGTATTACGTGTCGGTTATGTATAATATTGAACTGCTGCCTGAGGAGTACGAGACTGTTTTTTTCTGTTTTTGCTGTCTACACACGCTTTACATATATAGATTGATTTGTATTCATATCTTATTTTGAGGTTAGCTTAAGGGCTGCTCTATGTGCTTAATTTACGTTTTTTTTTTAGATTGTACAATCTAGTACAAATCAGATAAAAAATGCTTCTACTTGTTGTTGCTTGCATTTATTCTTGCTGTTGTTGTTGTTATCGTAGCACACTCAAAAGTCTCCATTGTTGTTAAAAAAACAGAAACAAATTTTTGGTTTTCGTTGTTTTTTTCCATTTTTCTTTTGTAGATAAAACTAAAGAAAATGTGTGCATGTGTGTGTGTGTGTCTTTGTGTGTGTGTGTGATAGGTTACATTCGATTTATTTGCTTCTTTTTAATCACACACCAAAATAGGGGTGGAAAAAGTGGGGATGGAGGAATATATATATATACCAATGCACACAGCGACGTTGCCAGATCATCAATTGAGCCTAACAAAAAAAAAAGTAGGTGGGCGGTTGAGGTAGGGAATTGTCTAAGTCTACAATCAGCTGCAAAGTAGGCTGCAAAAATTTTGTTGTTTACAGCTAAAAATAAAAACTGGGACACAAAAAAATAGTGGGAATTCGTTTCTGTGTGTGCGCTACAAATATAACTTTTTTGTACGTTAATTGGCTGTAGTTGTTTGTGTTCGTGGAGTTGTGTTTATGTGTGTGTTTTTTCATGTATAAAGGGAAATTTATTGTTTGGGATATTTGGTAAATTTAATAGTGTTCTGTGTGTGTGTGGTCGTGTGTGTGTGTGGTCGTGTGTGTTTGTGTTCGTGTGTGTGTGTTCTTGTGTGTGTGTTCTTGTGTGTGTGTTCTTGTGTGTGTGTGTTCTTGTGAGTGAGTGTCTGTCTGTGTGTGTTCTTGTGTGTGAGAGTGTCTGCCTGTGTGTGTGTGGTTGTGTGTTCTTGTGTGTATGTGGTTGTGTGTTATTGTGTGTGTATGTAGTCTTTTCTGTTGGTATGCTTGCAGATGAAGAAACTGAAGTTAAAATTTACCTCGACTTGTTGTAACCGTATGGGGGATAACCACCGTTATTATTGTTACTACCCGGATTATTGTTGCCGTACATATCCTGAGAGTGTGTGTGCACGAGTATTTTTTGCAAAATACTCTCAGTGCGTCGCTCTTTTGTACAAGACTTGAAGGTTGTTTCTCGTTCTCTCTCTCTCTCTCGCACGTATATCTCGATCTACGAGATCAGAGAGTTTCGTATTCTACTCTCTCTCTCTCTCTCTCTGTGTCTTGGTCGTTTGGCGCTCAGCGCTCTCAGCTGCCAGCTGCTGTTAATTCTTATTTTTCTTTTTTGTTTTTGCTCAAATTGTCTCGTCTGCTTTGGCTGTGGTGTGGGTGAGCGAGCGAGTGCTGGTGTTTCTATGTATGAGAGGGTTTTGGTCTTTATGTAACTCTGTGTGTCAGTGTGTGTGAATATGAGTGTAATTTTATTGCCTGGCGAGAGCTTTTTGAGGCTCTCGTCGTAGACTGGAACGCAATAAGTTGCGTTTAGAGCCTTTTCGTTTCCTTTCTATCCAGCCACAGTTCACAGTTAATCAAATTGTCTCTTTCTCTTTCTTTCTTTCAGCAGTTAGTATCAAATGTATTGGTGGGCGCTTTGGCTCTTCTTTGTAGACTGTTTTATATGACTGCCTATATTTCCTCTTTGTAGCTGTTGTTGGCGCGCTCAGCTGTGTAGTTGTTGTTACTAAGATTGTTGTTGTTGTTGGAAGTGAGAGATGAGAAATTGGTAAGGAAATTAACATATGATCAAAGAGACGTGCACTAAGCATTGATTTCTCTCTTACTTAATGTGTGTGTGTGTGTTTGTGTGTGCGTATGAATGCTCAAGTGAATGCATGTGCAAGCGATTTAGACTAGAGCAAATGCTAATTACTTTAACACCGAAATGCAAACGGCAGGCATATTACATATAATTAACAGCATCGGTTTACAGTACAATTTCTATGTGTGTGTGTAGGTGTGAGAGAGCAAACAGGGTTGCCACTTTGTATCCCAAAAAAAGAGTAGATATGTTTAGTTGCAGTCGCCCCATCATAATCACATTAATAAAAACGTTCTTTAATGTAGCTTTACAATAGAATTTCCATCTTATAATTATAATAAAACACAGGAGTATTGCTTAATTTTCAATAGAAACTAAATTAGTTAGAGTTGTCGCCCTATCATAAGCCCATTAACAAATGCGATATTTGTGCAGGATTACATTATTATTTAAATACACAGAGTTGTCATATACTATTCGTATATTTACAAACAAGAACAATATATTAGAAAACAAACTCTAGCCAAAACACTTGAGTAGAGTTGTCACCCTAAACAAATTAGAAAAACGCAGAAATAATTTGCAACAAATTTCGAAAACCAAAATACAAAATGCCGCTTAAGTCTATATACAAACTATATATAGATTGATATATCTCTTTAAACGAAAATAGGGTGACGGAAAGCCAACATACCTTGCCATTTTAAAGTTATAGAAGGACGACATAGTCGTTGAAGGTGTCACAGTATCATAATTGAAATCCATTTTTAAGGATATAGTTATCACACACGATTTATATATAGAAGATTTGTAAACGAATCACAATTTGTAAGGCACAAGTTAGACTTGACACGAGTGAAACTCGACTGAAGTACGGAGGGACAAGTCAAAGCTATTTAAACGATCGCCAGGATCTGCGCCCGGTGGGCGGAGAGCTCAAACGAGCTACCTGCTCTAGGAGGGATAGGAGCTGGGCGCAAGGTGCGCGTGCCAGACGCGTGCGCTACCTGGGCGAGCCAGCGGCAGAGGGAAAGAGAGAGAGCAACCACCCACCACCCGACTCCCATTCGACTCGACCCGATCAGCGATCAACGTTCGATCTACCGGGAAGCGTGCCATTTTTATGACGGACTTTTCTGGATTCAGGGGCAGATGTTTTCTCTTCTCGGAAGCTCTCTCGCTATCGAACGCTGCCTTGGCCCTTGCAAGGTGGAAATCTGAAAAGGTGGAACATTGGCACACAAGCTGCAAACTGATTTTTACTTGGAAAGCAAGCTGCAAATTCTATATTCTAGCTGGGAAATTGAGTGCGAAAACAGAGATTTACGAGGAATTAATCACATCGATTAGAAGTCAGTGAAAAATAGCTCGAAAGGTGTACATTAATATGAGATAGAAGATCTAATTTATATATTTGATTCACGAAGAATGAGTCAAATCGATTAGATGTCAATTAAGAATATTTATATCTATATAAAATGAAACAAGTTATGTCCTTTGATATAAAAAGATCCTTTAGGCTCGATTTATTGGAACAGAATGTGCAAGAATTAAAGACGAGCCCAAACATTTTGCATTTGCATCCAGTTGATTATACAGAAAACCTTTATCTACAGTTTAATTGAAATTTCTATTAAAGTTTAAAGATAAATCTTAATGAAATCTTTAAAAAGACAGTACAATATATTACTAATAAATGAATACATATCTAATATTTAATCTATTTCTAAAAATTTGCCTCTTTCTCTCGCCAAGGGGCCGGAAAACATTTTTCTTGGTATTGAGCATTTTCCAACTAGCTCAGCTAATGAGTGGATGATATATCACCTGCTTTTCAGGCAGCTGCAATTTCGCCTGGATTGTCGAAAGTCACATTTCAATAATGTAGATGTATATATAAAACAGTTAGCGATATTTATTAGCTACTGTGAATTTGTGGTTCCTTTGAAATAGAAAACAGGACAATATTTCAGCTTATAAAATAGAGATAGAGCTGTATAAATATTATAATCAAAAAATCATGAAAATAGTAGCAAAGTTTATTATTATTTATGGACTATACCCTTTTAATTTTTAATTAATTTTATTCATTTATTATCAACACATAAGTAAAAAAATGTAGCAATTTTAATAGTCGTTGCAAATTGTTATAAAAATATTGTGTTTATTTTTATGAGCCCAGCTGTATACACTATATTATAATTTGCATAACAAATTTATATCAAAGGAACTGCTTTAAAAATACAACCCTGCATAATTATTTCAATAGTTTTCTAAAGAAATATTATAATAGTGTCCTTAACCCAATAAACTTTGCAGAGCATTTCAAAGCTGGCGAACTTTAGTCAAAGAAAACGAGAGAAAAAAAAAAACAATTGTAGCGAGTGGGGGTTAGCTCTTCGGCGCATGTTCCACTCCACACAAGAAAAGAAGAAAACTTGGAAAAGGAAGGAGAAAAAAATACACAGAGCGTGGACACAGTTAAATCGAAATTGAGGACAAGCAATCGCAGCCACCACTAAACCTCCCCTCGGCCACCCTGTAGGAGCAGCAGCAGCCACCGTAGCAGCGCTGAATCGCAATGGGCTGGACAATAAATACGTAGCTGCGTAAACGTCGCTCTAAAAGGGAGCAAACGAATATACGGATATTGCTGTTGTGTATGTGTGTGTGTAATGCTCTTAAAAGCACTCTCACACACAGACAGCTGCATACAACAGTTCAACCATACATACATATATAAAGAGAGCTCAACTCGGAGCGAATACATAGCCGAAATGATTCTGTAGCCAAAAATCGTACATAAACAATTGGCAAGGACTGTAGAAAGGGCGTGTTTTAACTGCAGTTATTGATGTTGCTGCTTCGGGTTAGAGCCTACAACAATGTTCAAAGTACCGAAAGAAGCTCAGTTAGAAGAAGAAGAAACAGAGAACACGTAGCTACACATGTAAATCTCGCTTCACATACGGTGAAAGCAAACAAGACTAAAAATCAAAACAAAAAAGAAAGCCACACAACAGACATCAGCGCATATGCACAAAGAGAGCAAAAGTCGGGCCACCTCGCCCATAAGACAGAGCGAGAGCGAGCAACACAGATCGCAACTAATTCAGAAAAGAGAGACAAAAAATGACAAAAGCAATGTCAAAGCAAAAAGTAAAAAATAGATAATATAGAAAATGAAATACCCTGTGATATGTCTACAGCATATAGTTAATTAACTTTTGTTTTTGTGAAAATACACACAAGTTAATTATACATTAAAAATTGGTATTTGTTTAATTTATTGAATATATGATTGTATGCATTACTCAGATCTGGAAAACTAAGCTAACCTCTAAGTTGGGTTAAAACAATACATAGCATTGCGCTTTTGAGCACTTATCGAGTGGCTCAAATTGCAAATGTGTGCATGTGTGTGTATGTGTGCATTCAACTGCTACTGATAACGGCAACTCTCAGCGAAGGAAACATAACAGCGAGCTGTAGAGAGCGCCTGTACACAGTTCATGCAGCACAAGCAAATCAAGGACAACACACACAACGACAAAATTGATGAAAATCACAGATCGCAAGGAAAAAAGGAAAGAAATAAAACCGATGCATATTGCGGAAGAGAAGAAATGACATGTGGCAAGGCCGGCACTCCAGACGGCCAGTTGATATGCGCAGACACACATATGGATGTATGTATACACAATGAAGCTTTATTTGTGAGCACATGTTATTGCATTTTAAACTGGTCAAGCCCCACGCTCGCCTCACCTCTCCCTCCCGCCATCCATCACTCTCCACACATGAGCAGGCGAGTAAGCAATTCAGGTACTTGCATGATCGTTGCTCTCACAGAGGCGAATGGCCCGTCATCACAGGAAGTGGGGAGCCAAAAAAAATATTGTAAAACAAAAAAGAGCGCGAGAGAAAATATGTAATCCAAAGCAATGCAACAACAGAAACTATGGAGAATGCGGCAGCTGTCACAAAAGCAATTGCCGTCTGTCTGCGTGCTCTCTTACTATCTCTCTCCCTCTGCACTTCGGCAGCTGCGTAGTCAACCAATAGCAAAGCAGAGACGACGGAGTGCAGCATGCACGAAGACCGTCGCAACTACCTGCTTGGCCTGAGAGAACAGAAAAAGAGAGAGAGAGAGAGAGAGAGAGAGATTTCGAGTGATCTGCACATTCTTCAATGGAAAAATGGCAATAAAATTCAACGTAAATCCAGCGTAATTAAAACAGGCGCGCGTGTGCCGGTTAATATTGTTTGCATTAAACAGCATTAACTTTTATGGTGCACAAATCGAATCGCTCAATTTGAAGAGAATGCCACAGAGCGATAATTGTTAACATTTGAAGTTTAGTAGCTTTACTAAATATGCCAACATTTTAGGGCATTCAAATATTCTCGTGCGCAGCAATTATTGTAATTAATATTGTGTCCAGAAGAGTAAATAAACAACAAGTTGCATGCAGACTAAACTGATTTGTTATCTTATCGCATTTATTTCAAAACACATTGGATAAAACAGCTGCTATGCTACACTGCAATGCAAAATAGTGATGCTACCACAACCGAATGGTTGAAATTGCAATTTTACACAAAATCATAATAATCTGGCAGCCTTTTAAATTGAGGAACAGTTAAGCAGAGAGAAGAGAGCGAACGAACGAACCGGAAGTGAGCAAGCAGGACATGTAAAAAGGTTCATTTCGCTTAGGTAGACGAATACAACGGATAAGAGAGGCGAAAATATGACATACACAAACACGTATACAGGTTTACTTTTCGCCGCGTACCCGATGGGAGGGTGTACACACTGTGTGCGTGGAAGTTTGTAGTTTAGCAGCGCGCGCATATGAAAACTTTTAGCGGGACGCGACTGTATGCACGCGCTTTGTTGTATTGTTGTTGTTCCTTCTGCTGCTGTTGCCGCTGACGCTACAGAGCAGCTTGCAAGTGTTTGCCCTCTTCTTTCCCCTCTTTCTTACGTTTCGAAAAAGAGGCAAAACGGTAGTTTATGTACATATAAGAGAGAAAGAAAAGAAAAACAGACGGCAACTCGATTTACCCACGTTGCCAGCAAATTGAATTTCAAGCGAAAGAACTAAATTATATACATACATACACATGTATGTATATGCACGTATTTAGGTGTAAAATGTAAATATTCCTATGAACTTACTGTAATATGCTTGCCGTTTACCGCTTACTCTTTGACTATAATATTGTTGTTGTTTGTTGCTTAAAAAAGAGCACATTTGATGCTAACGGCAAAAAAAAAAGGGAAAAAAAATACAAAAGCCCCAAAGCATGAATTAGAAAAAAAAAACGCTGCAGAGCGACCATGTTGTTGGCTTGACAACGAGGGGGGCAGCAGCGGTGCTTAGCAAAGCCAGCACATAATACACACACCAAATACATAATACATATACACGACGCACACAAACACAAACGCGCTTCGTTCACTCACACGCATTCGTCATCGACGCTAGTAGCGAGTGGCGGCGGCCTCAGTGAACGAGGACGTTGTGAATGTGTCTGCCTGTGTGTTTATGTATTTCTCTCCCTCTATCTGTGTGTGAGTGCGCGCGTACGTTTTCAGCGGCTCGTTGCCATTTTTGCTTTGGTGCTGTCGTCTCTGGTGCTACTGCTACAGTACACTGCAAAATTATGCTGACTGCTCTAGAAATGTGCACAATCATTAAATTTATACATGTATATATATATATATATATAATTGGAATTTTACAAGCGTAACGAAAGACTGCTAGCAGTCTATTTTTTAAAGTTCGGCGTATACTTTTCGTACATACTGTATAACAGAGTTCGTTTGTTTTGTATGGCTATGTATACTAATACATACAAAGAAATTCTCAAACTGTTTTTGCTGTAAACATCACTTTACTGCACTTTCAATGCACTTCAATTTTGTATTCTTTTATTGGATTTAGTTTTATACGCAATTTCAGACCGTTTAGTACACCAACAAACAACAACAGTGAAACTAAAAAAAAAAACATACAGCGAGTAACTGCTACAGTTACTCAAAAATGCTGCCCTGTTACTCGTTGTCTTTTCGCCGCACACTCATACACACTTATACTACATCCATACGTCTATGTACGTAGTAAATGATGTGTGCAATACATTAAAAAAAATTGTAAATAAAATAAAAAAAATTTTAAGCATTTTGTTTTACTAGAATGAAATGCAATAGCTACGCATGTTACTTTTTTAATGATACGATTTACTCGGGAAAAAAATAAACATAATTTATGTGCAATATTTTTTTGCGTATATATTTCACAATGTCTGCGTGTTTTCTTTTTTTTCCCATTTTCTCTTTTCGTCGATTAACATTTTTTTCAGCTTCTTTATATACACTTCACGTCACGCTGAAACCCATTGTGGGCCCTAATACATACACACACAAGTACAATATGTATGTACATGCACACGCATGTGTATACGTGTGTGTGTGTATGTATATTATGTTGTTACTTTAGCCAAGCTTTATGCTTCGATTACACGTAAATGTCTCTTGGATTCTACGATTAAACGCATACGAAAATATATTGCATTGCGTCTTAGATTGTAAAGAAAAGAAAAAAACAAAAAAAAAAAAAAAAAAGAAACCAAGAAAAACAGTACAAAGTGGAGAAAAAAAAGGTTACCAGAAAAAAATGCACTGCGCGCGGCGCTACAAATTTCCTTCACAGTTCACAGCCGACAAAATGGTACTGAAAGCGTGACCGACTCGAGCATGAGCAAAAAAGCAACCAGAGCAGAGCAAGCCAAAACGGCCACACTGCACACTGTTAAGCTTTACTTATCGCTGTTAATTATCGATAGCTTTAGTAAACTTTGCAAAAAAACAGCCCTGCAGAGTTTTGTATATAAAAATGGTAGCTTATAAACAAACTATTCAATTATTGCTAAACTTTGAGCTTAATTTGCTATTAAAAAGTATGGTATTTCATGCTGAAAAGAGTTTTTGATTAATATCATCTCTAAACGAAACCAATTTACAGCCTGTAAACGCATAGTTCGCCTCCTGTTAACGCCGCGTTCAGTCACTCAAATTGCTGCCACACTGTCAGCAGTTCAACAGCTGACAACACTGATCTTTAAGCAAACGTTGCACCCCATTGCGCGCGCATTTTCAAAATTACACTTCGCAGATGTAGTAAACAAATGCAAGCAGTTCATATTTCAGACTTATTTAATATATATATATATATATATATATATATATATATATATATATATATATATATATATATATATATATATATATATATATATATATATATAACATATATATATATATATAATACTTAAAACTTGACGTTTATTTATTACTATAATTACGACTAAGCTTACAATCGTTAACAAACGACTAATATATAAATGTTTTTGAGTTTGTATCAGTACGTAGGCGTATATCTATATGTATATATATATAGTATATATATATATATTATACGAGTATACTTATTAACATAGAAAAAAAAATAGTCTGCATATATTAATTATACATATATATCATCTATAGCTAAAAAAAAAAAAAACAAACAATTTTTATAGCTATAATGTACAGTTACATAGCAGTCCAAATCCGATTTTTCTTTTTTTTATGTATTAGCTAAAAATAGCAAAAACCGATAAAGCTATACAAATGTAACATTTGTTTTCCATATCCTAGTGTGTGTGTGTGTGTGTGTGTGTTGCGGGGGCGTATGGGTGTGGGAGGGTCTGTTGTGTGTCTTGTTTCAGAGGGCAACAGGGGCGTGGGCGGGGGCCAGTGGGTTCGGGGCTGGGGTTGGTTTGGGCAGTTCATTGATAAACATAAACATAACGCTACAAGTCTTTCATTGAAGGGCGTATTGCAAGGCAACGGGGCGCATACATTAATGGCTTAGTAACCAGTATTTGTTGTTGTTGTTGTTGTTGTTGTTGGCTTATTTCCGGGCTGCAACCGGCCACACTATAGCATTCCCAGTATTCTCTCAGACACGCACATTCGCTTCCTCGCCACTATTTTGTGCACACACTAACATTTGCCCCTCCCCCACTATCCACTCACACACGAACTTCCCCGTTTAGCCCAGTATTTATCTAATATTCTAATATTCTAATATCGGCTTGCTATCAGTATTTCTAGCTTTCAGTGTCTGTAGTGTTCCCAGTATTTTTGCTTCTTGTCTAGTATTTTGTGTGCACATTAACGCTTGCTCTTTCCCTCCCACTATCCTGACCAGTATTAGTCAGCTTTCTACCAGTATTTCTATCTTTCTGTGTTCGTTCGAGCATCGGCCCTTGTTTCTTTGTGTGTGTGTGAGTGTTTGTTGATTGCCAGTGTGAACGGTATTAACCCAGTATTCTCAGAATCTCCTTCTAGTTGCGATTGCGATGACCACCACCGCCGCCTCCCCGATTCCGATTACCCATAAAATGGCGACCGCCTCCCTGATTGTTGCCACCCGGTCCGAAGTTCTTGAACGGCCCAGCTGGCCCGAGGCCTTGTCCCGGTCCCGGCATACCATTGCCGCCTCCGCCTCCGCCTCCGCCTCCGCCTCCGCCTCCGCCGCCGCCGCCATTGAACGCGACGCCCAGATTGTTCATATTCATGCCATTCATGTTATTCATGCTATTCATGCTATTCATGCCGTTCATGTTCATATTGAGGTTATTCAAGTTGTTCAGGTTGTTCAGATTGTTGAGATTATTCAGATTTAGATTGTTAACGGCGAACGGATTGAACGGATTGTTATTCATCACGCCCACACCCATGCCGTGGGGCGGCATGCCCAGGATGCTGTTCGAGCGCTGAGGGGGCGGCTGATTGAACTGCGGCATGCCCATACCCATGGGCATCATTCGGCCGACATTGGGTGGCGGCTGTCGGAGCATTTGGATAAGATTAGGCGGTGGCTGCGACATATTAGGCAGAATGGGCGGCAAGTTGGGCACCACCACCGAGCCGATATTCTGGGGCGGCTCCTCGGGCAGCTGGACGACCAGGCCGTTGTCATCGATGTAGATGTGCAGCTTGGCGAAGATCTGCTGCAGCGTCTGGTTGCTCACGATGAAGTTCACGTCGAAGATCTTGTTGGGCGAATCCTGCTGGTGGAACTTCTTCAGCTCGGTGAAGACCAGGGCGAGCTGTTGATTGACCATGATCTTGTTGTTGCTGCCCAGCTGCTTGTACCAGTTGGAGCTCTGCAGCAGATTTCGTATCTCGGAGATCTGACGTCCGCTATCGTTGAAGCTGCCGGATCCGGAGGATGATAATGTCAATGATGAAGCGCTGGCGCTGTTTATATTTAAATGCGCCCGGCGCGGATCACGACGCGGATCACTGCGACGTGGATCACCGCCAGTTGCCAAGGCTACCTCACTGCCGGATGAAGCGCCGGAAGAGGCGGCGACGATGAAGCCGGATATGGATATGGCGTTGCCCGAAGTCATGGGCGGCGGCACGTTCATGGAGGGCAATGAAGCCAGTATGGCAAGCGGCGGCGGCGAACTGGGCGTCGTCTCTGGCAGCTGGCCATCGGGTGAGGAGATGCAGTTGCTCATCTTGCGCTCGCGACGCTCCGTGGAGAAGCCAGACGCTGTACCGAAGCTGGTGCTGCCATGGCCACCGGCCACGCCTGAGCTGGCGCCCGCGACCGCATCGTCCGTTAGCTCCGGCAGCCCGAGGATGCGGCGCACGCGCGGATCACGCACCTCGCGCTGCTCCTTGTGGCTGGTGCTCTGGCGCAGCTGCGAATAGCAGGGCGGCTCCACCAGCACCTCCTGCATCTGCCAGCGTATCGGGATGTGCGAGAAGATGGCCGCATCGATCTCGGTGGCGGGCAAATAGTGCTTCATCGGCTCGAAAGGCAGTCGCATATCGATGTCGCGATCGCGTTCGCGTTTCGCGGCATTTGCGCGAGCATCCTCCAGCGCCGCCTTGGCCGGCTCGTAGTCGTACATGGAGCGACGCACATAGAGCGAGGTGGTCGTCGCATCGGACGCGCCCAGCGCTGATGCACTCGAAACGGCAAGCTGATCCCCGCCGCCGCCCAATCCCTTGGGTGATTGCGAGCCCGGCTCGGGCGTCGGGATCGGCGTCTGGGAGCGTGAATTTGAATTGGAATAGTGGACGGCATCCAAGAAACTGTAACTATCGCTGGTGGCATTCGCATCATGGCTCTCGCCGTCGTCGGTTGCCGCATTGTCGCCACTGTTCGCTCGGAATGGATTGTAGAAGGAGCTAAATATGAGCTTATCTGTGAGTTCGCCTCCTGCCTGTGGCGACTTGCTGGCCGATGCGGGCGGACTGCTCTCCCGGTGCGGCTCCTGTGTGCTGGGCGACGATGCAGCAGCATCTGCAGCTGTCGCCAGCGTTGACTTCTGGCCGAGCATGTTGCTCATGAAGGTGGGCAGATCGAAGACGGATGGCAAGGGCGGCGCGTCCTCGTCAATGTCCGATTGGTTTAGCGACTTCTTCTCCTCCTCCTCACTGGCACGTTTCGATTTCTTTGACTTGGCATCCGTCTCGGATTCGTCGCCGTCCTCATCCTCGTTGCCATCGTCGATGACCAGCTGCTCGTCGTCCTCTTCGCGATCATCGTCCACTGAAAAAGAAGAAGAGTTTTAATCAATATTCAAAGAATGTCAAATATAAGTTATTTTTGAGTTATATAAAAATATTAAAGAGCTATTAACAGTCGCAGCACTGTTGGTTAACATTGCGCTAGATTTTACATAAATGTTAACAGACAAACTGCACACACTGTAAAAAGCGCACTGTTAACTTTATATGTTAAGTGCATGTTAAGATTATATAACTATATACGCTTTAAATACTCCAATTCTTCCATAATCATATCTATACAGTTATCATGCTCAGCCCGTTATCTCAATACGCTTTAAAGGCTGTTGCCTAGGCCGTCTACTTACGCGGATCGCTGCCTGGAAAGTTGACATGGGCATCCTTCAGATACTGTGTGTAGTCGACCATTATGAAGCCGTTGTTGCTGTTGCTATTGCTGTTCGAGCCGAGAATGGTGTTCAGGTTGCTCGAGTCCTGATCTGTCTTACTGGTTCTGCAATGGATACATATATATATATATATATAGATACCGTATAAAGCTGGTTAGGATTGGCATGCTCACTTGGTCTCAGTCGCCGGTGAACCGGCAGCGGCTTGAGGCTTGGCCTCCTCGGCCTTGCGCTGGATCTCACCCAGCTCGGACAGCGTTAGTCCCACTTCGGTCAGCTGGCCAAAGGGCACCTGGAGCATCTGCTCCAGATTCGAAATGCCCAGCTTGTTCAGCTTGGCCATGTGCTCGGCGCTGAGCACGTGCGTCAGATTCACCAAATCCAAGTGGGCCGGCAAGGGCTTACCAACAGTTGCACTTGGCGTAGCTGGGCTTGTGGCCGCAGCAGCTGTTCCTGCTCCTCCGCTTGATGCTGTGCCTGTCCCTGATCCCGTTGGGGCTGTTGATCCCGCTCCCGCTCCCGCTCCTGTTCCCGTTCCCGTTCCCGATTTGATGCCCGATTTTTCGGCCCAGCGCGATTTGCGCTTCTTCTCGGGCTTGGAGTCGCCCTGATTCAGGTTGATGGGCGGATTGATCACCATGTCGAGCAGCGAGGGTATCGCGCCACCAGCAGCTCCTCCTCCTCCAGCTGCTGCTGCCTGCTGTTGTGGCTGTTGCTGCTGCAGCTGCTGCTGTTGCTGCTGCTGCACGTTGGCATTGACCGCAGCAATGGCGGCCGCTTGATTGGCCGCCTGGGCAGCTGCCTTGGCCGCAGCATACTGCTGATCCTGCAGCCGACTGATGCCGGCGCTGGCCAATGTCGTCCAAGTATTTTCCATCTTGTACTGATCGCACAGCTGCTCGTGTCGCCGTGTCATCTGGCTGAGCGCAATGTCCCGTGAGATGCGCTTGAAATCGCCCAGGATCTCTTTGGGCGCAGTCTCCATGTGTTTCAGCAGAATGTTGCGCAGCTGCTCGGTTAGCGGCTCGCCATGATGGAAGAGGCAATCTTCGCCGGCATAGCAGTCCATGCCCAGGTAGTAGTACTTGCATGGGAACTCTTTGTGCATGTAGCTGCACTTGTCGCGCTTTGCACAGCAATCCTTCAGGTAGAACTTGCACAGTTCCAGTTTGCGGGGCTCGCGTGCTTTGTCATCGTTGGAGTCGCGACGATTACGCTTGCTGCCAAGTCCTCCGACTCCACCTCCAGCGCCTCCACCACCGCCACCAGTACCACCGGCACCTCCGCCGCCCGGACCCATGCCGGATCCTCCGCCGGCGCCGACACCTGACCCACCGCTGCCCATGGCTAAGCCTCCATCGTGACGTCTATCCATATCACGATCTCGATCACGTTCACGCTCCCGATCCCGTCGCTTGCGTCCGCCGCGCATATCCTTCTCGCGATCACGTCGCAGGCGTCGACGCTGAGCAGCGCCAATGGCCACGTTGGCCGCCTCGTCATCCGAGTAGGATTCGTAACTGCTATAGTTCTCTGGCGGCGATTCGTAGTTCGGATCGTCCCCCAGGCCTGGCCAGTCGCTGCCGTAGCGGACTGCTCCGGCATTGGTTGAGCCGCCGGTGGCGCCACCTGGCGGCGGGCTGCCGCCGCGCACATTCATCATTTCGTATTCGTCCATTTCCATGTCCTCGCTGGCACCAGCGCCGCCGGCGTCATCCATCGAATCACGGCGAGCGCGTTTCTACAAAGGGCGAAAGAATCGAAACAATTAAAAATCGAAGCACGACTACAAAAATACCATAAATTAGAGGATGTCCATATGCTAGGCGGGCTTGCATAGAACTTCTATAAGTTCCATCATGCATAATACAACAATGGATACCCTGTAAGTAACTGCTCTACCTATGCTATACATCAGTGAGTCTAGCATAGATACCCTGTTTTTTTGTTGTCAGTCGAAATAGTTACTCTTATTGTAGGTGCATCACTCGTGCATTGCTTACAACAAATACCCTGTAAATGTGACTAGCTATGGCCTATCTATAGTAGATATCTCTTATTCTGCTGTATTTTTTCTAACAGTCAAATTTAATACACTCTAAATATACTTCATCATTATATTCTTTCACCACAGAAATACCCTGTATTTTGCAATTTATATTCAAATATACCCTGTAAGTCCACTATGTGCATTTATTTATTTCATGTTCTTGGTTACTCTAGCCAAGACATTCAAGATACATTGCTCGATCGTAGATACTCTATGAATTTCAATAAAATATACCCTACTTTTTACCAATATTTCAAAATAGCGACAAAAATATACCCTATAATTCTACTTTTTAGAAATTAACTAGAATTTAGATGTATTAAAATTGAGTATTATGTATAAATATATGATATACAAAATTAATACCATGTAATTCAACAATTATATATATACATACATACGAATTCTAGTAATTTTCTTAAAATTTCAAGGTATTTGATTGATATAATATATACATGATATACAAAATGAATACCCTGTAATTCAACGAATATATTATATAAATATGAATTCTAGTGATTTTCTTAAAATTTCAGAGTATTTGATTGTTGCTATTTTTTAAATCATTAATAGGTTCCCTATAAATCTGATGTAGATATGAATTCAGCCTAATTTCTCTACATTTACAATTGTATAATAAATGAGTAAATGTATACATATACATACACATACACATGTATACAGTTATATACTTCATTTCACTGACTTAGCTGACCCAGCTTCAGGACTCTATTATGCTGCCGCTGCTGGCGCAGATGATTTCTACATTTCTACTATTGGTGAATTCGCCCCGCGTCTGCCAAACCAATCGATTACAGTCAATTCGCCTTGCGATTTACGCCGGCGAGGCGAAGCGAAAGCTCGAATTGGTGCCGCTTTAGAGCACATTAGAAGGCGGGGGGAAACGGGCGAGAAGGCACCGTTAGCTTAAGGCAACGACCTACCTGATGATCCTTGTCTTTCTTCTGTTCGCGTTCGCGTTCCTTTTTGCGCTTGCGTCGACGGCTGCTGCGACTTGCCCCCGGCTGCTGCTGCTGCTGCTGCTGTCCCCCAAGCTGAGGGCTATCGAGACCGACGGCAGCGGTGCCGCTGTCACCGATGGCGTTGGCAGCGCTGTCGGCGTCACTGTTATTGTTGTAGCTGTTATTTAGTTTGGGCAGGGGCGGCTCAATGCCCCCCTTCTTGAGCGCGTTGGCAATGGCATTTTCAATGCTGACCGCATGATCATCTGTGAGAGGATGGTGCGGGTGTTTGGGGTTGGAAAATGGGGCGCAGTTAGAAAAGGCGTGACAGAACAGAACAATAATTAGAAGCAAATCCCGTTGATGTTTACCTTCGAGTGGGCGTGGCTTCTTGGATTTGCTATTGTTGGAGACAACCGTTTCGCTTGCCAAGCCCAGGAATATGACTTCATCGTCGTTCTTCTCACTCAGGCGCTCAATGCCAACAAATTGGACCTCATCGTTGGAGCCGCAACCCTTAAAAGCCGCTGGCTTTGATTGTTGTAATTGAATTTGCTGCTCCTGCTGCAGTGGCGGCTTCTGCTGCTGTTGCTCATCCTCATCATCATCGTCGTCGATCTCGCCATCTTCAAGATCTTCGGCTAGATTTATTAACGGTGTTTCGCCAGCCACAACGGATGACATATTGCGTATAGGTTTTGATTTGAGAGAAAAGTACTGCAAGAGATATTTAATCGAGGGATTTAGCTAAGCCAGGAGCAGGGCCAATCTCAACATTCGACATATATTATATATTGGACGCATATGCATAAAGATTCAAACGGACCGCTGACCACAGTGCGGCAAATAGACTTGTTGCTCGCCTCATTGGCAAGCAATATGTTGCTGAGTCGAAGCGAACCATTGCAGTCAGAAAAATCAGAAGCAAAATATATAATAAAAAATAAATAAAAAACACGAAGAAACAACGCTCAATATACTAAACCAATCCACATAACACACACACACACTCGTACGCGTGCTGTGTGAGCAAATGCTTTGAAACACATTCACAATTGCATAGCAGGCGTACTCTACATTCGCAGTTTAGCTTTCCATTCACTTAGCACATAACATAGCCCTGTTAAACGCAGAATGTTGCCAGCAACATTGTGCACACACAGACACTTGTTGCTTGGCCTTACAAATAGTTATGTATACTATATATAAATACATATTATATATATATTTATAATGAAAGGTGTGAGCAAAGAGAGGAGTATGCATTGATAAAAAATGTCTCAATTAGATCAAATACCAGTATCAAATGCGTATTTACGCATTAGCATATTGCTGTTAACGCCGTTATATACAACTGTTGTTTGTTTGTATATATATGTATGCATATATAAATATGTATAATGCACGTTTTTGAGGCCAGCAGAAAATATACAAAAATGACATACATACATACATGCATAACATATTTTTGCAAAAATCTTGTAGCCCTTTTAACACAACGCACACACACATACACAGACGCATACATACAAGCATGTGTAAGCGTAAGCACTAAGCGCCGCTGTGACACGCTCTCCATTCAGACTGACATATCATGTTGTCTCGCTTGCGCGCATAGCCATAGCATAAAACGCAAATGCGTGACACACTTGCACACAATCACACGCGAGTGTGAATGCGAGCGTGCGCCTGATTGTGTGCGTGTGTGTGTTTTTTCTAAAACGTTCGAAATGCATATTTGAGATATATATGTATGTATATATATACAGATATAATAACAGTTATAAATTATATTAGAAAAATTACACTTTATACTTGTCGCCTTTGTTGTTGTTGCTACAAGTTGCCACATTTGTTAGAGCCACTCTGGGCGAAAGTTTTTTCTTTTTACTGCCGCTACTCTTCTTTATATATGTATGTATGTATAAAAATTGTGACTGAGCGGGTGAGAGTGTATGTGTTATGTGTTTGCGTGTATGTAATGCGACGCCCCGCATGACACACGAACAAAAAAGAACGCTACAGCAATGGCCGCTGTGTACCTTTTCATATGCACATGCACAAATGCATGCCCGTATGTGTATATATATGTATACGAATATGTATGGATGTATATGCGTATATATGTATACGCATGTACACAGAGCGGGCCCCGTAAGAAGTTTTTGTTGTTATATTGTTAATATTGGAAAAAATAAATATGGGAACAATTCCTTGTTAGTTTTTCTTTGCGTTAAGCTGGTTCTTTCTCTCTTCTTGGAATGTTGTTTGACTAGGGAAATGCGGGCGTGGTTGGCAACAAAAACAAAAACGAACAAGAATTTGTTGCGGAAAATATAGTTTTGTGCTAGCATGTTTTTTTTTTTATGTTTGTTTGTTGTTTTTGGAACAATTTCTCTTACGTTTCAGCGTGGGCGTGGTTTGTGGTTACGGAACATTTACAAATTACAGTTATTAATGGTTTATAACATTTCTGTTCAATTTCGTTGCTTTGTTGGTTATATTTTGTTTTTGTCGATTGTTGTTTCCCATATTTTGGGTTGATTTTTGTCTTTTTTTTGTTTGCTTTGCTTTTGCGTTTTCTTTTTTCTGCTTTTGCTCGCTTGGCGTCGTAGAGTTCCCGCTGCTTACATAATGAAGTGGTACAGTAGGTGAATAGATATGCATATATGTATATAAAATATGTGAAGGCATATATATATATATATGTACATATACTGGCATACACACATATACATATGGCTATAGCGCAATATGCGTGTGCATACACACATATACGTATAGCATTTATCGTATGCATATTTGTATATATATATATATATGTGGTATATATGTATGAGAAATAAATATTTCTTGTTTCTCATTTTTTTTTTTTTTTTTGGTTCTTTTTTGTACATTATATGCAAGCTGTCGCTCTCTTTCTCTCTGACTGTGGCCCTGGCCTCTGTATATGTCTGTCCCTTTCTCTCTGTTTCGCTCATAGACAGAATAACAAATACATTAAATAATTAAAAACTCGTCAACATGAGCGTTGTTAACAATTCAACAATATCTACTTGAATGATTTGTGAAAAGTGCAATCGTATACCACGAACACAAACCAGGGCTGCAAGCGCTCGAGGTGAATTTCGGTAGATAGTTTGGTTTCTGTAAAAGAGCTGGCAGCATTAATTAAGCGCAATTTTGTATGTCAATTTTTATCATGACGTTTCTGCGAGACGCCTACAATTGATTTTCCTAATGAATAAAATGGCAATATTAAATTGACCAATTCTGGACTGTAGTATAGTCGAAATTAATTTTACAGACTTGGCGCCACTAGTCCTTAGTCACATATATGGCAGCACTGCTATCGCTGTCCCTGGTGAAATTTGTCTTTCGATAGACAGCAGAGTTGCGAAAACATTTCTGCAAATTTGTGTAAATATGACAGCTATGCAGAAATGTTGATTTATATAGATAGAAAAAATTTGTATATATATATATAGTATTTAGGTTGAGGTGGTCAGCATTGCGGATATCGTTATCTTACCTTAGACATAGGCTTAGACCACTCTTTATTATGAATGCGCTTGCTAAATATTACTGGTTCTGCTTCAATACAAATAACTATTTTTATTTTTGTGAATATTTGTTTTTTGTTTTTTTGAAAAATGTTCTGCTGCGATGCATGTAGCACAGTAATGAACATTGATTTGTAATGGAAGCACATAAGTTACTTTTCTTTCGCTTGAGTGAAAAGTCAAGGCATGTTCCTTGCTGTAATATTTTATTTGAAATGCAAACGGAATCGCTTAGTGTGACCGTGTGTACTGCAGCAGCAGGGATGCATATTACGATATCGTGTTGAATTTGTTTTACGCTAGAGTTTATTGCAAAAA
Organism: Drosophila mayaguana; assembly: GCA_037075325.1. NCBI lineage: Eukaryota > Metazoa > Arthropoda > Insecta > Diptera > Drosophilidae > Drosophila > Drosophila mayaguana. The sequence continues at coordinate 451,250 of JBAMCG010000127.1, read as the reverse complement.
TAAATACTATTTATAAACTTGATTGGATTTATATAAAATAAACTTTTGCAACGGTTGAGTTGTGTGCGTTCAAAAGGTCTGTAGTAGTTTTATTGGAATTGCAAGCGAAACCGATCAGTGTGACCGTATGCGCTGATTTGAGATTTTACCAAAGGTCATGTTTTGCGATCGTCTGTGGGATTTTTTTATTTTGAGAACAGTTTTGAGCAAATGCATTAACTTTTTGGATTTTCCCTTGCAATGCATGCGCAACTTGATAATCTGCATTTGGATGATTTACCCTATTTGGAACGTGATCTTAACTTGCCACAAAAGGTAAGCAAATGCTATAACTCTATAATTCATATTCTATAAACAACATTTGCCTTTAGGTATCCTTGGCTTTTCTACTGTTCGGAGATCAGCACGCCTTGGCCACTTACATATTGCAGCGGCTGTTGGCGCTGATGCGCGCACCGCCAGCGGATCAGCTTCACAGTGATCTGCTGCGTCAGTACGCTCAGACGAATCCGGCCAATTGGCGTGGCCATCTGGTCGAGGCGCTCTGCATCATTGGCGCACGCCAAGTGCTCCGCAAATTGGGTTTTCGTTGGGCGGAGCTGCGCCTGCACTATTTACCCAATGTTCTGGAACTGACGCTGCACGTGCATCCGCTGCTGAAGGCCCTGTACAATGTTTGCGAACAGCTGACGGTGGCGCAGAGCGGCCGCTTAGTCCTGGACATCAACGACAAGCTGGCCCGAAGGCGCACCTCCGGCGGGCATGACGAACCTTTGCGCTTCTATGACTATTCGTATTTAGAGATCTTTCTGCTCGACTGGCTGACGCGTCATCATCTGCGTCTGGGCGACATCAACGCCATTGATAGCGATGTGCAGCTGCTCATTGAGTACTTCAAGTTCAATGACCTAAATTCCCTGGCCACGCTGCTCATCCAGACGGTCAACAGCAGCGCCAACGAGTCCAGCAGCAGTCCGCGCGTGAGCTTCGAGGCGGATGACTTTCAAAATGCTCCAGTTGCTCTAAGTACAACAGCAGCAGTAGCTGCTCCTGCTCCTGCTCCTGCTCCTACTCCAACTCCAGGTCCAGCGCCTTGCACTGCACCTGCTGCTCCGTCATCTAGCATTAGTAGGCAGCGACGCTCCAATGCTCTACAAGTGCGTCGGGTTAGCGCTGGAATATTGCTTATAATCAATCAGCATACCTTTCATCGCAATGTGAGCGAGGAGTTAATGGTGAGTAAGAAATCAAGTTATCAATTTAATTTAAGTGGACAATTATTAACATGTCATTGTGGATTATCTATCTAATGCACTTTATAATCTCAATCTATATTATTTTTAAATCCACATTCAAAAAGAATATCGATTAACACCTTTGCTTGGCCTATCGATAAATATGTAAATACTTTCAAATAGTTCTTTTTTGTCAATTTTTAGCGCATTTTGAATGTTTTTTAAGTTTGTATTTTTAGTGCCTAACGTATTCTCTTTCAACTGGCAAATTCAAAAAAAACAAGATAAAGAAAATTAATGGTTAGTATCTAAAACTAGTCGAACAAAATAGAAACTCAGTGAATATATAAGTTAATCATCCAATTGCTCATGTAAATCTAAATAAAACATATCGGACATCGATGCACAAAGCCCAAAATGACAAACGACTTTAATACCTTTTATTCGCGTAAACAATTCGCAGACATTTTTACCCAGCCAGAAGCTGACGCAACGCAATGGCACCAATGCGGATAAACAGCGTCTCATTGATGTTTTCTCGCCGCTGGGCTACGATGTGGAGGCGCACGATAACGTGGACCATTTGAAGATGATCGCCCTCATTCGCAGTGCCTGTGCCCGATCCCAGCTCCGGGATTCGCTGATTGTGTGCATATTGTCGCATGGATTTGAGGGCGCCGTTTACGGTGCGGATAGCATACCACTGAGCATCGAGGACGTCAAGAATGTACTCTGTGCCGACGAGAGTCTGCATGACAAGCCCAAGATGCTGCTCATCCAGGCCTGCCAGCAGAACGAGAAGCAGCTGAATACGGTAGACGACCTTCGATTGTTTTTAATCGAATTTATCATATTCAGAGTCTCGTTGTATGTATTTGCAGCGAAATGTGAATGCCACGACGCAATCGCCCAGCCAATTGGCAAACATGGTGGTGGCCATGTCCACGGTGCCGGGATTTGTTTCTCTACGGCACAGCGTGCAGGGCAGTTGGTTCATCCAGACCCTGTGCGACACTGTGCAGAAGCATGCGGAGAGGTAAAGAGGCTAATCCTTAACTCCAAAATTGAGCTCAGTAAACTGCCAGTTAAACTCATGCCGCGAATTTAATGACAACTTTTCTTTAAAGATCATCACATCAGATTCGAAATTGTTTTCTAATCCATGCCTAATATTGCAGCGATCACATCCTGGACATTCTTACCCTAGTTGCCGGACAAGTGACCGAGAAACGCGGCGATGAGGATCAGAAAATGGTGCCCATTGTTATCAATACATTGACACAGAAAGTTTATCTCTCTAAGGGCACCTGACGCGCATCCCAAGTGCCTCCGCTGCGGAAATTCTGACTTGTGCTAAAAGAGTTCAGCCAGATGCTGTTATCTCTGTCTGATTCGCTGCGCACTATACTGTGGAGCGGTAGGACAAAGGAAAGCTAATTGTTTAATAGCTTTTCATGTATAGCGTTGTTGTGAAATATATTCTATTTTTAAATCCGATCCTATATGGTATATACATAAACTTATTGCGTTAGTCTATAATCTTATATTGTGGTAGTCAAGATACATTCAAAATGCTCAAATGCAATCATTATCGATAATAGGTAGGATAGGCACAGTCTCTCGAGGAACTCGGCTAGATTAGCTCAGTTTAACTTTCTCGCTCATAGGTTTCCCCTGATTAGTGATATATATATATATGGTATCTATAAAAATCAGTCTAGATTCGACCAAATGCGAAAGTATACTATACAATAAAATAAATATATATGCCAAGCTAGCGTTATGAGTCACGTATCAAATAAGATTTCACATTCTAAAATAAAAAACGGTAAATTATTTATAAAAATTGATTATGTATTGTTGTGTGTAACAGGAACATTTTATTTGTGATATTCTCAAATTTTGAAAACATATTGTTTGTCTTTCATTTTTTTTTTTTTTAGATTTTTAGTGTGTAACAAACATTTTATTTGTGATATTCTCAAATTTTGAAAACATTGTTTGTATTTCATTTTTTTTTTAGATTTTTAGTGTGTAACAAACATTTTATTTGTGATATTCTCAAATTTTGAAAACATATTGTTTGCTTTAAATTTTTTTTTTTAGTTTTTTCGTTGAGGTTTTTACATTTTTTTTAAAAGATTTTTCGTTGAGGTTTTTCACATTTTTTTGCTGAGTTTTTCACTTGTTCCTTTTCCTTTTTGTTTTTGTGTTTTGTTTGTTATCCTCTCGTCGTATCACTTGGTTTAATAATTAAACCAACTTAAAGCACGTAACCGCGTTAGCCCCAGCGTTTACGTGAAAACCCGCCCTTAAATTACTAAATACCCCTGGGAATTGGGATACTAAACAAAGAAGAGGAACAAATAGAAATTATTTGTCCTCCGTAAAATTACAAATTAATCTTGAGCAGTCAACTTCCGAAGCTTAGCGCATAGCTTGCTATGTAACTTAACTTCCTGCTTGTTAGACAACTCGTGCTTGGTGATGTTCTTAAGGATCTTACCTAAAGTCTCCTTGCCTGCCGACTTGCCGAATTTGCCGTGGCAGTGCTTGAGTATCAGATCGATAATTTGAATACGACGGTGGGTGCTTGTCGAGGGCATAGGAATCTGGGTAGACAGGGTGATCATCAGTTGAGGAATGCCGTTCCAGTTACTGGAAAGGATGGCATCGAAAAATCCAGACGAGAATTGGCTCTTGCGATGACTGGCCCACTCTATGGCAAAGTCGTGAATCAGTGTCCAAATGGGCGTATCGATCACTTCCCCTTCTTTGTAATGGCTGACCAAATAGGCGATGCACTTGTCACGCCATATGGTTGTTTCGCTTTGGGGCGGACTTTTAGATTTTTCACCCTGCTGATCAAGCAGGCTCTTAATGCAATCGATTATCGGTGTTTCGTCACGCTCAGGTGTATCGCAGACAATCTGCAGGCTGTGCAAAGTGCGCATCGTCTTTTTGGCGGCCTCGAGCAGAGGCTGTAACTTGCTTTTCTTATCGCAGTGGCTCAAGAGCTGCTGCATGCAGACCAATGTATCCAGTATAATCTCCTGCTGTGGATGCGATGAAATGAAATTGTTCACCAGATCTAAAACCCGCACGCGCAAGTGCAACAAGGTGGTTTCCGCAATTCTCGCCGCCTTGGTGGGGCGCTTCTTCGAGCCTCTACCCTGCTGGCTGTTGCCCTTGGACTTTCTGTTCATCTGGAAGGCGGCCTCCAGCGCCTTGTTGAGCCGTTCACCCTGCTCCTCGGTAATATCGTTCCAATCGATGCTGCTGGCATCGTTATCATCATTCGCGTCCTCAAGTAGTGCTTTGCGCACATTCTCACGCACTACCTCCAGATTGGTACTTTCATCGGCATCCACAGCAGCCTCCTCCATATCATCATCATCGTTGTCGATGTCCATATCGCTGCCGTTTTCCAATTTTGAATCAGATTCGGGTTCCGAATCATCTTCATCATCGTCGGTGGTATCACCATCCTCGTCGCTATCCACAATGTTAATAGATAATAGATCAAATGGATTTTTGTTGATATCTAGAAGATCCAAGATCTGCTTCAAATTATCCTTGCCCAGGTGCGGGATCAATATGGCGCCGATGGAGTTAATAAATTGGCGCCAATAGCTGCCCGTTTGAAGCAATAATTGAAGTAAAGCCTCTGTGACGACCGACTGCCATGTGGGCTCCGATTCAGTGGGCTAATGAAAAAGAAGAAAAAGAATCAGAACAATGCCAACTTAGATCTGTTCATGGCAATAGAAGCCATACACTTACACTGGAATCGTTAGCCTGCAACTTAGACTTGATGGCATTCTCCTTGCAAATGAGCAAATCGTCTATTAAATCAAGTTCAATATTGTTATTGGGCATTAACATTTCGACCCCAATAAACATGATGAGCGCATCAAATATGATAACATATTTCTGGATTTTCTTGTTCTCAAATTGGATCGGATCCGATTCCACCACCTTTTGCACCTTTTCCCATGTTTTTCGAAATTCAGGAGTCAGTTTAATGCGTAATTTCGACTCGTTGCTTGGCTTTAATAGTTTAGGCATTATTTTTTTTAAAAGGGTTCGCAGCACCTGATTTAAATTCTTTAATTGCGATATTTTCACACCAAGATTGCCGACCAGACAGTTGAACAACGACTCCTTGCAATGTGAGGCTGCCTGGCGACTGAAGATGGCCGCATCGGCGGCTGTGCACTTCTTCAGCTCATCGTTGAGATAGAACACTGAATTGTTCAACAAAAAGTGCAGCTGGTTATCACGTTTGGAGTGCTTCAGCTGTTGCATCTGCTTAAGACAAAACTCGCGATCTCTTAGTGTCAATTGTTCACTGTTACTGGTGAAATATTCGAAATAGACATCGTATATCTGATCCACTCCCTCCGTGGTCAGCTTGGCGAGCAGGCTCTGACTGAAATTCGGCTTTCGTGTAATTATGTCTAGATTCAGCTGGCGCTCCAGCAAGGCACGTAGAATTATCAGCTTGGGTTCATCTGGCATAAAGCGTTTATTAAATAATAAAATAACTACCTTCTCAAATAGAATGCATGCATAGTTCAACTTATCCAGTGCCGACTTGGCATTGATACTCCGCGTTATAACAAGTTTTTTCGCAGCTCTAAGCTCTTCAACCATCATGGTTATCAATTGCTCCGTGGCAAATATATTCTTCAGCTTATTGACAGCCTCACGTCTGGTCAACTCCAAGTTAAGGATTATATTCGACAAGGTAGCCAGGAAGCAGATCTTTTCTGAGATGTTTTTAGCCGGCATCTTTTCGATAACATACTTCAGCCAATCTTCTATGACCTGGTTATTGCTGCATGTAGCTAAAAACTTACCATAACGATAGAATCTGTGATATTTGATCAAATCAGCTGATACGATAAAAAAATCGAATAAATCTTTGTATTGCGCCGGCTGTTTGCGCCATAGTATTGACTGCAGCTGCTGCAGAGACAGCACCGTTGGATACCGGCAATGCACCGACAAAAGAAGATCACAGGTGTGTATATTCTGCGCCGTTAGGGGCTTTTCTAGCTCTGGCTGCAGCATGCCCCAAACGAAAGTCTCGAAGCATGACACATCCACCTGGAAAGCAATAAATACACAGGCTGAATTTATAGTACAGTTAATTGGCGGTTAATTTTAGTTCTCACCTTATTGAACGAGCCGGCCATAACATCAGCACACATCGATGACAGATACTCGCGTCCTTTTAAATTTGGAATCAATATTGGATAGATCATTTTTACTAGATCTATAGAGGGTGATTCGAAATGAAGCGATTCCATAATGCACAAAATGGTAAGCAATTGCCCAATACCGGCAAGGGACTCCTCCTTGCCCTTCAGGCTGCCATTGTAAGGCAGTTCACGCTTTAGCAAAACCAACAAGTCAATTGGATTGATATTAGGCACTAGGCGCAACATGTTCATTATATAACCGGAGCTGGTAACCGCGGAATCCATGTCGTCAGCACCGGTGCAGCGTATCAAGCGCTTGAAAATGTAGGCGCAGGTGGCTGTGCGCTGTAAACAAAATTGTTGAAATCAATATTCACTGAATGCAGTATTCATTTGTATGTATATAATAGCTTTGGATGGTTGTCCAAAATATGACAAGAATTAAAAACAAATATGAATCTTTGTTTAAAATTTCTAGACTCTTGCTCTAAAGATGTAGGAGATATAATTTAATAACTGATTTTCGATACGGACAGATGGCTAAATCGCACTCGCTTCAAGTGTTCTTAACATACTTTCAATATATATATTTTCATTGTTGATTTTCTCATCTATACATAGATTTTGGGTTGATTTCCCAATTCCATTTTATTCACGGTCAACAAATTTAATTTTTAATATTATTTGACCATTTAAAAGTTACAATGTGAAGTAACTTTTTAAATTCTCTTACAATTTCACTTTGCAACTCTTAAAATTTGTATTGCCATTTCACATTTTATGAAAACTTTCTAGAATTCAAATAAGCTTTACGCCGCCATTTTTTACAGTTACAAGCAAAGTTGCATGTTGAGCAAAGGACGTTAAATTTTTTTTTTTTTTTTTTTACTTCTGTTTTATGTTACGGTAATTTAAATTTATAAACTTAATGCAATAATTGAAATATAAATTCACTGAATACAAACGGCAAACAGTAATTGCTAAAATGGCCAAATCTTATTGGCTTTAATTTTGGCAACTGTGATCGCCGCCATTTTTTGTGTTTTGACAGTTCAACAATTGTAAATTACATTTGTAATATTTCAATTATAAGTTCAAAAAAGCATACAGCTCACTGCAATTGCAATAAGGGCCAAATCTTAAAGATTTTCATCTTTAATTTTTAGCTGTTGCAAGTTGCATCTAACGGTAATTGTTGCAGCCGTCATTTTTTTAAAGAAAATATACGTTTCTTTTTTTGACAGTTCAAATATTGTAAAAAATGACCTCGAATGTTCTTAATGAAATGAGTTTGGGTACATACCGTAGCTAAGTCCTTCTCCATGCGTAATAGTGAAATCATGTAGTTTATATACTTCTGGGTGTTTAGTTCATTCTTCTCCTTCAATCTATCGAATATTTCAAATATGCCTTTATTGATCTTGTCCAAGTCAAACTTTACAGTATTTTGCTCCTCGATGACGTCTTCTGCAGTCTGTTCCTCCTCGCCATTCGACTTAACTGAGAGTTTGCGTTTCTTGGTTAAAATATTCTCACTCTCATTCTCTATATTTATGTTATTTTGGGCTCGCTTCGCCTTTATAGTGGACATCTCTGTAGTTGGCTGCAATTGCAGCTGTTCATTATCATTTTTGTTTTCCTTCTGATCTTCACGCAATTTTTTCATTGCTATTGTTGGTCTAGCAATTGGATTGTCCATGGTTTTCTTTACGCCCACTGGTTTTTCAATTTTTATTTTCATTTTGAGAAAAAAAAATTATATTTTAACAAATTTTTCGAAACTGCAGAAATTGTTGTTCACTCTACGAAGCACGTTTTCAAAGTGCTCGCTTTCTCACTGAATGTAATTCAGCTGTAATATGACGACGCACAGGGTTCTATGATCGGAGTTATCGGCTTATCGTTTCGTACTCATGGCAAGTATGCAGCCTACTACAATCGTTTGGTAATGACACATAAATGAATGCTGTATATTGAGGTAAACATATTGAAATATCATATCAATATTCAACAAACAAATAAAATAAAAGCAAGTAGAAAATACCTTATTATATCTTCAGTTACATGGTAAGTAAAGAAATGAATTAAATTTCTTTGAACTGCATATGCATTATGGAGAAATCGATTTTGGTTTTTAGATTACTTTCAGCCATTCTTTGGCAGTTGTGCTATCGCTGGAATAACGTGGAATTGAATCGATATTTGTCGCACAGCGATATTGGGGGAGAGCTGCATACTATTCCAAAACAGCTGTTGTTTGGGCGATTGCACGTGTTGCCAGAGCTGCATTTTATTTTTACCCTTATTTGGTTGTTGTTTTGGTATTTGGTGCTCGGCGGCGTCTTTTAACCGGTAATTGATAAACGTCTATTTGACTCCACAAAGAAGTAAAAACTCACCATGGGCAAAAACAAGCGCAACAAGCAGCAGCAGCATCAACAACAACAACAACAACAGCACCAGCAAGAGAATGAACAGATCAAGTATGCGCTAGAAGCAGCTGCTGCATTTGCTGCAAGTGATGCAGCCGTGGCAGCAGTTGCGGCTGCAGCAGCAACAAAAACAATAACATCGACAAATAACAAAAAGCAGGGAAGCAGCAGCAATGCCAACAATAACACAAAAATGCGCAACAAGCAGCAGCAGCAACAGCAACAGAATCGACAACAACAGCAACATCCACTAATAACAAAAGGCAGCCGCACACCCAGCCTCAAAGACAAAGTTCGCCGTGCATTAAATCAGCTCGCCCAGGACATCTTGGAGCTAGTGCAAATGCAGCCGGCTAATGCGAACGATGAATGGAAGCAGTATGTGGAGCTACAGGGGCTGCTCGATCGCATGATATTTCACGAGAAGCCGCTGCAAGAAGTTGTCTTTCCCGTCAAAGACGCCCAACTGACTGAACAGACACGATTGGCCAAGATTGAAGCCTTCAATGAGTGGGCACGGGCCGGCGGTGTGAAAACAGATTGTGTGGAAATTGCAACATTTCCCGGCTATCAGCTGGGCTTGCGTGCCACACGCGACATAAAGGTGGGCGAACAGGTACTCAGTGTTCCGCGCAAGCTCATCTTTTCGGAGGAACTGTTGCCCGAGAAGCAGCGTAAGCTCTTTCGCAATTTCCCCACCCACCTGAAGGTCACATATACCCTCATCATGGAGAAGTTACGCGGCGCGGACAGCCCCTGGCAGCCGTTCATCGATACGCTGCCCTCGCGCTACAACACTGTGCTCTACTTCACCGTGGATCAAATGCAACGTTTGCGTGGCACCTCGGCCTGCTCGGCTGCTGTGCGGCATTGCCGTGTCATTGCACGCCTCTACGCCTCCATGTACAAATGCGCCTTCATGCAGCTCGATGACAGCGTTATGGGCGGCATGGCAAATCTCTTCACCGAGTACGGTCTCTGCTACGAGCTCTATCGGTAAGTGCATGAAACGTGTTTCTTACATTTTCCCTGTTTACCCTTGAGTCGCCCATTTAACGATTTATTCAATTATCTACTTAAATATTTGCAGTTTCTCATGCTAAGCGGTATTCTGATCATCTAGATGTTTCTCTTTATTTCTCTAATTATAGAATTTAAATGGAATTAATCATATTTATGAAGACTCATTTCTTAATTCATTCTTTGAGTGGTTTAAACAGCCTTAGTCAATCTACTTAGATTCTAATGGAAAACAGATTTACAATTTGTATTGGTCAATTTTTATTTGCTTCCATTCAGCGTGAATGTTTTATTTCCCATCTGCTGCCTTTCAGCGCCTATGCGTTGATTGCATTCGAAATTCTAAGAATGCTGAAAGTGTTATTTTAAGCAATTGTTTTTTCTTTCAGTGTTTCAATGTACTTGTATGCTGCTGGCAGCAATTTATATGCGTATTTTGGGCTTACATCCGTTTCACATTCCAGCATTCCAGCATTCCAGCTTTACGCTGCTGATTGATCTGAGCATTTCCGAATAGCTTGAATTCGATTCAGCGCGTTTTTTATCGTTTGATTTCCAACGTTCAACTATTTTGTTCCAATATTTTATGGTATGAATTTCCCAATCATAAATTTATTTAACAATATTTTAAAATATTTTCTTTGCTATATTTTATTTCCACAAAAAAAAAAAAAAAAAAAAGGAAAGATAAATAACTAAAACTGAAAAACAAATCGTAACTTATTTACATGCTTAAACTTATGTATCTCTATTATATAACTTTAGATATATATTTTAATTTAGTTGGATTTCTTATATTTTTGTGAGCACAAAAAAAAAATCGTTTTTCGGAATTTTCATTTGTTCATTTCATAATTGTTTTATTTTATTTGCAGTTATTCTAATTTGCCAGTGTTGGGCAGCTTGCCATTTTTTCTAGTGCACATGGGGTATTGGCTATAGTATAGTTGTTGTTTTTGTTGTAGAGCAATGAAGTTGGCTTAGTTTGTTGTGATTCGTATCGATTGAAATATTTATTGTCGTCAAACATTACTTTATAAATTTTTTTTGGATTCCCAACTGATTTTTGTTATTTATTTTGGTGCTCGCCCTCGCCCTCTCTCGTTCTCACTCTCTCGCTCTCTCTTTCTATCTATCTATCCTTCTTTGTTTGTGCTCTAGCGAAACCCATTTCAAATTCTATTTGTGCCCCTGAAACGCAGTTTTTATTAAATCACCTATATCAACTTTTTAGATGTTTTTGCATTTTCTCGTTTCACATTTACTGGATCTTTTGTTTTATTATTTTTGTTTTAGGTTAGCTGTAGTTCGAACTGTAATTAGAGTCTAAGTTCTAAATAGTATTTATTTAAGTACGTGCTTAAGGCTAAATATGACACAGGCCTACAAAATTTTACTTTCATTGCCCATTATCTTGTTATTCATTTATTAAATTTTTACATATTTTAGAGAATCTGGATCAGATATTTTTGGTTCGGGCGCTTTCCATTCTGTTTCTGCCCTTTCAGGCGCGATAAGTGAGATATAAAGGAAGCTGGAATGGAACAGACTCTTCTTGTCTTTCTACCACTCACTCTTCTTCTTTACTTCTCTGTCTACTGAGCTTCCTTCATTTGCTTTTAAAAAGTTTCGTTTCCTATTGAGTGCTTTCTTTCTCGCTACGCTTCTCACTGCCATTGACAAAGTAGTTTCTTGAACTTCTCTTTGTTTTGCTATGCTTCTTCCTTAAGTTGGCTTGTTTCCGTTTGCAGTTTCTCTCTCTCTCTCTCTCTCTCTCTCCCTCTCTCTCTGTTGACTTGTCGTCAACCTGTCATCTGGCTTTCACATCTGTTAGTTTCTCATTTATGTTAACCAATTTCTTAATTTACTTACGTTTCTTTCTTCCCCTTTTGGCATTGCAGCTAACTTTTCTTTTTACTTCACTTCAGATTTTTCTTTACCCTCTACTTATTGTTTTTAGCTTCGTTTCCCAATTAGTTTTTCGCTGTGCTTTTCTTCATTTAATTTCACCTAAAATTTGATCTCTCTTCCCTGTCTTCCTCACTCTACTTTCTCTCCAGTCTTTTACTAACTTCTCATCTCAACTTGTTTGCATCTGTTTTTAAAACGATTTGTAGGACAGTGCCATATGAGCCATAAGCAACGACTATTTGTTCCTCTTCTTCTTTCTTCCTTTCGTGTCTTTTACTATGCTTAATGCAACGACACACACACAAAAAAAATCCACTTCTCTTAAATTCATAAACTAGCATATTTTCTGTGTATATTTAGATTATGTTTATATTTTATATATATATTTATATATTTATAGTTTATATAAAACTTGGCCTAAACGGAGCGAATACCATCAACGGTTCTCTAGGGGTGTGCGGGAGTGTGTGTATTTGTTATCTAGAGTCTAGTGCTAAATTAATTATCGAATGATTTGCGCAACGTATCGAATAGGTATTCCTGCACCTCGGGCGAATTGGGATCCATGGTATTGAGTTTTTGATGCGTGCTGCGCAGTGTTAATGCCAATGAATTGACGCCACGCCCAGCTGCTGTTGCGGTGGCTGTTGCTGTTGTGGCAGCCGCGCCAGCAGATGTGGCTGTTGCAGCAGCCGCAGTCGATGTTGCTGCTACCGCTGTTGCTGCTCCTGCTGTCGTCACGGAGCAGCCCTCGCGGCTGAATAGCAACGAGCTCTGGCGCTGCAGCTGATGTGAATGCTGTTGATGCTGATACTGATGGTGCACGGGCGTGTTGCACGACACTGTGGCAATGCCGAGTGCAGCATTTTGCGGCTTGTGGCACATTTCGCTGCTATTGTTGCTGCTGCTGCTGGCGATGACGAGCTCCTCCATGTGCTGGCGCAGCGAGGAGCGACGCGAGGCGTTCGCCGTTTGTGCCAACTGGGGCAGCTTACTCTTCATCGCATTGTAGGTCTTCATATAGCTCGTTTTGCGTTTCCGATGCTGCTTCCAGCGGCACACCACAAAGATCACCATCAGCGTGGCCAGCGAGGTCAGCACAATGGCTGCACTGGCCACCAGCGCCGATCGTATGCCCGCCGGCATGCTCGCGTAGAGACTGCTCAGATGCTGTTGCGACATTGTTGTCGCCGCGGCTGCCGGACTACGGCGGAAGCCATGCCCGGATAGCTCCAAGTCAAGCAGGTCGTGGGCACGCGCCACCTCATTCTCAATGGTGTCGATGACATCGCTGTTGTCCTCGCTGGGCGCCAGTTTGCTCACATTGCCGCTGTTCGCACCGCCAAATGCATTCACACTTAGATCAATGTCCATGCTGTTGCTGCTATCGTCCTGCTCCTGCGAGCTGCCTGCGTTGCTGTCCAACAGCAGGCGTGGCGGCGGCAAATAGTACGCGTTCCGCTTATCGTCCGCATTGGCACCGCCAGCTCGAGCCGTGGCTAGCGAGGCGAGCGCCAGTGTTTTCCACGACGGAAAGAAATTGAGCGACTTTTCGCCGCGCGCCTGCTGTTGTTGCTGTGCTGTGGGTGTGGCTGATAGGGATGTTTGGGCATAGGCGGGTCCTAGGGAGAGACATCAAGAGAAATTGTTAATAGTGTTTGGAGTATAAACGGATTTGTTTTGTTGTTGTGCGGCGTTTACAGCGAGCTGTGGCTTGTGTGCTTTATTACCAGGCATGATGGCATATTTGGTTTATGTGTTATCGATAAATATCGAGCTACAAATAGGTTGGCTATCAACTCTATATATAGCATACTCAACAGAGCGAGGCATTGATAGCTATACAGACAATACAGCTATATCATATATTCTTGTGTTATCGATCAATTTCTACAAGTTGAATTGAATCATCAATTAACTTAATGTAGCTAAGCAATGTCAAAATGATCGGTTATCGCTCGTTGGCCAGCTAGCAAAGTCCAAAACAACATCTATGTCAAAATTGCGCAGCTTTAAATCAATTCATGTGCCATCGATATTTAATCGAATCTAACATGATCCAGAAATTGGGAATATAAGCTCAAATATGATTATTTTTAAAATGGTTTTGAAATACTATTAGCTCATTTGGATTGAAACAAGTCTAGTGCTAGTTATCGATAACATAGAGCTGATAAATCAAAATAAAAAAAAAAAAACGATTTACAATCCCAATAGCTCCAATGTTTATATGATTGTGTAGTAAACTTTACACTATAAACCAATCGATAAGAGTGCTTCAGTAATAATCGATAACATAAAACGTACGTCAAATATGCCCAACAGTCCCAGCGATTACTTACGTCTGTGCATTTGGCGTGCTGAGCTGCTGCCGCGCACTGCTGTGTGTGTGTTTGTTTGTGTGCCTTCCCGATCAACAATAACAACAACAACAGCAGACAGACCGATAAAAAAACAAAACAAAAACAAATTAAAGAAAACAATAGTGAATTGATATTGGAAATCATAATCATGAGTCGATAAATGGCAACAGCTCAGCAGGCGCCAAATACTCGCGCATCAGCACACGCTCACTGCAGCAGCTGTCGGCGTCGCTGCTCGCGCTGGCGCTGGCGTTGACGTCGCAGCCGCAATGCAGTTATACCTCGATTGCGATTGTTATCGATGCCATCGCGGACACCATCATCGACATTCTCATTATTCGGCTCAATATCGATAATCGATGTGAAATAACTGGAGCCCTGCGAATCCGTTTTAATCTCATCCGGTTTCACGCTCTTCAAATCGATCAAATTGAAATGCGGAAAATTCTCAAACGCCGTCACAATATCCATATTATCCTGCAGCACCACCTTCTGGCCGGGATAATAGCGAGATTGTTCACTGCCCGAGCTGAGGATCGTGGATAGATGCAGCTGACTCGAGCCTCGTTTGCGATGCTCGATCAGCTCCTCCAGCGTCATGTTGCGCTGCTCGAGCACTTTGAACAAACGATTGCCCGAACGTCGATCTTCGATTAGCTCGAGCAGATCCGTGCGATCGTCCACATCATCGACGAGCAACAGCGGCTGTTGTTGCTGTTGCTGTTGCTGCTGCTGTTGTTGTTGCTGTTGTTGTTGCTGTTGCTGTTGTAGCTGCTGTTGCTGCTGTGTGCGTATGCGTTGCTTGGTTGGTCGCGCTGTTGCTGTCGGCGCTGGCAAGCGTATGTGATGCGTATTACTTTCGACTTCATCGAAAAAGTTCTCCAACTCATCGTTGCCCTCCTGTTGCTCCTCGCTGCTGTTGTTGTTGCTGCTGCTGTTGTATGTTGCCGCTGTGCTGACTATGTTGTCGTTCAACTCCAACTCAACATCTTCTATGCCTTCCACGGAATTTCTATCGTAGTTGCTGCCAATAATATTATCTCGCAATCGCTTCGTTTGCTCTCTGCTGTTGCCGTTGCTGTTGCTATTGCTGTTGCTGCTGCGTGTGCGATAGCGTGTTTCTGTCAACAATTCGCTGCTGTTTTCTTGCTCAGATATATCTGCTGCAGCAACTGTTGCTGTTGCTGCTGTTGTTGTCTCCAGCCACAGCGATTCATCCTCAGTTTGATCTGTTGCAGCTGCTATTGTTGTGCCTGCTGTTGCTGCTGCTGCAGTTGTTGTAGTTGCTGCTGATGTTGTTGTTGATGCTGGTGTTGTCGTGCTGCTTGTTGTTGCTTTGAACAGTCCATGCGGCTTAAGTGTGGAACGCATTTGCTGTCGCTTCTTGTAAAGCGGCAATCGTGTTGTTGTTGTTGTCGTTGAGCTGCTAGCAACAGTTGTTGCTGCTGTGCTGCTGCTTAGGCGTCTAGTGCTGCTGCTTTCGCGCGACGAGCTGCCAAATAGCTTTAAACGCTGCAATGCCGGCAGCTTATTCGGCTTGGGCTTGAACAGCTCCTCCCGCGAATCCTCTAGCTGCTGTTGCTGCTGCTGCTGGTCCTCCTCCTGCGCCAGAAACGCGGCGGGTATGCGTCGCACACTATGCTTGTTGCCGTTGCCATTGCCATTGCTGTTGCTGTTGTGACTGGCTGCTGCCGCTGTCTTGGCCTGGCTGACAGCTGGCGCCACCGCTGTTGTCTGCAGCGCCAGCAGTGCATTCTGCTTGCCCTTGAGCAGATCGTCGAGCGATAGATTCTTCTGCTGCAATATCTCGCTGAGGCTGAGGCCGCCCGAGTTCTTCAATATGTTCTTCAGGTCAACGGACGTTTTGCTATTGCTTGTGGCAGGAATTGGCTGCTGCTGCTGCTGCTCGTGGTCTTGTTTTTTGGCCTGGCCATAGGGTCGACGGTAGGCCTTGCTGCCGCTCAAGGGTGGCGCCTCCGTCTGACGCAGTCGCTGACGTTCGCGCTCCCTTTCTAGCGCCGCCATCGGCTCGCGTATTGGCAACTGCTTGCGCCGACCAGCTGCAGCATCCTCCACATGGCCGCGCCAATAGGCGCCATTTAGCTCGCCCTCCTCCTCGTTGGCACCCATCGTGGCCAGCGGCAGTTGCGGACGTCGCTTTCGTTTGCCTCCGCCTGCGCCTGCACCTGCTCCAGCTCCAGCTCCAACTCCTCCGCCCCCCGGTCGTCTACGTGGCACTGCTGCAGCTGCCTCCGGCATTGATTTGCCATCGTCCACAATGAGTGAGACGCCCGTTTGGAGCAGCTGCTGCAAATGATGCGAAAGAGAGAGAGAGAGAGAAAGAAGGAGAATGAGAGAGAGAAACATTGTTATCAGATGCTGCAAAAGAGATTTATTGCGCCGGTTAGCACATGGTCAGCGTTTCGATTGGCTTTCATTGATTGATGGACTGCATTGATTAATGACATTTCTGAATGCAGCAGCAATCAGTGTGCCAGCGAGTGTGGGTGTGTGTGTGTTTGTGTGTGTGCGTAATCAATTTAACACTACTTTTCGCATATAATCGATAAACAAATGCAATCGTTTGTACATATATTAAAGTTGCAAATGAGGTAAAAGTTATCATTGAAAAGTATTGAGCATGTATCGTTTATCGATCGGTGCACTTTTAAGCTTAAATATTGTTAATAAATAATCCTAAAGTGGCTAAATGTAGGTAATCGATATATGTTAATAATTGTTCGTTCAATATGAACGATATGCTGGTATTTCATGTTTGTTGGTTGGCATTTGCTTTAATATCTGTAATATCGATAACTGCAAATAGTTGTAGGTTAATTTATAATCCATAATGCTTGCTCTATAGACCATTAATCGAACTATTAATAGCTGATACTAATATCTTTTAACTATGAATTGTGAATGTGGTGTTATCGATAACTTATATAATTTAGTCAAAATCTTGTTAATGAATAAATGATAATAACTTCTCATTATTCTGTTAGCCGTAGTTACAATTACTGCAAATAGTTCATTAAATAATTTAATCGATAATAATCGAATTTCCAATAAAATTTTGTTCAAATATCTTTAAATCATAGTTGTCATAATTGTGGTCTCGCCAGCTTTAATAGTCTGCCTGAATATCTTTAATCGATATTAAACTGCACAACTTTGATTAGTGCTCATGGATAATGTTGGAAATTGCGCAAATGATGTTATCGATAACGGCTAATAATAGTTTGACTGATTTATGCGCTATTAAATTTGATTAACTCTTTCGACCAGCCAATCAATGTTTGCTAATTTCTCGGCTACATAATTGCCTTGAGCATATCGCCATATCGTGGCAGACAAGCTGTCCAAACTTCGTAAACTGCCCGAATATCGAAATTGCATAGCAGATAGAGATGGCAATGCGGCAGAGTGAGAGAGACGCCATGGATTTAGCTATAGCCATTGACAGAGCTGCCAAACCGTGACTTCGGGCGCATTTCCGTTCACGTAATTAATTTTCAATTTAGCGCCAAACCCTTGCCACCCAAACAGGCAACCTGTCAACCACCCAGCCACCCAACCACCCAGCCACGCAGCCACCCAGCCACCCGACCACGCAACCAATCTCCCTTAACCCTTGCGCCTTAGGCCCAGGTCCCTCGCTTTCTGCTCTGATGTCTGCATAAGTAGCGTAAAAGCTAGACTGATTATTCGCAGTCGGATTATTAACGTGCACGGGCTTTCCTGTTCCTAGTCGCAGCCCTGCCACGCCCCCTTGTTTTGCCTGAGTAATTGGCAGGCTCCAATGGCAACTCTTTCTCTTTTGCTCCTGTTTCTGGTCTGCTCGTCCTTCTCCTACTCCTCTCTTGGGCTATCATTCTTTTGCCCAGCTCTAATCAGTCTAATGCAAATGCCGATTTGTGCATTTATGAGCTTTATGAGTGTTGTTGTCTATGTGGGCGTGGGTGTGAGTGTGTGTATGTGTGTTGGTCTGTGTGAGTCTGCGGTTTGTGCCTTGTTGCCCATATTAATGAAATTGATAAGATTGATTTTTGATGACCCACTAAAAGGCTTGTTTTATTTGTATCACGCGATGTGGAATGCTTATAAAGGATTATATATTGAATGTGGTATATATGATTATATGTATATATTCTATTTATAGAATATATATTAGTGAAGCTAACTTCATTTAATTTTCTTGGGTATTTAATGCCAAGCTATTTGAAACCTTTAGTATCTTATAACTGTATGATATAGAAAAAAACATAGTATATCTTATATAAGAAATATGAATACGATATAATCGAGCAGATAATTGAATCAATAATTCAATTATTTTTTAAATTTAAGTTTTAATCATTTTGAATCTGATTATATATATTGTGGTTTAATGAGCATTTATTAAACCTATTGCCTTCTATATATTGTATTTATGTCTATCTTGATACTTGAATTCATTAAAGGCAGAAAAACTCGGAAACTACCTGAGCGAATAATTAAGTTGAAGGCTAATGACAAAACTAAATTGTTGACGTAAAAGTTAAGCAAACAAAGCGTCAAAAACTTCCTGCGAAACTCATTACACAATATGCTAGCCAAAAAACAAGAGCAGACATAAAGAGGGAGAGCAACGGGAGAGCGAGAGAGAGAAAAGCGAAAAAGTTTTTGCGACAACTGCAAACAATGCAAAAATAATGTAAAATTGAAAACACAAACTCATTCTGTCGCAGTCGCAGAAAATTTCAAAATGGAATGGAACAAGAACGAAATGGCATGGAACGCCGTTGACAATGCAAGCAACATGGGGAAAAAAGGTGCAGAAATAAAGGCGCTATGCTAGCTTGAGCGAGAGCGAATATATATTTTCTATTTCGATAACATATCGATCAGTAGATTTGAATATATATATTTATCAATATGAATATATATAGTTTTTCTGGAGTATGGGCAATTGCTTAGTGGAATATTTTCTGATAAATTGCTGATTTTTACAAGCTTACATAAAGTCCCTTTAGTTTTCTTTACTTTTGTTACGCGCTCATCTCTATAGCTTCATAGATCCAATTGGGATTGCTGGACAAAAGCGCATTAAACGCGTTTCCTCTTAAATCAGTTGAGCTGTCTGGCAACGCTCGCTATGTGACATGTTGTGTTGTGGTTGTTTTCGTTGTTGCTGTTGTCTACCTTTCAAATTGGATGAATACCAGCAAAAGCCCTAGATGGCAAGTTTTACTCTTTTTTTAGGTTTTGGGTTTGGGTAGAGGTTTTTTTTTTGAATGTCCATTGAAAATGGTCAAGCAGGGTATGCGACATAGCTTGAATAGGAGAAAATAGAACAAGTGAAGTTTATAATTGATAGAAAGCTGTTTCGATATTTATCGATTTGTACAAGCTATCTATAGCTCTAAAACTTATGGAGCTGTAGAGCCTAAATTTGCAAAGCAAATTCTTGAATATTCTTATTATGTAGTGATATAGGGTATGTTGTCGTCGCTTATTTAACGACGAGTGCACTCTTGTTTCAATTTGGCCAAGTTTTTGGGTGCAGAGATTGCATGCATAATGAAGATGGACGTCAATGGCAATCGAATTGTTTCATTCCGCAAAGTTTTAAACAAAGATCCCAAAAAGCGAATAGGAACTGAGCGCAGCTCTGCCACAGTCAGCCAGCCAGCTAGCCAGTCAGCAAGAAGAAGAGCTCTTACTATGGAATGAGAATGAGAAGACGCTGGAGAAGAAGGTGGCGGCAGACGGAGAGGCAGAGGCAGAGGTAGCGGCAGAGGCAAAAGCCTGTGCATTGGGAGCAGCTTTAAAAATGCAATCCAGCGCGTGTTATTTTTGCTTTTTTGCTGTGCGTTGTTTTTTGCAGTGCATTAAATCACATGGAGACGTTCGAGAGAGCGAAGGAGAGGCTGAGAGACAGACGCCGATGTGGCATGTGTCTATGTGCGTGTTGACAGCAATGGCAACACTTTAGAACTTGGCCTGTCAGCAACAGCAACAGCAACAGCAGCCCTAAACCAATAAGAAAGCTCTAGTCGAGACTGTTTGACTACGAGATACCCTGAACCCTTCGAGTAGCTGATATTTGGACGATATAATTTTATAACTTGCTCGACAAGGTTTTAAACGGAAGTAATTATCGATTTTTGGAGAAAAACTCGATCTGCGCGTGATATATACGGACCTGAGAACAACATATCTCTCATATCTTCTAAGATCAATGCGTTTGAACATACGAACGGATAGACATAAAGACGCCAGACGGACAAGGCTAAATCGACTCAGCTCGTCGCCCTGATCAAGAATATATTTATTTTATGGAGTCTGCCACGCCTCCTTCTGACTGTTACATACATATAACAATAGTATTATACCCTGATTTTCCATTGAAAATGCTTTCAGGGTATAAAAAGTTAGCGGCGTTTTTATAGTCACATGAGCTCACTTACTGTTTTTTTCAAATACTTGCTCAGCAGCTAAAACAGGGTATATTGGCTTTTGCATTCACCGCTCTTTCGGCGCTTATTCGTCTGATTCGTCTCTTTCTTGAGAAACTTCAAAAGAAAAAGCTAAAGCTAATCTCTATATGCAACTTCTTTCGCCTGTGTTAGATGGTTTAGATGGTGGAAGAGAAGAGAGAAGCTCAGTTAAGATCCTTATACAGTTTGCATCTCTAAAGCTTGTTTCAAAAATATAAATTTTTTGTTTTGTGTTAGCGGGCGTTATGCAGTCGTTGAGTCTCTGCCTCTCTGTTTTCTAAATTTTTTTCTTCGAAGTTTTTGTTGTTGCTTCTATTACGCTTTGTCATTTTTTTTCTTCTTGTACGTGCACCTTTTGACCCTATTTCTGGGCAGCGGGCAGTATATTGCCCTAGCTGTTGAGCTGCAGCATCTTCTTCTAGTTTATCAATGCCATTGTTGTTGTTGTTGTTGTTGTTGTTGTTATTGGTGCTGTCTGATGCAGTCGATAAATGTCAATGTTAGCGTTAAAGTTGTCATCGGGCGTGAAACAGAGAAAGAAATGCATAACTCCCTCACGTCTGAGCGCTGCGTTGCAGATGATATAAAGTTGACGTGGGCTGTGTCTTTATTTTGTAATAATAGACGAAAGTCTGGCAACGCCAGCAACTTTAAACTGGCCCTAAGCCATAATGATATAAATAATTTATGATATCCCTTTCATTCATATCTCTAAGTGCTGCCAGGTGGCAGCGCTGTATTACTTATAGCTTGAGACTTGAGACTTTTAATTGAAGTCTGAGTCTCAGTTAAATTTTTCACACATTTGGCTCAGCAAATATTTAATGTCAATGTCAAATATTTAACGAGCACTTACTAAATTTAACTAGTACTAGGGAAGTGGAAGTGGAACGAAATTATTAGCTCAATAAAGTGCTTGTAAATTTTTTCAAGAACTTTTACTATGCACTCAAGTTTTTACTGGACGCATCAACTCAGCTCAGTCTAATAGCTGTGCAAAATATTAATGTGCTTGTCAAACTTTGTAGAAATAGAGCTACAAAAATTTTTCTATGATTGTCAATAAAATGGCAGTGCAAGTAAACATGAAAAATGTGGAGGCGTAGTGGGGTCTATAGTGGCTCTACAGCGTCTTTGGTTGCCGTGTTGTCCTCTGCTATATATATTGGGCTGTAATCGATTTCTAGTTTAGCACGATCAAGACGATGCGCCGTGATGTAGAATATATTACTTATACATATGAGTAGAGATTCATAGAGATAGATAAATGGAGAGGAAACGGGACGTAACGTTCATCTCTTACAAAGCGAAATCTATTGATCCATTTGTCTCCAATTATAATATTGGACTGCGGAACATAAAACTTTTATTCGAATCGAATTGTTGAATGTGAACTGAAACGTTTAATACTTCAAAAGTCGTGTTGTTAAGATATAAAATTTGAATGCTTTGGAGTCAATACCTAATGATAATAAAAAGCAAGCTCTTTATAGAATTTCGAGTGCACATATATAAAAAAATATAAATATATCTTCAATAGATTACTATCTATAGCTATCTATCCTATATTGTTCATCAATCAATTAGTCAGTAGACAAAAGAGTTCTCTAAACAATCTGTAAGTCTTAAGTCTTATTAGCGAGCTTGGTAGCTTTGTACCTTTACTATATATATATATATATATATATATATATATATATATATATATATATATATATATTTATATACATTTATAAAGCAATAACTCGGTTAAGTTTGATGCACTTATCAAATATACAAGTGAAATATTTTGGCAATTTATGGCAGCTAAGACCCGCTCAAAGGACATTAATGGTCTCCTACAAAGGACTCAAGTGCTGCGGGGGTAGGGTAGGGTACTTTTCTGGAATTGTTCTTATTGTTGGGGGAAAGCCGCAAAAAGCTGCTTAGTCCCTGTTTGTCGCGTTTTGTTGTTGTTGTTGCTGGCGATGTTCAGCCAAAGCATGCAATAGACCCGCCCAAGCCTCGTTGGCTTGTGTTCGCCGCCACTGACCGTGGCAACCCTTTTGACTTCGTCTTCTTCTTGTTTCTTTCTCTCTCTCCCTCTGGTTTTTTTAACCACTTCAAACAAGTTGCTGCTTTTCATAATTAAATTGAAAAATTTATGCGCAATTAAATGGAAAACTTTGCTTTGTGGTCCAAAGCCACGCAAAATCCAATGCGAGGGAGAGGTAGAGAGAGTGGCAGAAGGGGAAAGAATGAGAAGGGAGGCAGAGAACGACTGGCTATAAATAAGTGTAGCTGCATGTATTTGACTAACGCATACCCTGTACAAATTTGTATGCCCTGTAAGCGTTCAGCTTTGTCTCTCTCTCTAGTCAAATAATCATATCTGACTGTTTTACAACTTTTCTAATATGAACTGTGTATAGCTAGCCGATAGCTCTTTTTTACAGGGCATATGTCAAGTGCAACTGCAGATGGCCAAAGCGCAATGTCTGTGGTCTGCTGAATTATATAATTATCGCATAACGTAATGACTTCTGCTATTAAAACTATCCTTTTCTATTTGCTTTCATCCTTCAGCTGGGCCGTGTCCACGGTGACAACGCGTCAGAATCTGGTTCCCCGAGTGCTGGGCGTTGAGGACGGCGGCGAGCTGTCAAGTCAATTCGAGGGCTTTACCGAAGGAGCCGATGGCAAGCAGGAGATACCGTCGAATGCCGCCAATTTGCCAATGTCGGCATTGATACCCTATTGGGACATGGCAAATCATCGTTCGGGCAAAATCACCTCGTTCTATGACCAGGCTGCAGGGCAAATGGAATGCACAGCCCAGGAGGCGTACAAGTCGGGCGAGCAATACTTTATCTATTATGGCGACAGATCCAATGCAGATCGACTGGTGCACAATGGGTGAGTATTCGTGAGTCTAGTAAACTCTGTAGCTTACTCTCTCATTCTCTTGCTCCGTTTGCCTAGTTTTGTGGACATGCAGAATCCGAAAGATTATGTGCAAATACGCTTGGGTCTCAGTCCAACGGATGGGCTGGCCGAACAGCGTGCCAGGCTGCTCGCCGAACTGAACATAGAGCGTAAGGCGGAGCTGCGTGTACTGCCCGCACCGGAGCACATATCGGGCGAGCTGTTGGCATTTGTGCGCGTCTTCAATATGAGCAAGGAGCAGCTGGAGCATTGGTGCAGCGACTTGGAGCGCGCTGTCGACCTGCTGCACATCGATTGCGCACTCGAAACGGACCTAGAGACACGCACCTGGCAGTATCTGTACCAGAGGCTCAAGCTACTGCTCGGCGTCCTCGAGGCGATTCTCAAGGAGGCCGACGAGCTGAAGCAGCTCGAAGCTCTGCAACAGCAGGCCGACGCATCTGAAATCGATATTATGGTCCTACAATATCGTCGACTCGAACGACGCATACTCAGCGATGCGCTTCAGTACGCACAAGAGCGCCTGAAGGTCTAAGATCTAGCTCAATATATGAATATATATTTTTTTTGCCCCCATACAAAGACTACGAAGCCTATCCTAGTAAAACCTAAGAAATCAAATTAACAATACCATCAATTAATTGAATTGGACGGCTCTAAATTGGGAGTTACATAGATATTTTCGTGCTTGAATTTAATTAATTTATTTGTCAATCAATTTGAAATTTTCAAATATTTGCATCGCATAAATATTCTCGATATCATCTGCATTAAATTATTGCTTTTATTTTATTTTTTTTTTAATATATATATACATATATATAGAGAGAGAGAGAGAGAGAGAGTTTGCTAATGATTTTTTAATTCATATTTGATTAATGTCATTTAATAATTGTTTTATGTTTGTTTCTTGCGCCATATGAAATAAATGCAATTAATACCATTTGGACAAAAACTTTGATGAATCTTGAGGGAGACTCTCTTGAGAGAGATTAGGACTAAAATTCGATTCCAATTGGATAGAAAGTGAATTCAATTCACAGTTTCGTAAGAACTAAAATAATTTCAATAGGCTTATCTTGCATGCACAATTGATATTGATTGAATGATTAAAGCAGATGACTCTATTTGGAAATATGGAACAATAACAGCAATATGCAACAAAACACCTGGCATCAAAAACAATATACAAAAACAGGAACATAAAACATATACATGATACACAGCATTTAATCAATCAATATTCAATAGCAACATTCAACATTCTACACATAATATGTAACCTACAACATGCAACATGCAACATATCATCAACAAAGAGACAATCTATATAAGAATTTTTTTTTTTGGGGTTGTATATTGTTGTGTTTGATGTGCTGTACTTATATCTATTATCTTATCTTATATCATGTGTAAACAAAGATACATCATGCAACAGACTCATATATAACATGCAACATATGACTGGCGCTATGCAACATACAATTATCAACAACAATATACAACATCAACTCAATAACAGGACACAATAATATACAACGAAATATGAAAATCAAGCACATCAACAGCTACATCGACCTCAGCCATTAGCATTGAAAGCAGCATCAATATTAGCAACAACTAACAGGCAACGACAACAGCTCTGGCAACAACATGTGAGAGCAACCACAACAAACAACGATAAGAAAAAAAAAAAAAAAACAAAGGAAAGAGAAATGGAAAAGCATCAACTACAAAATGGGCGCATCCAATGCAAATGAGCATTAAAATAAAATCGCCTTAAAATGTATGAAAATGCGTTTAAGTGCTTAAGTAGCATATACCCTACACACACACACACACACACACACACACACACACACACACACACACACACACACACACACACACACACACACACACGCAGCCAGGCAATTACCAAAGACACATTGAGACGTAGCATAGAGCATCTGGATTAAAACAAGCCTTGCTTCTAACCACGTGTCCATGCGGCCGCCCCTTTGTGTCACTGTTGCTGTATGTGGTCTATACATACATATGCACATGTATGTAAGTATATATAGATATACATACATGTGTGTGGTGTTCGTAGATTTATGTAAAGCATTGCTGCTGTGCGTCGGAATACGTGCGTTCGAATCTTGATGAGACGCAGACAGGCAGACAGGCAGACAGGCAGAGAGATGGGCCGACACAGACACAGGAACGAATGAGACAATTCAAATATGCCATAAAGGATACCCTAAAAAGGACAAAGGGAAATGTTTCAAAATTCACTTTGTGGCTGGCAATGCGAAGCCAATTGTGAATTATGGCCAGAAATCGTAGCAGATGCAATTCAAGTCGATTAGAGTTTGTGCTTTCCTCTGTCTCTACGAATTTTCATCTGTCGAAGTCCGTTTTTCCTATTAAGAGTTTTTAAATGGATTTGCATTCAATAGAATTGTAAGCTACATTTTCAATGATGAGTCCTTCATTTGCATGGTAAATCATTCAGTTAATCAATCTTTTAGTTAGCCAGTTAGTTAGTCTGTTAGTTCAAGGCTGTGAGCAACAAGACAGTTATAATAATCAATCAATCAAGCATACCATATCCAACTCCAACTGTCAATCTGTCTCTCATTTAATCAGTTATTAAGTTATTTAATAATTTAGTTAATTAGTTAGTTATGCTTAACAGTTCGTTTAAGTAATTCCAGTAGCCAAGTAGCTAACAATCAATCAGCTAGTCAGTCATAGTCAATCAATTAATCAGTCAGTTAGTCTGGCTGATAACCTGTTAGTCAATTCCTCAATCATTCAGTCAGCCAATAAGTCAACTGACTTACTTATAAATTAACTAATTGACTGACTCGTTGACTGATTAACTGACTAACTGACTAATCAGTCAACACGTGAATCTGTTAGTCAGTCAGTCAGTCAGTCAGTTAGTTAGTTAGTCAATCAGTCAGTTAGTCATTGTTCCAGACTTTCGTCTGTTTCCCTGTCCGTCAGTCAAGCCTAACAGATTTTCAAATTCGGCAAAACACAATTATCGATATATTTGTATCGATAAATCCAACCACTAAGATCAAGCAAGCAACCTAAGTCACATTAGAGATCCACACGCACACACACACACGCACACACACACACGCACACACACACACACACACACACACACACACACACACACACACATACTTGCCCGTGTGTGCTGTAGTTTTGCGTTTTGGTCCACCCTCAGATTGAAGCGGCTTAGGCGAAGGCAAAACCAAAAGAAAAATCTTTAGAGCCCGATGGGCGTGTCCATCTACTAATTGCTTGACAGCAACAAATTGGCCAGTCCAATTAGCAATTTTAAGAGAGGTCGGCATGGCTGGTGGTGTTGATGATGGCTCGTCGGCGGGTGGTGCAAGTTTAAGTGATGTGATTGCAATTTCGGCTTTGGCATTTGTGGAGCAAATGCAAAAAGTCAGCAACGAGGCGGCAGCGAGCAAGGCAACTGAAACAGCTGCAGCAATGGCAATCGATGGCATAAGCCAAACTAAATTGCTAACAGGATACACACACACACACACACATACACGCTGACACACGCATACATATATTTCAATCAACTGCCTAAACACTTTTCAAATTGTGCAATTGAATTGAAAACGCGAATCTTTCGCTCTCTCTCTCGCTCTTTCTCTCAATATGTATATATATCACGGGTTTCTATTGGTTCAGTGGGTTCAGTCCCTGTGCGGGGGGCCTGGCCTGTGAATAGCCGTTTCAAATAGCTATTCAAGTGTCAAATCAAATGTCGCGCAAGTGGTTAGCAAGTGGTTGACGCCGTCGGTTGCATTACTGATGACTTTTGTCGCGCCATTTTAATGACATTTTCAAAGTGTTTGCATTTCCAATTTGCCAGCAAAGCGAGAGAGAAAGAGAGAGGAGGGAGAGGGGGAGGAGAGAGACACGGGGCAATGGAGCGGATGCTGTGTGCTCGCTGTTGGCATAAACATTTAACCAAAGTCAAATATGCATTCCATTTTTCAGCAAACAGCGAGGCACAGCAACTGCTCCATAATTAAGAGCAATCACTGCTTTTTTGGACTAGAATTTCGGGTACTTCATCGTACCTGATATGTATATGGAGTAGGTAGTTCGAATAGCGGGAAAAACAAGATATGAATGTGTTTAGAGCTAAAGATAAGCGAGGTAAACATGGAAGAGTTGAGCTGAATCAGATTAGTTTGCTATATAGTAGAGATGGTGCTTATTACAGGGTATTAGTAATAGTTGAAGAATTTATACGGCATGATTATCCACTTCAGAGTCCTGTAGAGACTTATAGCTCTCTCTCTCTCTCTCTCTCTCTCTCTCTCTCTCTCTCCCTGATACATCACATCAAGGAGATTTTGTCCAGCTCATTTTCTGTCTCCCTATCGCCCACTCTATGTGTGTATGTATATAAGAAGAACATGTTATTTAATATGAATATATATATGCGACAAAAACAACTTTAAGTTTGATGCATCCTTCAACAGACACTCCGCATGCATAATAGATAGCAGCAGGAGCAGCAGGAGCAGCCGCACCTGGCAGCTGACTTCATGTGAAAGCCTTTCGGCTGTCAGTTAGCTGATTAAACGGAAATATGTTAATGTCTGATGTCCATTAAATGAATTCCATTTGAAGAATTCTCAGAGCCAGAGAGGTGGGCGCTTAATACGCTCATCAATAGCTGGGCATAATTTGGCCACGTTGCGTATACGCAGCGTCGACTCGCCAGCGTCATTAAAAGGAATAAATAATGCGCGCACACAGACACATATTCTCTCTCTGTATGTGTGTGTGTGTGTGTATGCCTACAATATGATTAAACATATTTTTCAGCTGGCTGGCAAAGAAGCTGGCAAACTGGAGAAAATGCCTGCACCTGAACCCAGAGTTTCACAGGTTTCGAGGGTGGGGTGGGCAGGTATGCAATAAGAACAGATTGCAATCTGCGTAAGTGGAAGTGGCCACATTTGGTTGCAGGCAGCGTGCCAATGTCAGTGCGGCCCGTTGCCCATGCAACACACACACACACACGCACACGAAACGTAGCATGCAAAACAAGAAACCAAACTATTGAGAATGTTGCAATACGAAAGAACGAAAGAAGCGTGAGAGATACCCTGCAGCTGACAGACATGGCTGAGAGCGGGAGGCATGGCGTGATAGCACTGTGCCATACTACCTCCATTGAATATACAAGCAAAGAGATTCATTTTAAGTCAATAAATCAATTTATCGATTCATTGATATATACTCAATTTATATATGAGGATTGTGCTGAGACTGAGCCGTTATTTCTTTGGTCGTTAGCATTGATCGATAAGGCTTAGCGATAACGACCTTTTGAGAAAGCCAATAATTCCTAATGGTAATCGCCAAACCTCTAGATATTGACTATGATCGATAAATAACAAATAAAATATAGGCATTTTTAGTAATTATTATGAACTAAATCGATACATTACTTATCGATAAGAAAGAAGTTAAATAAAATTTAGTGCATCTTATAACAGAAGCACATTTACGGAGAAAATATCGATAGCGTAGTACCATTGAGCTATATATAACGGGCGATAAGTACTTATCGATCGATAAATGTCTTAAAAAAGCAATTTATTCATATAAGAAATAGATGATGGTTAAAAAATCAAATGCAGTGATGATCGATAGAAAACTACTAAATTCCTAAATTTCTAAATTATATTGATTAGATTGGATAAAAAGTGCTTGCATCATTTAAATATTCGAATGGTAAGTATAATAAAGTAAGAAGTAATTAAATTTATAGATAAATTATAATTGATTAATTAAATTAAAATTTGTAGTGGTGCTTAGGTACTCTTTTAATTCTAAATCGATTAAATAAATTATCTACGCTATTAAATATTTGGATATTGTTCTCAGGATTAGCAGACTCCGTTTGCTATGCAACCCATTCGATTTGGCTGCAGGCACACAGGGTATGCGCTGTGTATGAAAATAATAGCCTGACAGACTGTAAGAGCTCTTAAATTTTCTAGTTGCCATATCGAAAGATTCGCATGTTTTTCGCCCGTTGTTGTTGCGGCTGTTTGTATAGCCGCCCCAAAATTCATGGGGCTTACTCTAATATTTGCTCGAACTTTGTGTTATCTTTTCTCTTTACTAGCCCTGCAGTCTGTTTTTCTCGTTTTGCTCGTCTGCCCCCCTACCCGTCTGCCTGTCTGCCTCTTCATCTGGCAGATGCAGTTGCAGCTGCAGCTGCACCCGAGAGCAACTTGATGAAATTTCACAAATTTTCGTTATGCCAGAGCGAATTCCCCTAGTTCCGCCCACAAAAATGCAGAAAGTGGATTTCGTTACATTCTGAAAACATCTAGAGCTACAAATGTTGAGCACCTCATCACAATTTCCGATTGACTGAAAAAAATGAATGAAGATTTTTCACAGCTGAGGTTTGAAATTGAAGCTTGAGTTGCTCAACTTTGTCAATTATATATAGCTGTGATCGATAAAAATCGATATCAAACCTTTGTTATTTTAGCATATCTCAATTATAAAATTTATCTAACCTTAACTTATCGCTACGATTCTATTTTAAATAACTTCACGTTTCATACTACTTTACTTTCTATGAATATCTCTAGTTTTTCTTCCCTCTCGTCATTCGAATAAATTTAGATGCAGCGTCCAGTCAAGTAGATAAGTAATACCCAAAATGGTAGCCATAGACTCAATTTTGCTCTAGAGTTCAAGTTGAAGAACTAGTTTTTTTTTTTAGTGTTGCTCGGCTGTTCCTCTTTTGCTGTTCTTCTCAACTTCTGCCTTTACTTTCTCAAAGTCAGCATGTTTGCTTTGGAATTTTCCTGCTCACTTCGTTTGGCTAGCTTTGCCTCTCTATGTGCTTCTCACAGCCAGATTTGCTGGGCAATTTAATTGATTGATTTTTGTTTTGTTATTTCGATTCTTTTTTTGTGTTCAATAGAGAAACAACGAAATTGTTAACCAAATGGAAATTTATTGTTTCTTGGCAACTTCCACACAGCCCTCACTAGGTTAGACTAAAGCCAACAGACTACCATGTATGAGTGACCGAGTAGCCAAGTAACTGAGTGCTTGAGTGGCAGCAACAGCGTTGTTGCTGCCGCAGTAGATGCTGCTGTTGCTGCTGCCGTCTAACAAGGTTACCTGGGCAACTAATTTGCATGGGACGTGACTGTACCTGAGTGCAGCTGCGAGGCACTGTCACCGTGTTTGTTAGCAATTAACTGGGCCATTGTTGCTGTCAACATTTCCAAGCTCAAGCAGCAGTAGCAGCAGCAGCAGCAGCAGGAGCAACACCAGCATCAATATTTTTGTTGCTGCTGCTGCTGCTCAAGCATTCTTGCATTTTGCATTGGAAATAGCCACGCAGCTAGCTGCTTATTTTATTTGCTAATTGCAACACTCGACGGCAAGCGGCAAGGACGAGAAAAGGACGAGCCCTTGACAAGTGCTCGACAAGTTTCTAGCTGCGCCAGCAACAGCAGCAGCAACAGCAACAGACAACATTGTCGCTGTAGGGCAAAGGCTCTTCGGCTCCACGCCTTCTTGCATCCTTCTGGGTTAACATGGCAAACAAATTAAAAGTGACGCATCTTATTCTCTAGCTCTGCCTCTTTCCCTCTCTACCTTCTCTCTCGCTCGCCTTCTCCTGCAGCTACTGCGTTGGCACTCTTTAACATTCACATTTACATTTTTTCTTTGCCTTTAACTTCTTGCATTTTTCATACATTTCTTACATCTTGACCAAAGAGAGACAGAGAGTGTGAGAGAGAGAGAGAGAGAATCAAATAGATAGAGAGGCAAGAACGTGCAGGACAGGTAACCAGCACAGTCCTAGACTGCGCATTTTGTAGGGCTCTAGGCTTGGCATTATTTAAAAAGAAAAACATTTGAATATTCATTTGAGGATCTTCATTGAAATGTGTTGATCAATTAATCGGCAAAGAACATGATTAAGCTTTGACTTGTCATTGTCATTTGTTACTCTGCGTCGATAACTTGACTTCAATTAATTTCCTCTAGCGTCACTAGCTGGTATATCGATATTAGGCTTATCGATATGTTTGTTGGCGAAAATAGGACTTTTTGAAAGAAGAATTGCTTGGAATATATTATATAGTAATTGCTTCAATAATTGGCGATTTTTGTATACTGATAAACTCATCAATGGATGATGCCTTATGAAGGCCCCTAGGCCTTGTGCGAGTTAAAGATTCAGGTTTATGGTCCCCACTTTAAGGGTAAATTAGAGTATTTACTGGATTGGCTGGTAATATATGTATATATGAGTACATTTGGCAACACAGCCGACTCTTTTCTTCCGCAGACTCGGGATTATTACTGCCAAAGTTCTGTCTCAACTCTTTTGCCTTTTCTGCAAGACTTTCAATGCTGTTCGGCCAAATGTCAGATTTTGAGGCAGATTTAAATATCGGTGTTACTATGCTGCACTCTCTCCCTCTCTCACGCTATTCTTTTTCCAGTCCCTCTCGATGTAAGCTTTGGAATTTATGTAAGCTGGCAATAGATACAGAGCAATGCAGACACGGATCCAGATCCAGATGTAGATGCTTAAGAGAATTGCAAAAGAAAATGTCAAACAAGCTAATAACAAGCTCAGACAGCAAGCCAGCCATATACATAGACAGAACGAGCAGCAAATAAAGAGCGAGACAGAGACAGAGGGAGTGTGTGTGATTTAAGGACATTGCTAGTGACAGCTGGAAGGCAGTTAAAGTCAACACGCATACGCCATGTGTGACAGCTTGCGCTTGCACTGCAGCGCAGCAGTTGTCATTGGGGGCGTGGCGTTTTGAAGATGCCTGTCCAAGCAAGATCGGGAGCTCAGAGGGGTCTCGAGAGGATGGCGGGGTGCTGGGGCTGCATAGCAAGTAATCCATACAAAATAGTTGTACATATGATGCATATTTCATTGGAGACAACAACTGCGACTGCCCATAATAAATTCATGTTCGATATCCAAACACACACGCAAATTGAATATGTCATGAGGTGACGGACGGACGGACAGATGAGGGTAAAATCGTTGAGGTCAGTATTGCTTGTCAATCTAATATGAATAATAAGTAATAAGTGCATACGATTACAATAACAATGACACAACTTGATGACTTCATAATGCTTGCCAATGCTTAAAACTAATACGATTTCAATGGAAGCTGCTGCTACTGCTGCATTCCGTTGGGACGTTCTGGCCAGAAATACCACTTAAATGTTTCATAAATTGTTCATTTATGCAGATAGAGGGCAACATTTTGGTTACATTTACTAAATCACATAATGTGCTTGCTTCTCCCTCTGTGTGTATACATATATGCGTGTATGCATGTGTGTGTGTATGCATGTGTGTGTGTGTGTGTGTGTGTGTGTGTGTGTGTGTGTGTGTACAGTAAGCAATCAGCCGACAGCGCAAAATGTCCACGGGGATTGGCAGCGGGCAACAAATTGACTGACAAGAGCGACCCCATTGTGACGCAACAGAGCTCAAGACAGACGAAGAACGAAAGAGCGAGAGAGAGAAAGGCAGAGGGAGAGATGCACTGAACAAAATTCATACCAATCAACGTTCTTCATGCTTCTTCTTCATGCTTAATTTAAGTTCTGCTACAAATAGCTCAGAGTAAATTAAAATTTTATAACTTACATTTTATGGGTTTTGTGTTTTTGTTTTCTAATTTTACACATTTGTGAGTTAGTCTTAGAAACGAATTTTTTTATCCAAAACATTCATAGGTAAAACTTATATATAATAAAATTTGTTTAAGGTATATTGCTTAAGATTTTGTTTTTTTTTTTAATGTACTTTGAATTCATTGATATTGGCGTTTGGAGATATAGATTTTATTAACACTGATATTTACACCGATAGACAGCTACTTCCAACTAAGTTCCAGCTAAGATAATAGTCTATAATTCCGTTCTTTTAACTAACCATTTAAATTAACTGATTGAATTGAAAACACAAGTTTTTTTCATTTTATTTATATTAGTTTTGAAAATTCGTATATTAATTTAATTTTCTTCACAATTTATATTAAAAAAGTATTTAAAAAATATAAAATGCTTATACAAACTTTCAGCTGATTTTATTTTAAAATGTTGCTGTTATAACTGTAATTGCTCATAACACGACAAATGAAATAAAATCTCACATATAAATCATATGCAGTCCCACTTTTCTCTCAGTGCAACCATTGAGTGGATTGGACAGGCAGCGCTTCTCCCCAAGGACGTCAAAAATTCAGCTACATCTGTCAATTGCTGTCGCTGTGTCTGTGTGTGTGTCTGTCTATCTCTGTCTTAACTCTCTCGCTCTCTTAATAAATTAACATAATTGCACAATTTTTCACAATTTGACAGCTTAATAAATATTAAATTTTAATTAATCGGGTGCCCTATCACTCTCTCCCTCTTTTTCTCTCTCTCTCTCTCTCTCGTTCTCTAGCGTGCACTTAATGCTGGCAATTAGCGCCCGGCCAAAAGCTTCATAAATATATCAAACAATTAATCAAACTGCAACCTGCTTTAAAAAGAGAGAGAAAAAATACAAAAATAAGAAGAAGAGCATCACCAGCGACATACACGAAATGGCGGCTGACATTTCCGTTTCCGGTTTGGCTAAAATGTAAATACAGGAAAATCAGTGCCATATTACATATGCTCGCTTCATGTGTCAAATTATTTAATATTAAGGGATTTGCAAAAAAAAAAAAAAAAGTTTATGCTTACCTTTGAGGATAGGGTATAATGTATATATATAAATATATAAACATATAAATATATATATATATAACGTATATGTATAAATATTATTATTATATTATTTAATGAATCGATCTATCCTTATTCGTCTGCCCTTTAAAAATCTCCCACATCATGCTCCTCTCTTTTACATATTTATTGACAAAATCGATATACCCTGCGTATCCTTATTAGAAACCACAGCAGTAGCTAATAGCCCAGAAATTATATATTCCAAGTCATTAGACAATATGACATAAGTACTTAATGAATTCCATTCATTTTGGCATTGAATGCTCCAGTTTGTAATTCAATTCAAAGTAATTCGACTGCGCGCATGGGTCCTTTTATGGCATGTATCAGACTGCAGTGTGCAAACATTTGTTTGTGCATTATTGAAATTTATCTTGTGACATTTTAATTAATTTATGGTCATTCATTTTGGCACTGCTCGAAATACGCTTTCAATGCCAAACGATTTTGTAATTAATTGCCTCAATATTTCTTAATGTTTTATAAATTGAAATTGTGTAAAGCAAATTTATGTGGTGCGGAATAATACAGGCAATGTATCTGTATCTGTATCTGTACCTGTATCTGTATCTGTATCTGTATCTGTATCTGTATCTGTATCTGTATCTGTATCTGTATCTGTATCTGTATCTGTATCTGTATCTGTATCTGTATCTGTATCTGTATCTGTATTTGTATCTGTATCTGTATCTGTATCTGTATCTGTATCTGTATCTGTATCTGTATCTGTATCTGTATCTGTATCTGTATCTGTATCTGTATCTGTATCTGTATCTGTATCTGTATCTGTATCTGTATCTGTATCTGTATCTGTATCTGTATCTGTATCTGTATCTGTATCTGTATCTGTATCTGTATCTGTATCTGTATCTGTATCTGTATCTGTATCTGTATCTGTATCTGTATCTGTATCTGTATCTGTATCTGTATCTGTATCTGTATCTGTATCTGTATCTGTATCTGTATCTGTATCTGTATCTGTATCTGTATCTGTATCTGTATCTGTATCTGTATCTGTATCTGTATCTGTATCTGTATCTGTATCTGTATCTGTATCTGTATCTGTATCTGTATCTGTATCTGTATCTGTATCTGTATCTGTATCTGTATCTGTATCTGTATCTGTATCTGTATCTGTATCTGTATCTGTATCTGTATCTGTATCTGTATCTGTATCTGTATCTGTATCTGTATATGTATCTGTATCTGTATCTGTATCTGTATCTGTATCTGTATCTGTATCTGTATCTGTATCTGTATCTGTATCTGTATCTGTATCTGTATCTGTATCTGTATCTGTATCTGTATCTGTATCTGTATCTGTATCTGTATCTGTATCTGTATCTGTATCTGTATCTGTATCTGTATCTGTATCTGTATCTGTATCTGTATCTGTATCTGTATCTGTATCTGTATCTGTATCTGTATCTGTATCTGTATCTGTATCTGTATCTGTATCTGTATCTGTATCTGTATCTGTATCTGTATCTGTATCTGTATCTGTATCTGTATCTGTATCTGTATCTGTATCTGTATCTGTATCTGTATCTGTATCTGTATCTGTATCTGTATCTGTATCTGTATCTGTATCTGTATCTGTATCTGTATCTGTATCTGTATCTGTATCTGTATCTGTATCTGTATCTGTATCTGTATCTGTATCTGTATCTGTATCTGTATCTGTATCTGTATCTGTATCTGTATCTGTATCTGTATCTGTATCTGTATCTGTATCTGTATCTGTATCTGTATCTGTATCTGTATCTGTATCTGTATCTGTATCTGTATCTGTATCTGTATCTGTATCTGTATCTGTATCTGTATCTGTATCTGTATCTGTATCTGTATCTGTATCTGTATCTGTATCTGTATCTGTATCTGTATCTGTATCTGTATCTGTATCTGTATCTGTATCTGTATCTGTATCTGTATCTGTATCTGTATCTGTATCTGTATCTGTATCTGTATCTGTATCTGTATCTGTATCTGTATCTGTATCTGTATCTGTATCTGTATCTGTATCTGTATCTGTATCTGTATCTGTATCTGTATCTGTATCTGTATCTGTATCTGTATCTGTATCTGTATCTGTATCTGTATCTGTATCTGTATCTGTATCTGTATCTGTATCTGTATCTGTATCTGTATCTGTATCTGTATCTGTATCTGTATCTGTATCTGTATCTGTATCTGTATCTGTATCTGTATCTGTATCTGTATCTGTATCTGTATCTGTATCTGTATCTGTATCTGTATCTGTATCTGTATCTGTATCTGTATCTGTATCTGTATCTGTATCTGTATCTGTATCTGTATCTGTATCTGTATCTGTATCTGTATCTGTATCTGTATCTGTATCTGTATCTGTATCTGTATCTGTATCTGTATCTGTATCTGTATCTGTATCTGTATCTGTATCTGTATCTGTATCTGTATCTGTATCTGTATCTGTATCTGTATCTGTATCTGTATCTGTATCTGTATCTGTATCTGTATCTGTATCTGTATCTGTATCTGTATCTGTATCTGTATCTGTATCTGTGTCTGTATCTGTATCTGTATCTGTATCTGTATCTGTATCTGTATCTGTATCTGTATCTGTATCTGTATCTGTATCTGTATCTGTATCTGTATCTGTATCTGTATCTGTATCTGTATCTGTATCTGTATCTGTATCTGTATCTGTATCTGTATCTGTATCTGTATCTGTATCTGTATCTGTATCTGTATCTGTATCTGTATCTGTATCTGTATCTGTATCTGTATCTGTATCTGTATCTGTATCTGTATCTGTATCTGTATCTGTATCTGTATCTGTATCTGTATCTGTATCTGTATCTGTATCTGTATCTGTATCTGTATCTGTATCTGTATCTGTATCTGTATCTGTATCTGTATCTGTATCTGTATCTGTATCTGTATCTGTATCTGTATCTGTATCTGTATCTGTATCTGTATCTGTATCTGTATCTGTATCTGTATCTGTATCTGTATCTGTATCTGTATCTGTATCTGTATCTGTATCTGTATCTGTATCTGTATCTGTATCTATTACAATAATTCTGATAGGTCTTAGTTAGTTAGACAATTGATGCATTTAACGTTCAAAATCGCATCTCGTATGCAAGTTGTGCAAATATTTATTAACTGTAGCTGAAACAAA
The DNA here is from genome assembly GCA_037075325.1 of Drosophila mayaguana. Taxonomy (NCBI): domain Eukaryota; kingdom Metazoa; phylum Arthropoda; class Insecta; order Diptera; family Drosophilidae; genus Drosophila; species Drosophila mayaguana. The sequence goes on along the minus strand of JBAMCG010000127.1, from coordinate 413,667 downwards.
ATAAATAATTGAGCAGGTTAATGAATAAACAAACGAATGCTTAGTTAGTTTACTCAGTTGTCATGGGCAACGATTGCTTGCATCATTCGCTCATCACCAACTAGCATGGATGGCCTCCCGCTTTTCGGACTGGCTGACGAGGCTGCTTTGCAAATTTATTTAAATAATTTATATAACAATTATTCAGCCGCAAATTGACAAATATATTCAAACACACAACACACACATCAAAAGGTGTTAAATGTTCGGGTCATTGCATCCAATGTGGAGCGCACACACATAAACACAGAGAGAGAGAGAGAGAGAGAGAGAGAGAGAGACAGAGAAATATACACAGACTGTCCCACTTGACGTTATTGTGGCTTGGAAAATGTGTCTCAAGTAGCGAAAGGCGACGATTTTTCAAAGCGCTGAATAATTTAAAAACATTTTCTGAACGAGCCAAACATAAAAACCGCACGCAAATTACTGAAAATTGACCGCACTTAAGGCAAGCGTGAGCAGACACACACACACACACAGATACACACACAGACATACACACAGACACACACACTCTCTCCACACACCCACAACATGAATCAGAAATGAAAATATTTCAGCTCAACTACTTAATACTCGCTCATTGAGAGACTTCATAGAAATTTCACATTTCTATATATAGATTGTATCTTTAAGGGAACTTGGCTAAAACATTAATTTTGCCTAGAAACTGTATCCAGCTCAAAAGCCTGAGTCCATTAAATATTATATTGTTTCATATGTGCTAGAGAGCGTTATCAAAGCTACAAATTTCTTCTGACGAAATTCGACTCTCTAACTATCCATTGTATAACACCTAATATACCCGTTTTTCCCTTACTGGGCGGGCGTAGAAAACAATTTAAATATTTAATTGCAGGCACAATTAAAAAAAAAAAAACAAGCAAAAGTCACAAAAGTCAGAGCAAAAAATTATGAACAACATCAGCAAAATGTTAAAAATTAACGTGCCGCTAAATGCTTTTGTGACGCCATTTTGTTTTTGTTGTTAAGGTTAAATGGAATTGAGTGTTGGACAACACTGACTTGACTGTACGCTGTAAGGATTGAGGTTGAGGTTCTTTCATTCTTTGGATTCTGGGTTTCCTTTAACGTTCGTTATGTTATCGATAATATTAGATAATATTCTATTATTTCTCAACTTCAATTCAAGCTATCAATTCGTTCTATATGCAACTACCAAACAATTACTTAACTAATTAATTAAGTAATTGCGAGTAATAAATAAATAATTATGTATTTCATTTATCTCTTTCTATAACATAAGCCAATATATATTTGAAGTATTCAATTTAATTTCTGTGTAAGTGATTAGAAGGGCTCAAAGTATTTCTGAAGAATTTTTCATTGTAAAATGCTTTAAGTATATAAAATTGATTAAGTGATTATTAGGGAAAATAGTAAGTAATTAAGTAATTAAAGTAACAAATGGCTAAATATATAGCAACTGCCTGAGGAGCCTAATAAGGTTTATAATATATGAAAGTCAATGTATGTGGGTGTGTGTGTGTGTGGTATTTGAGTTAAGTGCAGAGCCTAGTCAAATGTGTGTGTGTTTGTGTGTGTGTGTAGCACAAAGGCAAAAAGTTGACCTGATTGACTGAGTCGAATGGCATACAAACTCACGCAATTGTCTCACGGGCCGTGCGCTGCAAAGTAGGCAACAAAATTATGCAAGCAACAAATAAGTTGCAGCTTAAAACTGATGACATTGCAAGTATATGTATGTGTATATGTATATGTATATGCATATGTATATGTGTGTGTATGTGACGTTGTTTGCTGCAAGTTTTGCCGCAACTGTAGCGACAAAAATTTGTATGGCTCGGCACATTCACGTGTCGCACTTATTTATTTAAATTTTAAGTTAAGCGCATACAAGCATGTAGGCAGTTGTACATGTGTGTTGTGGCTATGTGTGTGTGCATATGTATGTGTGTAGGGCATGTAAGCCGCAGCTAAGTGGCCGCAACAGTTGCACTCAGGGCGGCGGCGCCAGCCAAAACGTGCGCCCATCATTTGAATAACTCGCAAATGCTCTGAATGAGCTACTCATTGCTCGCATAATAATGTTTACACGCCGTTAGACACGCACTCACCGAACACTTCAAAATAAAGCACACACACACACACACACACACACACAAACACATTCACAAGCGTTGGCCAAATTATTTCGTTGCCAGCTTTAAGGTGAGTCGAGGAATAGAGAAAACAAAACAAAGAGCAGAGAACCTTTAAATATGCTAATACAGTTAGCCAAGGTGTTAGTTATGGCCATAAGTGTAAGTAATTAGAAAAAGCTCAATTACCTGAATTAATGTTTAAGTGTTTATTGTGGCAAATCTGATTAGGTTGAGCTTACATCATTAATTATATTCATTAATATCATAAGACATTAGCTTGAGTAGATTTTGCAAATTCTTCATTCATTTAGTTACTTTGATTAATATCAATTATTTTTCCTTGCGATTTATGTAGTGAAGGTTCTATTACTTTTTTAATTACATTAACTCATGTCATTGAACTCATGCATGAGAAACGTTTAGAAAGGCTGATTTCATTTAGTATTTTTTTGAAAAGACTCGAAATTATTTGTAGTGAGTTTTTGAGCTTTATGATAAACTAAAGAAAGTAAAGAAAACTTTTAAGCAAGTCTTACAATGCTCATAATGTTCATTACTTTTGATTTAATTGAATTATTTTTTGCTCGAAAACAGTTGAATGTTTGCTTGATTATCCCAAAGTTGATCTCAGCCCTGGCAACATTACGAATGAGTTGAATCAGAAAATAATTTAGTCCACAGCTCACTGGCATAGAAATTTTGTTCATTTGAATAAGCCTCGGACTAATTACAATATTTTCTGAGGCAACATAAATTCTCTGCGCTGCCTATACTGCTTGGCCTAGGAAAAGTGCATTGTTTTCATTTTGGAAAATTCGAAGTCCTGAGCAAACATTTAATTGAATTTTCAATTGTCCTGCATAAAATTTTAATTAAGCTGTCGCAATTTGCCACAGTAAAACTACAAAAAAAGAAAGGGAAATTTAATTTAAATAGAATTTTCACAGTGACAATAAATCAATAGAGCGTTTTCCGCAACAACACCCACACATCTAGAGGGGGGAGAGGGAGAGGGAGAGAAGGATAAGATACTTCATAAAGGCTGTGCGATGAAGGTTTGATTTCTGCTTGCAATTTCTTTGTAATAAAAGTGCAGAAAAAAAGCTAGACCCAAAATGTTATATCTTAAAAATGCAGGAGAATTTTGCCAAAATTGAAATATATACAAAAGCAATCATGCAGAGACACACACGACTGAGAGACGGAGAGAGAACGAGCTCCACTCGTAATAACTAATTATTTTGTCTGGCACAAACGTTGCGTATGGGCGATGCTTTGCATATTACGTATACGCAATGCCAGCAGAATATTGCTTTTAATTAAAGTGTTGCAAAAACAGTTTGTTGTGCGGCAAAGTGCATGTAAACCGGTAGAATTGCTTGGTTCGTGAGTGTGTGTGTATGTGTGTGTATGTGTGTGTATGCATGTGTGTGAGTGGCAGCAATTGACAGCGACACACATAAAAGCTTTTAACTCTTAATAAATCTTGCATAGAATTTAAAAAAGTAAAAGCTGGCAACAGCAGAAGCAGAAGCAGCCACAGCTACAGCCGCAGCCGCAGCCACAGCACAAGTTGAAGTTTCATTTCGTGGGGCGTGACCGAGTGACAATGATGTGGCATAGATTGTGGCATACCAGAGGCAGGAGGTGCGGCAGAGACGGAGGCAGAGATGGAGACACAACCCGAGCTGGAGATGGAGATAGGGAAAGAGGAAGAGCAGTTTGTCTCTCTGTGGGTTAAGCGCGTCGCTTCTCTAGCAATTTTTGGCAACTGGCACAGTGCAGAGACCCAAAGTAGCAGCAAGTAGCTACCAACAAGGGGGCGTGGCTAGAAGGAGGCGCCGGTGGTGGGGCTTCTGCCACAAGTCAAAGGCACCGCGCACCTTGCGACGACGCGAATTGCGAGCTAGCGTCTTCAACTAACATTTTCTTCATTTCGCGAACAGGATTTATAGCCACACACACACATACATGTAGAGCTTGTGTATCTGTAATATGTGCATGTTTTGTATAACTTTTGATGCTCTGCATTTGCATTTATTTACTTTTTTTTAAGTACGCATTTCATATCCTTCAGCTCTCGCCTTTCATAGCTCATATTTTATTTGGCAGTTGTGCCTGATATCGGGCTTCAAGTTTGCGCAGTTTCGAGCGTATAAATAAATGATGTCTGAGTATTCATTTTTTTATTCATTTTTTCATAACTATGAGCATTTCCTTGACAACTCGGATGTCAGAAAGGGAATATTTGCTTGCATATTAATGCAGGATCAAATGAGTTGTCCGAAATAGTTTCGCTAAATGAATTAAACAATGTGTGGATATCGATATTTATCGATATGTAGAAGAAGATTGGTTATTTATGAATGCCGACATGGACATGTACTTTGAGGGAGTAGAAAATCATTTGTATTTTGCTTTAGGAAAATGGGAAATTGGAGATCTCGATTAGAGCTTTATCTTATATATCGATTAACTAAAATTTTATATATAGATTATATATATATTTCCCACTCTTCAATTTATTAAATTCAATAAATATTTTAAAATATCTTAAATATGTTTTCAATACACAAAATATTAGTTATCACAATTAAAGTCTTGAGGGCTCATCTCAATTTTCAACGTCTTCTTGAAGCTTGACTTTTGCATTGAGTGCTTAAGCCAAGTTGCCCCAGCTGGCTATGTAGTTGGCCATATAAAGCAAAGCAGTAGCACAAGGAGTTGCCTATTATGTAGCATTGCCATAAAATGCGCAAACCAAACGAAAAAAGAAGAAACAAAATTTTAAGCAGGCAAACTTCATAGTTGGCCGTGGCTTCAATTACACTTTCTTTCGACGAGAATATTATTAGGTTATTTTATGTAATTTGTAAAGCGAGTTTTTGCCAGTTATCACTAAGAGCCTATATAAGGTTATATCCAGAACGGAGTATAGAGTACTTCTTGTAGTCAGTATAGTTCGCAAATCTGTGTGATTTGTCTGCTTTACTGTTTGATATTGATTTTTAGCTGACCGGGTTTTTCAAATATTCCAATATTGCTTGGCTATAGAAGTCCTGTATTTTGTATCCTACTCAAGTTGGCGGATACGAATTACTGCTCGTTTTCGCCTGCCAGCGCAAGGGTATCCAGGGTTCGTTAGCATGCAAATAAATTGAATATGCGTCGCTGTTTTGTGTAAATCTGACGTTGTTATAAAGTTGCCTTTGTTGTTGTTGCTGTAGTGGTTGTTGTAGTTATTGTAGCGTTGCTTACAGTTTTAAAAAGGGGCAACACAATGTTGCCACACACACACACAGAGAGAGAGAGAGGGAGAGTGGGAGAGTGGGAGAGAGGGATGGGTGGTGTGTGTGAGCGAGGAAGAGACATGTATATATTTTGCACAACTAACTGCGTCACATTTTGCATAAATGATGAGATCGATTTCCGGTGATGGTGCGTGATGATGACGAGGAAGCAGACGAAGAAGAAGCAGCAGCCAAGCCATGTATAAGAAGCAGCAACAGCTACGGCAACAGCAACAACTGTGTGGCAGCCAAAAAAAGGAAACGAAATCTTTTGGGCCAAGTTGCCAAAGATTGTCAACAGTTATTGCTTATGCCAGAGCAGTACCATTTATATATATAGCGTGTGTGTGTGTGTGTGCACTGAACCGTTTCGCAACTTGCAACTTGAGGCAGCAACGGCAACAGCAGCAGCAGCAGCTGAGCAAAATAAACTGAAAGTGCCATAAAATGTTTGCACACAGTTTTTGGCATTTGGCTTCTGCCAACTAGACTTCCATCCATCTACCCCCCGCCTTGCTCGCCCCTCTTCTGCTCACCTGCCGCCCAACCGCATGGCCATTCATCCATTGCCCAAAAATTCGACTCGCACCTTTTGCTGCATGTTTTGTTGCTTATTTACGTTTTCGTTTTGCCCATTTTTATACACGCCATTTATTTCAGTTTTTTCCCTACACCCCGGCCCCCCCTCTCCCCATGCTCACTCTCCCCTCTTCCTCTAAATTTCTGCTTCTTGCTTCCTTATTTATGTGAAGCCAAGGCACCTTTTCTCCATTTCATGCTGGGCATTTCAGCTTGCACTTGAACTTCGCTGTGCATTGAGTTGGAACTTTTGAGAGTTTGAGCACGACAATGATATTAATTTGACTAGAAAGATCATATGAAACTATTCGCACTAGGGCTATATTCAAATGTCAGATGGATATCTATTCTAAACGATTATTTCTTGGCAACAAGAATGTTCAAGATCTTCCAGCATCTCAAAGAGTATTCTGGCCAAAAGAATATTCCTAGCATGAGACATATTTGGATGAAGTTTAAGATATAAGAATCATATTGATAAAATTCCTCGTCATTACAGATAGTTTTGACTCTAAACAGTATTCGAGGAGTTTCTGTGTGAGGTGAGCTACTGAGCTCAGCTCAGCTCTGCTATGAAACTTTCATCTTTTCGTCAAAATAATTAGCTTAGCTTCGAGAGAAAAACTGACTGGACCTAAGTCAACCAATGCCCTTAAGAGCCAGAAGGTTTTCACTGAAGGTTTGCTTAGGGTATCTAAGGCTCTGAGCCAAGTAAGGTTGCCTTGTAATAAAAGGCAATAAACAGGTCAAGTACATGCCACTAAATATTTATTTAAAAACATCATTTTAGCACTAGTTTATGATCTTGCGGCAAGTCAACAGAGACTTGGACTTTTCGCGTTGTAAATAATGGCTAGAAGCCTATTCTTTTTTATTGCTCAATTTGAAGTTGGAGGCGGCCAAACATTTTAAAGTTTGTATTGCGCTTAACATTTGTTTTTTAGTCATTTTATGATGAACATTTTGAATTTTGCATGAACAACAACAGCAGCAGCAGCAACAACAACAACAACAACAACAACAACAAGAGCCAGAGCTAAGAACTAGTTGTTGTTAGGCAATGTGTGTGGGATTTTTGGGTAGCTGGAGACGAGCGCATGACACATAAAAACTGACATGAAACTGCCCTTAACGAGCGCATAAATCTTTAACTGGCTTGCAGCAGCGCCAGCGGCAGCGGGAGCCACCAGACGAGGCGGAGGAGCAGCAGCAGCATCAGTAGAAGGAGACTGGGCGTCTGGTAAGGTAAAAGCTGGGGGCGCGCGGATAGTGTTTGGGAAGTTGTTGCCGGCGTTTCTGTTGTTGCTCTCGCTGTCTGCAGATAGGGCGGCTTTAATTTTGATTGTGCACACATTGCAATTGTGAGTGTGAGTAAGCGCGTGTGTGTGTGTGTAGCTGACGCTTTGTGGCAGTCAGCACTTTTTGGGCTAGGCGCTTATTTTGTAGCATACTTTTTGGCATGCCATTAATTTAATATGCAACCAGAGTCAAACACAGAGGGAGGGAGGGAGAGCTAGTGACAGCATGGCAGCATGTGTGTGTGTGCGTGTGTGTATATGTGTGTGTGTGTGCGTGTGTGTGTGTGTGCACGCGTGTATGTGTGTGTGTGTCTGTATGTGTGTGTGTGTAATTGAGCGCACAGCACTTAAGTCATTTCGCTGTGTGTGCATGCGTGTGTGTGTGTAAGTGTGCAACTTTAAATGTTTATTTAATTGTGTTAAGTGTCATTTACACTGTTGCTAGAACTCTCGCACGATCCGTCCCCTTCTCGCCCTTCACTCTTTGCCACGCCCTGTTCCCCTCGCACACGGTTGGCATGCTTTTGCCTTGCGCCATTTTAGCGGCAAAAACTTTTAGCTAACATTTTAATTTATGTTGTGCTGCCACGCCCTACTAACACACATGCACAGCAGCATGCACCATCCAGCATGCAGCTCGCCCACACACACATAAGCGACTCGGTTTTCAAAATTAGTTGCAGTGTAAAAGTTGCAACGTCTTCATTACGCGCAGACAAACGTTAAGACACACACACGCATGTGTGTGTGTGTGTGCGTGTGTGTGTGTGTGTGCCTGTGTGTTCTCATTGTTTAGCGCCAGACAACTTGTCAGCCATTCGAGCCTTCGTGGTGGGCGTGTCTGCTCAGTTGTATATTCAAAGCGTTTGCATTGTATATCGCATATCGCATATCGCACTGTTGCCACTTGATTACCCTGCACGATTTAGTCATCTAGCTAGGGTATATAGATGTGCATGGGCTGTAAGTAGCACGCAGCATGCCCTTATCTATATTCGAGAATTGTCCCTAGCTAGAATGCTTTATAGCCCTTAGAAATGATTGAGGTCATTTGGCTATCAAGACAAGAAAAACTTATATTGAAACTTATTCTATGTACATAAAGTTAGAAAAGAAAAAAATACTTCCTCTGCATATACGAACAGTTCTGTAAGATATTTTAAATACTAAATATATATATTATTAAATATTACATAAAATTTATAGGGCATCTTGCAGTCGAATATACCTTAATTGCAGCGCTTAAATGTGCTTCGAAATATTGTTATGGGTGGCTCGACGTTGCATTGCTTACAGCAAACTTTTGCAGCACTCATGTGTGTGTCTGTGTGCTAAGTTTAAGGTATTCAGCTTTACTAAGCTTTTCTACTCTACACATTTTTAAAAAATACTTGTCATTATGAAAATGTTTAAAAAAATAACTTTCAAAAAACTTTGTTTATTGTTTTTTTTTTTTGCTCCTATATCAGCCATTTAATATAGGAATGAAATTTAATTTAGATAAATGTTCTTATTATTTTTAAGCTTCTAAGATTTCTTTGTATACAGAAATATTTAATTCCATTTATTTATTATTATTTTATTTATGTATTGTAAAAAAATTGTTTTCTAAGGTTTATTCCCGGAAAAGTTTTTCTTTTAACATCTAAGCAGATATTTTGAAATAATATTTATTATACTTAATGAATTATAAGCTTATGAAATTTTTCAAATATTTTTTATATAATTGAATATATTTATTTTTTATATTTAAATATAACATTATTGTTTATTACCAATATTACATATTCTTTTTTAATTTTACGAATTTTTAAGCCACTCTTTACGATTTTCCTCATATTTTAGAAGCCCTTATTTGTTTTATAAGTTTTCCGAATTCTTCATAAAAGTATTTTTCACATTTAAGCAAGCTTGCAGTTTGCTTTAATGCCAAAAATGAATTTATTTCTCTAATAAATTTTACTTTAACAGTGAAATACACACACACACCGCCATAAGCACATACCCATAACCACGCGCAAACACACTCGCATGCATACACGGACACACACACACACACACAGCGAGACGCACATTTGGGCAAATGTTTAATGATTAGCAGGAGCACAATTGTAGCTGCTGGGTAGGTATGGGATGCATGTGTGGGAGAGTATTTGAAAGACAAGGAGTGATGTTGGCAGAATGAAAGACAGAGAGAGACAGAGAGAGACAGAGAGAGAGAGAGAGAGGGAGAGGGGCAGTCAGTTAGAGTGGGAGGCGTAACGCTTTCAATTTAAAATAACAAATAGTTTAAGCGCTTTCTGGCCGGGCCGTCTAATTTGTTGCACACATAAATTAAAACAGCAAGCTAATAAATAACGGCTCATTAAGCTCACACCCAGCAGCAGCAGAGCAGTAGCATTGTGTTTGCGAGAGAGGCAGAATGCGGGAGGCAGAGCGAGACAGACAGAGCCGGCAGAGGCCGGCTTAAGCTTTCAAGGCAGAGGCGCATCAAAAAGGGATGCGTTAAAGCCATTTGCACTGTATTTTGTATGCAAATGTAAATCAGTTTTTCGAGGGTGGCTCGACGCTCGGGCAGTGCCAGTGGGGCCAGTGTTGACAAACGCATGAAAACCGTAAATTTGACCGCTAATTATAAATCCAACGCGTGGCCTTTGTACCCAGCAAAGTGCAAGGGTGTGCGTGTGCCTGTGTGCACGTGTGCGTGTCTGTGTGTGCCTTGTGTAAATATTGCATTAATGACCAATTAAAATGCATAAATTAGTAACGCAATCAATTTAAAATGCAGCGCTAATAAATTTTAGAGTTGCTTGTTCAACCTTTTGTGTGGCTTTCGGCGGGGCCCATGTTGAGGTGGGCGTGGCTAAGCAGTATTTTTTTAGTATTGAGATTGATTATGTTACTAATCATATGTACAGTCCAATTAAAGTAAATTATTCACATAACTTACAAAGTGAGCCGTGAACTGCTGTTGAATCAACCGGATTATATGTAGAGAAGATTTTGATTTACATATTTACCTGCAAGGAAAAGAAAAATATAATGCATTTTAGTTGAGTTTACTATAAAATTGTATAGATTTACAAAGAGCTATAGCTATAAATATGAAAGATCTATATAAATTGAGTAAAGAGCTTAGTTCACTTTGATGTGCTTGACCTTTTATCGACTAATTATTCTTAATTACTCTTAGTATACAACATCTTATTGCTGAGCATTAATCAAATAGGTAACTTAACTCTTATATATTATTTCCATCGAACATTTTGATAGACTAGTAATGATGAACACTAATATATCTAAAGTTCAATTTATAAATAGAGCTTATGCTAAACGTTTGAGCTTAACAAAAGTCAAGAAGCAACGGAAGCTCGCCTGCCCATTGTATGCACGCCTGAGCCTAACCGTCAAGAAACGTATATAAAGACACACACACACACATTCATATACAAATATGTGTGTGTGTGAGTGTGAGTGCTAGTGGTGGGTAATCATAATCACCGTGGTGACATATGCTCAAGACCGTCGCTCTACCTGCCTCTCTCTCGCTCGCTCTCTCTCTCCCCACACGGTCGCTCTCTGTCCCTCTCTATCTCTCTCTGTGTGCCTGTGTGTGTGGGTGTGCTTGACTGCTTTATGCCTCGGCAGACGTACATAAATTATAATTAATTGAGTGGATCCTAACTGAAACTAAACACAACTCAAATCGTGTGAAATAATTTCTAATATGCGCACGTAATTGTTGCCAATGTTGTTAACATTCCAATTAGATTCGTGTTCAACAATTGAATATGGCTCAATTAGCCTGAATTGAATTGTATTAGCGTAAAGTAATTGACATATTAGTAACGCTAAAATGTTAAAGATAGAAATAATAAAATTTATAAAAAACATTTGTTCAGCTTCTGTTTTATCTGATAATCGCATATTTGAAGTTGCGTAAAAGTAGAGCTCATGTCTTACGACATTACGTAATCAAAACAACGCTCACACTTGATTATTTGTATCGCATTGGCTTATGCATGAAAACATGCATAACATTAACTAAAAAGTCTTCACTGTCATTAGGATTCTATCATCCTTGTGGCATATAGAAATGAAAGAAACTTTGTTATACTTGAACATAATGGAAACATTTCCCTTTCCAGTGCAATCATTGCTGCTGCTGTCTCAACAGAAACTTTCAAGACTTTCAGGCTACACAAGAAGAGATACAGAAAGTCTTATTAAAATGCATAAGAATGAGAATGAGAATGAGATAATCAAACATTTTGTTTTACAACCAAAACTAATTATATACAATATATGCGTTCACAAATATATATGTATGTATATGTATGCATGTAACGCAAATGCGAATGCGCTCTGCGCTCTGCGCTCTGGGCTCTGCGTACTGATTGCGTATACGCCGCATTGTGCGGCTGCTGAAGGAAAGGGCAAGTGTCAGAGTTGAACTGCTGGCCAGTGGCAAGTGCTGCAGAAGGAGACTTTTGTCACGTTCATAATTGCATAATGTATTATGCAGATTTTGCATAACAAGTCGCCACAGCAGGGAGCAAAAATCTGGCGATAGACGTCTTTGGCTTTTGCCTTCTTTTGCATTGCCCAAAGAGGAGGACGAACGAAGCGAGCCAAGCAGCGCGCTGCCAAAGCAAAGGCCAAGAGTGTAAAAGAACAATGCAAATAGCTTGGCTGCCAGCGTCAGTGCTTGACTCTGTCGTGTTTTATATATATACACGCATACATACATACCTCCCATATTCATATATATATATATATATTTAAATATATATATTCATACATATATATCGAATTGAATCCTTGGCCGCGGCTTTAGTTGAGTGAGCGCTGACCTAGCCCGAGGGTTAATTTTACTCGGATTGCCAGAGCTTAACTGCAGCACTTTGATGGGGCAGCAGGAGAGAAGAGAGATTTCCAATGGCAGGTAAACACAGAACAAAATAAATTGTATTATTTATATAGCATATTACGTTGCTCTGCTAGCACGTAAGTGATTTTACGTATATTATGTTTATATAACGTCGTATGGTACTATCTTCCCTACTGATTATCGCCATCTCCCTGCTTAACACATCAGAACGTTATGCCGTATACGTAATGACTACGTAATATCTACGTAACGTAAAAGTCGAGTTAACGGCACGTAACATACAAAACTAATTTCCTATAGGTTTAATTATTATTACGTAACAAATTTAGTACAAGAAATCAAATAACCTAACAATCGTAATGTGATAAACTACGTAACGTATCAAACTACGTAACATGATAAATAACGTAACGTGTCAAACTACGTAACGTGACAAACTACGTAACGTGGCAAACTACGTAACGAGGTAAATTACGTAACGTGGCAAACTACGTAACGTGGCAAATTACGTAACGTGGCAAACTACGTAACGTGGCAAATTACGTAACGTGGCAAACTACGTAGCGTGACAAACTACGTAACACGATAAACAACGTAACGTGCCAAACTACTTGGCACTGCAAACTACGTAATGCGGCAAACTACGTAACGTGATAAGCTACGTAACGTGCCAAACTACTTGGCACTGCAAACTACGTAATGCGGCAAACTACGTAACGTGATAAGCTACGTAACGTGATAAACTACGTAACGTAAACATGAGCACTTATGAGCATGAACAATTATGTTATATTGAAAATCATGTAACGTGATAGACGAAGTAACAGGATTAATTACGTAACGTAAAGACTTGTGTAACATAACAAATTACGACACGTAAAATGTGCAGTTCCTTAACATTCATTAATATTCAACGTTTCGTTAAAATGGTTAAGGATTTGGCTGCCTTTGCGCTTATTAATTTATGTTCCATCTGAGTATCGAATATTTCAAGTTAAGTAAAATTAAGTCATTGCGTGTTTGCTTTTGGCTTGATCATTCTCCTAATTTGTCATTTTCACGTATATCATTGAATTGTTATACAGTCTCAAGTGCCTCTTACGTTAGTCTTATAAACTTAATGGAATCTAAGTCTTTCAAATCTGTTCTGCTTCCCGGTTAGTTGTTCAACCTCCTGGCATTCCAGAACAATATACGTAACATAGTGAAACTTTTCTCTGGGGGTAGCTAAAACAGATAAGCTTAATCATCGAATATATGGAATCTCATTCGCTGTAACTGATGGTTTGTTCAGCGCACAAATATAAATTCTTCTCGACATTACTTGCTTTACGTAATTAGCTTTATGTAGCGTTACGTAATTTGCAGTTTGCCGCGTTATTGTTGAAAGTTTTTTTTGGCTTATTCAATTGGTATCGCGCACAAAATTCGCTGGCAGCCATTAGAAGGCCCCGGTGAACTACTGCAACACAAAGGCAATGCGGCTAAGGGGGCGGCGCGGGGGCGTGCCAGTGCAATGGCAGGATTTTAGAGGTGGGTGGTGATGGGAGTGATGGGTGGGCCGATGCGCACTAAAAACGAAAATGAAAACGTGGCAAAAGCAAAAACAGATTCATGCAATTTGCATATTTGCAACGAGACTGCGGTTGCTGCTGCTGCTGCTGCTGCCATTGCGCTGCACGACACTTTTGGCGTCGTTGAATGGAGGAGCAACAGCAGCAGCAGCAGCAGCGGCGGCGTCTGCAGCAGACAATGTATAGGCAGCAGCAGCGACGACGGCAGCGACAAAGTCTTTTGCATATGCAAAAGCTGCGGCTAAAGCCGCCGCCGCCACCGCCGCCGTCGTCGCTGCTGCCGCTGTCGCCGCCCACGTCGTGTCTTTGTTTTATTAAGTACTTCTCCTATTATTATTATTATTATTTTTATTCCTTTTGCACACTTTGTATGCCAGCGACAACGAGTGAACAAGCAGCAAAGTTTATGTTGAAATATTTTTTTAGGCGCCGGTTGAACCTTTCTTTTTTTATTTTATTATTATTATTTTTTTCGTGCCTTTTTATCGATACTTTTGCCACAGGACCATTGGATTTTTAAGCCAGGCTGAGCTCAGTGTAAATTAATGATTAATTTACATATCATTTACATTATAAATAGCACAAAATTGATTATTATGCTTGAATATCGTGACATTTAATGAAGCTATAAATTTGATTTTTTGTTTTATAATGGACATTCGATTAAAGGGATATTAGGTCTTGGGCACATGTCTGGGTATTTAAAAAAAGTAAGTGCTATTCAGTCGGGTGGCATTGGTAGATATTTTTTTTATCGAATTCGCCATGAACCATTTTATTTCTATTTATTTGAATTTGGGTTGTCCAAGTCCGTGGGATTCGGATGCGTTTCTATAATAACAAATTTGGAGTTTCCAGATCAGCTTTGAAATTTGAACTCTCTTATAAGACGAGCATATACTCTAAGTTTGAAGTCTAGCTTCATTATATGGACAGATTGAGGGACGGACAGACGAACAGACGGGCATTAAGACGGATATTCAATAAGCTTGAAATATTCGTACAATTTATGAAGTTTTCGTTAAGAAGTGTTATAAATTTAGTTATGCGAGTAATATTTTTACATATATCAAGTTTGCTTCCAGTTTACTTCAGTTCTTGAAGCTCTAGAAAGTTAGGTTTGTTTCACATTAAGTTTTTGTTTAAGGTAGAACGGCTTTCCTAAGCCTGTGTTTAAATTTAGCTTCTATCCAAAATTAACGACGTTTTGATATAATCGTTGCATTTAAATAACATAACTGCCTTAAGGCCCTTGTTGCTCTGGCTTTAAACTAAATTGTTATTTAGAAATAATTCTCTGTAACATTTAAATACATAAATAAACAAATAAATATATGACATAAATCATGTGCTATATATGTGTATTTCTTCTCATATCTGATTCATAAAGGTAGCTTCATGGCCATATAAGTACCCAGCTTTACCTATTTCATATGCCCAAAAAGAGCATTCATTAGCTGCATTGGCAACTGCAACTTGGGCCAATATTGCCGCAATTCAATTAATATGCCTGCAAGGGTATTCAAACTTTGATGTCATTGTTCCAAATGCTGTTCGACTATATACACATATATACATATATTGTGATATATATATATATATATATATATATGTATATATATATATGCATTTACATATATACTCTGTTCTTTTGTATTATTTTCTTGTCTGCAGCTTTACTTTTGCAACGCGGCTTTTGTTGCCGAGCAGCAGCCCAAAAGTGAACATACAAAAGACAAAGTAGCACAAATTTTCACTTGAATAGTGGAAGGAGGTGTGTGTGTGTGCGTGGGTGTGTGTGTGGGTTGGGTGTGTCGTGTCTTAGCGACGTTGCATGCCTTGCTGCCTGCAAAGCAAAAGGCGCCAAAATGAAAGCCTTTTATGCCCAACGCCCCTCAAAGGACTCGCCAGACTCGGCTCGGCTCGACGCGACGCGCCGCGACTCGAAGGAAATGCCAAGAACAAAGGAATCAACGCTTAACACAATTTTTCCCCCTCACTTTGTTCTGCTACCATATATTCAGCTGGCTCTGCTCCTTCTTCTTCTTCTTCTTCATCGTCATCTTTTTTGTCGGTTCAAGTGGATATATATATATATATATATATATATATATATATATATATATATATATATGTATATATATATATATATATATATATATGTATATATATATATATATATATATATATATACTTTAGCGGCTTTCTCGCTCTTAGTTATGGCAGTCTGCTAGGCTCGACTTGTCCAACATCGTCTGCTTCACATGTAGGACAAGTTGCACGTGCCCCAAAGCTGCTGTCCCCGCCCGTGCCACGCCCCTGCTGCAGCCATTTCTCCCTCGCTGGCAACTGTTGTTGATAGAATTTATTTAGTTATGCACACCTTCATTTTAAGGCCCTTTACGTGCCACACGAACGAGTGTCCAGCACTCTCTCTCCCTCCCTCTCTCTCTCTCTCTCTCTGTGTTTTCGGTGTCACGGATTTGAGTCCACCATCACGTTGGGCGTGGCCTGCCGCCCAGCTGGCATATTATTGACGTTTGTCAAGACAAATCGTTTTATTTATTATTATTATTATGATTATTTAATACTATTGAGCTCAGCCGCAGCTAGACATGGAGGCAGCTACTTTATGTTGCCTACTTAGCTGGGATGTGCGAAGAGCTCTTCGAGTCGAGAGTGGCCGTCAAGGTCAATGGCTAGGCAAAGCCAGACAAGTGCCGCATCGCAAGGACGCTCTCAACTCGAGGACTTGATTCAAGTTTTTCGATCACACTTAAGCCAATCGAGAATTGGGAATCGGAATTTGTTTCGTTTTTTTGTCTTGAATATAACTTAAGGTTATGGGCAGAGTTAGTGCTAGTTAGATATTTTGGTATCTTTTAGAAGTATAGAATTTTATGCTATTTTGGTTTCAATATATCTTAACTCTGTATGTTCTATAAGGAAATCTATAAGTATTTAAATGTCACACGATTCTCAAAGTCTATCCCTTAATAATCCATTATAGTCCTTAGTCCTACTCCTGCTCTGCTTTTCTATGCACATAATTTCCTGCTGAAGTCTTGTATATATCACAATATATATGCATATAATTGACTCCTCCTTAAAGCCTATAAAGTCCGTCTCAGTCCAGTTTGTTTCAGTCAGTCTGCAATCCCAGCTATTTCAGCATTCGGGCCAAATATTATGGACAGCCGCAGTGGACGCAGTTGACTTATCGTATGAGCGGGCTTGAGGCTGTGTGCGTGCACTTAAAACTGACGGCGTGGCATGCCACAAATTGAGGCGGTGGCCAGAGGGAGAGCAAAGATGTGGCACAGCGCCCACAGCTTCAATTAGGCAATAGCTGAGCGGCCACAATGTGCACTCAATTATGGCCAATATGATGATGCATGCCTCGAGGCTCAGGCGAGGGCTACGAATGGGGAGTTGAGCGGGGGGCAGCACCCTAAAGCAGGAATACCAAGGTCAAAAGTGGTCACCCACAAGCTACGAAATGCTCTATGCCATTTGTATTTGTATTTGTAATTCAATTTCATTCAAGTGCTTCATACATTTTACTTTTGTGCATGCTTGTGTATGTGTCTGTCTCTCCCTCTCTCTCTCTCTCTCTCTCTCACACACACACAGAGATAGTTGAGTGTTGAGAAAACACTTTGCATTTTCGTAATTGCTAAAAATTTATGTGTTGTGTTTGCGGTTTCGGCGGTCAAAGACACCACTAAGCGAAAGGTGCTCGCAGTTGGGTTTAACCGAGAGTGGGGACGGTGGCTGGCTGCTGGGTTAATGCTAGGCGTGTTCGTTGTAGTCGCAGGTTAGTCTGTGGCATATGCGGTCGGCATCTGTTTGCTTTGCTTTAGCTAAGTGCTTGTGCTTTGATTTTCCATACCCCAAGCCACACAGAGATCCTCTTACGTTGCAAACTATATTTACAGAGTAACCCACGCCTCCACTCTCTATGTATCTCTCGCCTCTCTCTAAGTTATGCATAGCTCTCTCCCTCTCCCTCTTTGTCTCTCCCTCGCCCTCGTGCTTCATTGGGGTGGTTAATGTTTTCAAGTCTTAATTAGAGGGCCATTAAATATGAAGGCTGCAATTAATTTTATATAAAGCATTTTGACGTGAGATTTTCTGGAATTAGCACTCGTAGATATAACCTTCAGTCATATTTAGAGGGCTAAGCTATGTAGTGTATAGGGCTTAGTGTGTTCCCTGTATTAGTTGCATATAACTTTTTATTTGTGCATATTCTTTCTAACCATATTCTTGCAGTCAATGAGTCCTCGGATATACTCATATATATCTCAGTATAGCTTTGTACATCACCCAATCTCTGATTGATATATAATGATATAACCTTATATTCTTATCCATTCCTAACTCAGTCTTTCTGCATAAAGTCACGGCAAGTTGAGTCACATATAACATATAACCTTTAGCTACACTTCGCGCAGACCTTTAGCAAATTGCATTTAAGATTTATAAGAGCTCAGATTCTGTTATAGTATATACATATATACATATATACATATATATATGTCGGCCTACACACAATCAATCAAGAAACAACTGAACAACAAAAATAAACTTTGTTCTGATTTGTTTGCAAAACTTTTGCATCAACCCTCTCATTTGTCCAACTCTCCCCTCATTTATGCTTAAACTTTAGTCTAAAAACCGTCGAGGTAAATTTGACCGCATTTCTTTGCTGTGTGGGAGGATGAGCTGGGAAGTAAATGAATAAATAAACAAGCTGACAAGGGGACATTGTGACGTCATGTCGAACAAAGGCCTACGCTCTCTAAATCCACACACACACCTACACACGCACACACACAGAGTGAGGAGGACAGATGCAGACCCTTACGAAATTCTCAATTTCCACAATTTCTATAGATGCAAATCAATAATTGTGGAGCGCAGCATCACATCAGGCAGGTAATTGGGGACAGCATTATACAGGTGGATAATGACAGTTATCTAGAGATTCAACAAATATTGTTATGTGTGGTTAATGTTGGATACATTTACTACAGATACATATATAGAGGTATTTACTGAAGCTATATACTGGGATATATTTGCATTTAAGATCGCTACCTCTCTCTCTCTCTCTCTGTCCCTGTCTGTTTCTCTCACAACTACAGGATTCTCCATATTCGAGTGACCCATCTGGCAGCCCTATACCTTTCGACAGAGATGGGCACTATACGCCGTATAGGTTCAAGGCGATCATTTGAGAGATATCATATTCAAAGAGTGATGAAAATAAGTCTACTTGAACGGCATAATATGATTATTATCGAGAACGTCAACAAAATTGTATTGTTCATTAATTAAAAAAAATATGGAGAATATGGAGAATCCTATAGATTCGTATCCAATTGATATTGGATTGGTCATTATCATTTCGAAAATCTAAATCAATTAGCTGTAAGCTCCCTTTCCTTGACTAAGGCTAGTTATAGTTGGATTGTGTCAAGTCATGGTATCCTTAGGTTAGACCAAAATCAGGTTAAATTTAGTTGGAGTCAATCGGAAAAACGTCTACAGTTGCTTCAAGTTAGCTCGGAGAGAGAAAGTTAGGTTAGGTTAGCTTGCGATGACAGTTTGCTAAGCTAACTAAGACTAGATAAAGACAACGGGCTAGACGGCCGACAAAAATGTATTATACACATATGAGATAAACTTAAGACGATGGTAAATTAGGTTCGGTTAGGAAAAAAGCGCAACAGTCCAGCGAATTGATGGCCCAATTTGCCAGACAACATGGCTCGTTCAGGCTATCTGTTACACGACTTAAATTTAGTTTATATGTGGCTCGAAAATAGGGTTAGGATATGGCTGAGAGAACAGCTTGCCCAATGGGCCAAGACAGCAGAAGTTTGTCAGCCTGGCAAATAGTCAAAAAGTCGAGCAAATTTATGGACAACTGCCGAATGGGGCAATAAAACAGTTAACCAATTTGTTTGGCACGTAGCGAATGCCACATGAAGATGTCAGCCAGCAATGGTGCAGGTATGCAGAGACAGACAGACAGACAGGCAGACGAAGAGAGGAAGACAGAGAGAGAGAGAGAGAGAGAGAGAGAGAGAGAGAGAGAGAGAGAGAGAGAGAGAGAGAGAGAGAGTTTGTCATAAATATGCGCAGCCAGTTGCGATTTATGGCACAACTTAAAACCACTAAACTCAAATCTAAATGTTTAGAAAACGCAACTGAAACTGAAACCAAGAGCTCGGAGCAGCAGAGTAGATGGAGCAGGAGGCTGCACAGTTTGTTCTAGGCGTGGGCTCGAAATGCAGAAGGGGCGGCAAGAGAAAAAAAACTATGCCGGAAATACGTGCTTAGCATGCAAACGCACAAAACAACAACATGTCAGAGGGACGGACAGATAGGCAGGCCGGCAGCCATCCAGACAGAGGCTGTGCAGCTCTGCTAACACACACACACACACACACACACACACACACACACACACACACACACACACACCAATATATAAACCGCTTAACAATGCCACTTCCGTTTTTGGCATGCGGTCTACCCCGCTTGGTCGCCGGCTTCATGGTTAGACATCAGTCGTTGGTCATTGTCGTTGCCGTTGCCGTTGCCGTTGCTGTTGCTGCTGTTGTTTACGGTTTACACACACACACATGCTTACACACACACACACGCCTATTTGTGTTGTTGGCAACATTTTCACAAGTTGTGCGCCGCCAGCGTCTGGCAAAATGTCAGCTTTAGTTAGTTAAGCTCAGCATTTGTATACCCTATAAGTGGAATGGAAAGCGGGCATATCTGTGCATAACATATGCAACAGTTAGCATTCAGGTTAGTTTGATAGGTATTGCATGAGGTAATTTGAATAATATATCGTTTTCAAAGGTAACTGTGTGATGATAGAGCTTTAGGACTCCTGGCTGGAATTATGGAAAGCTACTAACATTTGGTGTCTATAATATTTATGGTATATGATACACATAGTCTATGTTGTATATATAGTATATAGTGGACTCTAAGGATTTATTCAATCTTCAGTCTCTACTACTAGAACTAGGAAACTGAATTAGAATCTCATTTGCTCTGCAAAGAAGTTTTGCAGAAATTTTTTCCACAGGGAGGAGTTTCTCTTATAAATGTGTTTCAATTCACAGATTAAATATATATATTCAGTATTATCTCTCTCTCTCTCTCTCTCTCTCTCTCTCTCTCTCTCTCTGTCTTAAGTATCTTATAATTTCTAGATATAATTTTTATGATGAGTTCTCATCCTAAATAAATAACTTGATTAAACCTCTCATAAGTCTAGCAAGTCATATACATAACGAAGACAGCCGTAACATTTACAGGATATCTATTGTGGCGCCTCAAGTTATATTTGGACTATTTCTGGTCGTGTCAAGCGTCGACTACATTCATTTTGAGAAGTGTTTTCGTTGTTGTTGTTTGTTGTCTCGTCTCATAAATAAGCATAGCTCGTTTAGGCTCTTGATGTCAAAATGAAATTATTTCAATTACATTAGTAACTGAGCTAAAACAAATGATAGCAGCTGCTGCTCCGTTGCTCCTCTGGCTCCTCTGGCTCCTCTGGCTCGCCGTCCCCATCGAAATTATCCTCTTTCAGCCTTTATCTGTCATTCCACTCGGCTCATCCGTATTCTTAGCCACATTCTGTTTGGCATTTGGGATACTTAATTTGAACACTTAAACATTTGTTTAACACCAGCTGCTGCTAGCTGATATCTCTCTTTCACTCTCTCTTTCTCTCTCTCCATCTCCCTCGCTCTCTTTTTCTCACTTGCTGCATGTTGATTTGTGGCTGTTAGCTACAAATGCTGCGCTGCAGGAGCCTGAGGCATAATTTCCCAAAGTCTTTGCTGCAATGGCTTTATTTCAGCGCATTGACGAAATTCTTACAAAAATATGTTTGCATGAAGCCAAGATGGGAGGTAATGGAGTAGCAGTTACCCTGTAATTGAGCTCACACAGCAGACGACATATTTCTTTATTGACATTTTCGAGCGGAGCAAAGGTTTCGGTTGCTTGATTCTAATTTTAATGAGAAATGAAATGGGAAAGCAAAAATTGTGGCACAAATGAAAATGAATATTTAGAATATTTTTTTAAGAGAAAATGAAATGTTACATACATTTCAGAGAGCGAAAGAGAATGAGAATGGGATATAGATAGAGAGAGAGTGTGAGAGAGAGGGAAAAAGAAAACAAACATATTTCTTACTTCCAAATATAGAAAACATTCTGAATTTTAATGCTGGCAATTCTGTTCTATATGAACAGGTAAATTCTGAAATTTCCAATAAAACTTGAATTTTTATATCACTGAACTCTGAATAATGTGCATATTAAAGTTAAGGAAAGTAAAAATCTCTAATTGAAATGTACATACAAAATGGAACAAAGATTCGAGTAGAATTAATTCTTTTCACTTGTTCACATCCTATCAAAATTGGACATCAATATATAATTAAACTAGGCAAAACATGAAAATTTCTTCGCCCTCTTCTCCTTCTGTAAACACCATAGAATCCCAAGTAGAGAGAAAGGTATCACCATCTATGAAATATATAATCACGTCCGTGCCTAAACTCTGCGCTTGATTTGCTAATTAGTTGTGCAAATGAATCCACGTTTTGTCAAGCGGGCTTCAGGAGTGAAACGAATTGCAGAGAAGGAATCGATTGGCAACTGCTATTGACTCGCAGGCTGCTGGCTCGTCTCCACCTGTCAATGGCTGTCTCGTTAAGGGCAAATGCCATTAGAGTAAATCGCAGCTGAGCTCTGGAGCGAAAGACACAGCGGGTCGAAAATCTCGTGTTAACTAAATTCACACACTTAACGCCTGGAGCGCTGCGGATAGCCAGCTAGAGAGAGAGAGAGAGATAGAGAGGGGGAGGATAGCGCTGGGTATATCGTCTATCAGTGGCGATGTGGCGCCGAAATGCTTTGGCAGCTTTGGCAAGTGGCAAAAGGCTGCAATATCCACTCAATTCTTGCCAGCTGCAGAAAAAAGGAAAAAGAAAAGAATTTACAGTCAGCCAAAAAGCCAAAACAAAATGCTGGCAGAGTGCTTAAGTTGCAAGCGATACACTTACAGATACCCTGTAAACCTAGACTCTTATCGAATACAAATCTTAAACGTGCTCCTCAAGCTGCTTTAATTTACGGTGCAACGATAAAAATCGATTATTATTTATGGACATATACTGGACTTACGGATGTTATCGAAGGGCTCAAAAAAAGTAGGGCGAAGTCAAGTTTTAAACTCTAAAGACGACAATTTTATACGTATCTCCAGTCCGACTAGCTAGATACTCTATAAAATGAAGTTATATATACTCTATCTATCATTCATATTTACACTCTCTCAATATCCTCTACAAATTCCATATAATCATCTCATGTCTAGTGCCAACCACAGATTGCAGCTGCTCGCTTTGCTAGTTACCGCATTTGCAGGGTATTACAAAACTGAATGCTGTGAGCTGCCAGTGTGTGCGCGCGTATCTGTATCTGTATGTGTGAATTGAGTTTCGAGTTTTGGTTTTCATCGTTTTGCTCGCTTGTTTTTACGTTCAAAATGCTGCGCATTCGATTTTCAGTTTCAGTTCCATTTTCAGTTTTCAATTTGTCTTTTGCTGCTGCTGCTTCCTCAGTCTCCACTCTCTGCCTCTGTGGGTGTGTGTGTGTGTGTGTTTGAGCTCTTTAAATGTGTCATGGCAAGACAGAATTTTCGCCGGTCAGCCCATTGTGGAACGAGGGCGAAAGTATTTTCACGTGCTTGTCAGGCCCTGTCACTCGGCCAGTCAATTAGCCAACGCTTTTCAATTACAAACAAATCGAAGCAGCGGACTGAATGCGGTAAGGGGGTAAGACACAGGCGGAGGAGAGGGGGTGAGTGCCTGAAGGGGATGGCAACACTTCGTTTGCAGTTGCTGTCGCTGTCGCTGTCAGTAGGCTCTACAACCGCTGCCCAAAATTTACATTTGTCACCTCCCCAAAATGTGGGTCACAAATGGACAATCGGAAAGACGCGCCCACCGCCCTACGCCCACGCCCCACGCCCCACGCCCCACACCCACATATCTCCACCAAAATAAACGCTGTAAACCAGAAATGAAGAGAAAATTGAAATGAACTGAACATCTGTGTGTGAGTGGAACGGATGGGCGTTTGGCCGAGGGGGCGTGGCTGAGTGCGATAACATACGCAACTATTTGGGTCAATCAAATGATGGAAATCATGGAGTGAAAAAAAGCAGAAAAAACATTCCATAGCAATCGAGTTAAGTGGGAAAAATTGATATATCTATAAAAGAGTTCTAATTATAGGGAAATGCTTCACAGTAACGGGTATTTGGATAAAGATATAAATATATAAATGTAGATCTATATATGTATGTGCGTATGTATCCTTTTGTATCTAAATAACTATTTATCTATCTATCTATTTATACATAGTCAAAACTATTGCTATGCTTTTTATCTATCTGTTTATCGGCTTCCTTTCTCATGGTCTCCCTTCATCTCCCTATCTCCTCCTCTTTGATCTCCCACTGTCTTTATCGCTCTCGCTAGCTTTCAATCAATTTACCTCTATCTATTGATAGGTTTAATAATCGATTCTAACAGTAATGCCTTCCTGAAGTGCTCAATTTTTAATTTCGCTCCCGCTTTCCATGCGCTTAAAGTCCGTTGAGTGCGCTACGTTGAAAAATTGGCCAGTGTTGGATAGCACGTAAAATACGTTGCACTTAATTGAATTTGGCATGTTTTAAGTCTTTGAGGTCGTTGCTAGTGCCCATTTAAATAATTCAATTACAATGTAAATCCCTTAATCATATGAATATTAATTATAGCTGGCCAATGTGCACATCGACACGCCACCTAACGGGCGCTATGCGGGCGAATGGCGTCCGATGGCGGCAAAAGGGGGGCGTGGTGGCAACATATAGAGTGGAGCGACGGAAGGAGCCTTTGCCCACTGAGCTGGGACCAGGGAGTCATGTAAATGCATTTACCACAGCACTTCCGGCACACTGCGAAAAAGCGGAAGTGCACATTTCTGACAGCCATGTGAATGTGTGTCTGTGTGCGCGTGAGCTTAAGTGTGTGTGTGCGCTTGACGTGTGTGTGCACACACGCAGCGACAAGGCGACATCTCTTGCCCCGGCTCAACGTCTGTTTCTGTCATTTTGAGATACTTTTCTTTTCATTTATTTTGTATTTCATTTATTTTTATTGCAAGGCAAATTAATTGAAAATTGCTCACCCATGTGTGTATGTGTGTGTGTATTGGCCACGTTAATGCGTGCCTCTTACATGCGAAATGCTGCTTAATGCATTTAAAGCACTCGTAACTTTACGGCAATCAATGCGCCAGCCAGAAGCATGATGAGCCACACTTCCCAGCGAGTCCGTATTGCGAATTAAATGAGTGCTCACAGCAGAGTCAGTACATACATAATAATAATATACATATGCATGTACAACGTTGCATAATTTAATTAATTAAAACATGAGATTTGGCACTGATTGATTATATAGTTATCGATAGCAGAAATATTACTGATTGTGCAGCATAGCGATTATTATAAAACCTAGAGTCTGGACATTTTCTTTTCTCATTACACTTATTTTACTTTTCTTGGAATATTTAACTTTAGATATTAATCTCCATCAATCTGACTAATTGATGATCATATTAATCGATATCAACAGATCCCAAAAGTTTTTTAATACTATACTTTTAATACTATTAGACTATACTGAAATATTTTGACTAAAAATCCATTTCAGCTCAGATTAGAGTCAAGTATAGTTATCGATATACGCTTATCGATATCATCATAATTGTTTAGCTGATTCAGGCACTTCTCGTTCGCTTTAATTGCAGCTGAAACTTTGCAGTTAAGGAGGAATAAGATGAGCTTGGAGGAAAACTCAAATTCGAGAGACTCAGAGGTTTGGCGCTCTTGGCGCAGCTCGGCATTCCCAAGAGGAGGACAAGTCGCTTTGCCGTTTATTTTGCGCTGGGGAGCATTGCATTTACTGTCACATTTAAATAGCTGTGCGAATGCCTTTGCCTCCCGTTCTTGGCCCAATTACAGCTGTTGTTGGCCAGATCATTTGCATGGGCAATGGAAAAGTTTTGCATGCGACATCGTGGGCCATCACAGCTTGACGCCGACTCCTGTAATATGCACATGATGTGCCATCAGTGCTCAGGCTGCCTCACAAGTGCCTCGCAAACGTGCAATGCCCTGCAGTCCAGCCCCTCCCGGCCAACGCGTGACAATAGCCAAGACTTGTAGGTGCAATCGAATTGAAATACGAAAACCATTTAATTGCTTTAATTAATGGCAACGACGCTACGTGTCGACTGTCTTTTCCCTTAAAGTGGCATATATACCCTGTAAAACGTTAATTGGCAGAGGCTAGTCGCATATCATAAGTTGGCCTAATCAATAACAATCGAGTCAAACTTGGCTATTGCAACATGCATATGCAACATAGAAGCAGATAGGTAGGTAGATAGAAACATAGATAGATAGATGGATAGATAGATAGATACATAGATAGATAGATGGATAGATATAGAGAGAAAGAAAGTTAGATAGAAAAATATAGAAAGTTAGGTTGATATATGTAGGTAGGTAAAGAGATTGATAGCTAGATGTAGATCTCACAGGGTATTTCTTAGTTAATCAGCTTACCTTATGCACGGCTTCGTTAATTTTTAATGTTTTTTTGTTTTTTTTTTTTGCTGTTGCTCACGAGCCCCGATATAAAAAAACAGCGTAGAGTAATGCCGGCAGTCGATGGTTTCCGTACAAAAGAAACCACTGAATTTCAATTGAAATCGATCAGTCTGGCAGGCAAGTGGGAGAGTGTTCGAGTGTGTGTGTGTGTGCGTGTTGGTGTTAGTGCTAGTGTTGTGGTTGCTTGGCTGTAACTTCCGCATGGCGCATAAAAATGTGCTATGAACTATGCAGTGCTCCAGCCCCCCGCCCGAATACTCGTGTGAGTATTAAGTCTCCTCCTTTTTTCCATCCATATAAACAAAGCATATTCATTGGCTCCGTCTGTATGTGTGTGTGTTTGTGTGTGTGTTTGTGTGTGTGTGCGTGTGCTGCGGGTATGTGGCCCTGTGCCAAATCTGTCTATGCAAGAAATTGTCACGTTCAATTCGCTTGGGTACTGCGTTTTAGGGCAATGAATTTTTGCATATTTGAAAGCTAAAAGTGCAAAACAATGTCAAATGCAGTTATCGATAGCCGGAAATAAGGACGATTCCTTTCCCAATGGAGCGGAACTTGGGGTATTTTGCGTAAATATAAACTATTATAGATTCATATCAAAATGCTAGATATTGCTGATAGCTATTGCAGTTTTGACTGATTGAGTGAGAGAG
Organism: Drosophila mayaguana; assembly: GCA_037075325.1. NCBI lineage: Eukaryota > Metazoa > Arthropoda > Insecta > Diptera > Drosophilidae > Drosophila > Drosophila mayaguana. Next base: position 386,434 of record JBAMCG010000127.1, on the reverse strand, counting down.
AGAGAGAGAGCGAAAGTAGGGACAAGCATCATGCGAAAGCTGAAACGAGAGAGAAAAAGAGGCAGATGGGGAAAGAAAGACGCCAAGAACGAGCGAGAAAGAGAGAGAAAAGCTGAAATATATGAAGAGAGAACTTCTTACAGATTTGCAGAATAATCGAATAGTACAATTTAATTTATGCACTGCGCTTATAGTGTTTACTAAGACTCCAGTGTAACAGATTTACGAAGAGAACTCTGTGACTAAAGTCTAATCGATGTAACAAATAATCTTAACAACTCAGATCAACTAAGTCTAGACTCAATTAGGATTATCTCTGCATATTTATCCGGAATTTATCAGAGCTGAGCATATGTCTATTTGCATATCGAACCACAATCAGGCCGAGTGAGATCAATAGCAATTAAGCTTGGCATATATTTATATGCGAAACTTTATTTAATATAACACTACCCCTGCCTCTGGGCATTTACCAACACTTGTTTTTCACTCAACTCAATTGCATATCGAATTACAACAAGAGCAACAAATATTTGACTGTAGTTTATTGATGACCCACATGCGAACTGTGACTACAGCTGCCAAGCGCTTCATTACACACACACACACACATACATGGACAGAGAGTGGAGCTTGCTGTAGTCAGTGGTTGTCACTCAATAATTCAATGGGGCTCTGCTCCAGCTACAGTTGCCTCCCCTTCATCTTCCACTGGCACTTGACTATGAGACGGACTCAACCTCAAATAGCTGGGGCGCTCAAACTTTGCTGGCGCTTGTATAAATCTTTGCTTAACCTCGTCTGAACTTTGGATAGTACAGAGAAAGGGAGGGAGAGTGAGGCAGAGAGAGGCAGGGTATGAGCGTAAGGGACACGCACACACCTGCACAGTTTCCGATCCAACACCTTTGCAGGTGAAATCAACTGTCATGCAGTTTTAAACAGTTTACGAGGCGTATGAGCGATATTTGCACAGGCATTGCTTTATTTTGCACACACAAACACACACAGCTGCAATGTGTATTTGTGTGAGTATGTGTCTGGTTCTTTTTTCCATCCCTGCTAGCAGTATTTTCTCTTTTTATACCCTGAGCCCATTGAAAATGGGAAATCAGGGTATAATGGCTTTGTTAACAGTATGTAACAGGCAGAAGGAGGCGTGGCAGAGCCCAACAAGTATATATATTCTTGATCAGGGCGACGAGCTGAGTCGATTAACTTCTGTCCGTCTGTCCGTCAGTTCGTCTGCCCGTATGCTTGAACGTGTTGATCTCAGACATATCTGATATATATCTGATATATCACGCTCAGATCGAGGTTTTCTCCAAAAATCGATAACTACTCCCGTAGTTTGATTGTCGATTAAAAACCTTACCGAAAACAAGTTATAAAATTATATGTCCTACATATTTAGAGCTAGAGACGCCAAATTCGTTATAATTCACTCCTCACCTCTATATCCACCCCTCACCCTAAGTTTGTAAAAGTTGTATTTCAAATATTAGAGACTTGTGCTTTGGCAAACACAAGCATTTCGATGTTATAATCTCCTACTGCGTATTTACTCCTGTAAGCAGAAAAGAGGCGAAGAATTATTGAAATATCAGTTCCTCGAAGGGTTCAGGGGATCTCGCAGTCGAGCACTCTCGACTAGAGCTTTCTTAGTTGTTTTCTCGCTGCGTCGCTTTTAACCCGGCACTTAAAACAGCGCAACGTTTCAACGATTGATTCAATGCAGCCAAGTGGGTGTGTGTATGCGTGAGTGTGTGTGAGTGTTAGTGTTTGTGTTTGTGAATGTAAGTGAGTGAGTGTTCAAGTGCGTGTGTGAATCACTGTTCAGTTACTGTGCGCCCTTGTTGTTGGCAATTTAATTACAAGACAAAATGCGGACATATCACGTTATAAATACAAAATGCAAATAGCTCCCAGATCTCTGCTTCTCTCTCTCTCTCTCCCATTCGCTCTGTTTGTTTATTTGCTGCATGTGTTTGTGCGTGTGTGTGTGTGTGCATGTATATAAACATGCCATCGGCTATATAGCATGAAATCGCACATTTTGCGACAATTTGCCAACTTTTATGCGCACAAACGCGAATTACAGCCAAGAACATAAGTACAACAATTACAAAATGAGCTAAGTGTCCGTTTGCACGACTTGAAGATACCCTGTAACAAAAAAACGACACGAAATATCGACTTCATAGGCTTTAAGCTATTTTGCTATATTTTCTACAATTTTTACAGAGCTTTATAATAGAAAATAGAATAATATCCCAAAAAATATTATATATGACAATTTAATGTGCAATTTATATGTATATATATACATAGATAGACTTCATTTTAGCTATATATCGAGATGAACTAGCTGACCTGGTTTAGCAATTTACAGGGTATGTATGCGAACAGTCCTTAGTTAGTTGTATCCCCGGGGTAATGCAACGTGTGGAGTAGTGCTCTACTCGATCTACTCTAGTTTTATGCTCTTAATTGCAATTGCTGTTGTTGCTTTTGCTACTGCTGCATATTATGCGAGTTTCGACTTTTCAGAATGGGACACACAATGCTCATTAGGGAGCCGCGGCAACAAAGTTTTTAGCGCTCGTTCGCATATGGTAATTTCGATAATTACATTCGGAACATAAAGCTAAGCAACGGTGAAGGAGGCTAAGAGTCCACAATTAAAGGCGTTAATCAATAAGGAAAATGGTTAAAGTTGAGTTTAAATGTTATACATAAAAAAAATGAACTCATGAATATGTTTGTGACCTATCGATAAGTGCTATATCGATGCGATATCGATTAAATGAGTGTACCAGTAGTTGCTGGGAAATGTTTTTTTTTAAATGTAAGCAATTGTTAAATGTACCACATATGCAATGTTATCGACACCGTATCGATAACTTATCGATAAATGTATTTTTAGCTTTTTTCACTATAGTCTTATATATAACTATTTTACGTTGATTTTGTCGATTTTCACACTAATGCTCAAGATATAAAGCATGGTGCTCGATGGTTATCGATATGATAGGTACCTTTGTACATTTATATGTAAGCAGTATGCAGCCTGACAGCCATGACTTGCCAATGATTTCTTGATTTTCCATATCGATATGCTAACGATATCGATATCGCTTGCAAACCCTTTGGAAAGAAAAATGTGCGAATTATGTCGCACACGTTGCACATTCTGAATAAATAAATGAAACTGTCAGGGAAACAAGTGAAATTCGAGTGAATGGAACAATGCGAAATTTGTGCTCAATGGGCGATAACATCGATAGGTATGGATACAGATATAAATGGTGGGCTGTCGCCCGATAGGCAGTGCTCGTATATTGTTTCGATTTAATGTTTGTTAATATTTGCATTCTGCCGCGGTTACACACTCACACACACGCACACACACCCTCGCACTCACAGTAGGCAGCTCTCACACACATTTATCAGAGCTCTGCTGTTGCATTGAATGGAATTTCCCTTTAATTGCGCCCATTCTTCTAAATCGCGAATTGGCGCTGCCTGCCACATAGTGGTAAATGGGTATTTATTAGTCACCCGTGGTGAGCGTCAAATGCAATTTCGCATTTTATTTCACTAACTATTTAAATAGGCCATTGTGCATAACCTGTAAAGCTGGCATTTAATCAAGGGCATATTCTTTATAGGTATTTTATGCATTTATCGATTAATTCATGTTTTGACTATCATTTATATACTTTGCCTTTACAAATTTCTATCTATCATCTATCATTTTGTAGAGTTTTCTCTTTGTACGGGGTATTATTATAACTCAATAATAATTATTAACTCGATTAGAGAACACCAAGTGGAATTGTTTCTGGATATATGTTTGGTATACAAGAAGCTATGGAAAGATGTTGAGATATAAGTAGACAACGTATAATATTGAATTTCATCGATTTGGTGTTAAAAGTTATCGATAAAGGGATATCAATTAGATCTATGAGATTTGCCGTAAAAGCAGATAATGAAATAAAATGATTACAATATGCACGATCGATATGGTGTTATCGATAAGTTCAATTGTATTTGACGCATATATGTATGGTATATGTCTTGGGCGCTGTATTTATGTATGGCTGCAAAGCAAATACATTTTATTGGTATTTCGTATTCGTATTCATTTTAAATTTTGACATATTCCCCCATGTTTGACTTTGTTTGATATTCGAACAGCGCTTTGCTATTTCGGACTTTGCAATATAATCAATTTTTGACCAGCATTGCGGCTCGAAACGCGGCTGTGGGCGTGGCAGGCAGCTCGGTATAAAATTATTTAGTTAAATATTTGCATTTGCATTTTAATTTGTTGCCATTATTTTGACGATTTTTGTTCATTCTTTTTTTCTTTTTTCAATATATACATATTATATTTTTAGTTAGCTGCAACGCTTAAGCAAACATTATACGTTGCGCAAGCAAAAATTTCGTGTGTGTGTGTGTGCGTGTGTGTGTGTGTGTGTGCGTGTGTGTGTGCATGTGTATGAGTTACACATTTTGTGCTAATGAAGCTGTTCTATAATGGCATATTTACATTGGTTGCGCAGTGTTTGCTCAACATGTGCTTGAAAAGAATATGAGAAACTTTTTGAAAACAATGGAACTATGTGTGTGTGTGTGTGTGTGTGTGTGTGTGTTGTTCTATATTTAAATAAGAGAAAATATTAATTATAAATTTAATTCAATATTTTGGTAGCAAATAGTAATTTGTAAAGCACAATTTGTAGGGGATTTCGATTTCAAATGCAGCCCAGGGATTGCCGGTTGCACTAATTTTGTGACTTTTGACTCCACCTGTGACATTTCGAGAGCTCAAATTGGCTTATTAGGGTTGCAAAGATAATTGATACGGCAAATGAGTGGCTGGGAATACAAAATCTCGAGAATCCCTTTGCTCTTTTATCTGCAATAACTCCTTTTCCCAACAATCGTTTGGCCTTACGGCACTTCTAAGCTCTATCTTTAATTGCTCAACTCAATTTCTTTCCTTTGTTTGTAGAACATTAGTCACGTGGAGTCTCCACTGTATTGGCATTTCATGTTGATACCCTTTATTCTATCTAAAGCTGTCTGTCACATAAATGAAAGCTTCGTTTCTGGTTTTTCTTATTTCGCTCAGAATTGCGCCTGAAAGTCGACAACAAAAAATGAATAGGATGGGAAATTGTTGAAATAGTGACAAAGGGCGAAAACGGTAAAAAAAAAAAGAAATGGCTGGGACAAAGCGGTAGCAACGTTTGGCCAACCCAAAAGAGCAATAAAATCAACTCAATTGTCGCCCCCTCCCGTGCCGCGGGCTATTCCCCTCGCTGTCCACGCTCTATGCCAATATCCAGCGTCTACAACGGCGTCAACTTGAATGCCAACTAATCCCTGGCGAGGGGCTGAGCCATTAGAGGGGCTAGCAAAGGGGAGAGCGGCCGAGAGGGGACTGGGAGTTGACGCTGTACAGCGATTGCTACGGAAATGCGCTAATTATGCGGCGAGCACAGCACAAAAGCAAAACTCCAACTGAAATCTGATCAAGAGCAGACACATGCAAATGCTGATCGACTAGAAGTTACCCTAACTTGCGAGGGAAATCTAAATACTGTTGCACTAGAGGGAAGGAAAAGCGACGTGCCGAGAGAGCGGAAGAATGGGAGAGTCAGTTTCTAGAGAGAGTGAGAGAGAGACAATTATTGAGAGAGAGAGGGAGTCATGTGCACCAAGTAAGGTACGCAAAGAAAGATGTAGAGAGAGGGAGAGTTAAAGAGGGCACACAGAGATATGCCAGAGCGAGACACCGTGAGAGAAACAGAGATTGAGAGCGAGTGAGAAGGGACGAGAGAATGCAAAACATTTGGCAGAGCGTAAGATGAAAGAGTCGCAAAAGATGAAAGCTCTCAAATGTCAACCTCATTGCCTGAATGCAAAATACAACTCGGGTTGCAGCTGTTGTTGTTGCTGTTGTTGTTGTTCCGCTTGTTGCTATGGCTGCTGCTGTTATTGTTGTTGTTGTTGCTGCTGTTGCTGTTGCTGATGTTGATATTTTTGTAGCGCATCCTGTTTGCTGGCTTTCGCCTGCAATAGCAATTGGAGGGGCAGAGCCACAGACAAGGACCTGATATAGTTCTGTATGCAGCCACGGACACCACAACCACCCCCCCCCCCAACTCCCCTCCGCCCCTTCGGCATACCTTACAGTTTTGGTTACTTAATCCGCTGTGGATAGCGGCTGCTGCTGTATTTGTTGTTGTTGTTTTTGTTGCTGTTGCAGTTGTTGTTGTAATGCTGCGTGCTTAAAGAGCTTCACGGACGCTTATCATTCAATGCAGCCGCCGACGCCAACGCTGCCGCAGCAGAGGCCGTAGTCGGCGTCGCAGCTGACGTTGCCGTCAGCTTTGCTTGTTTTTCATATATGAGGAAAATGCAAAAGTTTTCTTTTTTTTGCCAGTCGCTCGAAAAAATTGGCGGAACTCGCTCAACGCCCAAAGCCAAACAGCACACGTTTCCTTTTATAACAACAACAACAGCAGCAGCAGCAGCAGCAGCAGCAGCAACAACAACAATTAAAAGGGCAGCGCTGTAGAGTTTTTGCAACTATTTTGTGGCAAGTTTATAACGAAATGCTGCAAATTGGTTTGGTTAGAGCTTTGGTTTTGGATTGGTGGGGGAATCAAGCAAACGAACCGTTAAAAGTCGGCTCCACATCGAGTGCCTGCGAGCAAACAAAAAGTTGTTTGAACCGAGCTAGAATTGTGTTTCAGATTGGCTGTTTTTTGTATTTTTAGGGTGCGCCACCTTGTGGGCTGGCAGAGTGAAGGATAGGGTAGCTGGACGAAAGGTAATAATTGTTATGCATAAGGTAATAATGTACAATGCGGATGACTAGGTGACTGGCAAAGTAGCTGCCAAAGTTGCTGGTTAACCACCTGGCAGCTTGTTAAACATATTTTAATTTACTTTCCTCTGCGAGTTCATTTACGAAAAGGCGGATTGAATCCGGCAAATCTTTGCTTTAAGCTCTTGCTCATAATCCAGAACTAACGGCACAAGAGTTCCACTCTACCGGCATAAATGAAAACCGAAAAACCCATTTATTAGCTCCTCAGCCTCGCGCCCAATAAAAGAAAACTTTTCTCCGTATCTTTCAACTGATTTTATTCCCTCTCTCTCTCTCTCTCTCTCTCCCTCACTCTTCCTCAGTTTTTTAGCGCTTGCGAATAAAATGTTTTTGTATTGGTCAAAAATATTGTGAACATTTTTGTGAAATTTAATAGCAGGAGTTGGCCAAGTTATTCTGCGTGCGCTCAACTTCTGCGTACGAAACGAAAAAAAAAAAAAACAAACATCTATATGAAAGAAGCTGGAAAAAAACTTTGGCCGCACGCATGCAAATTGAAATAGTTGCGAAAACTTGGTTCCAGGGTTCAGATAACCTTTTGTGCGGCAAGCAGCGAAACGGAGAATGGGAGTGGGATTAGGTTGGGGCTGGAGTAGGGACTTGGTCGGATTGGGTTATGTCCCAGTGAATGCTTAAGCTCTTGGTAATTATGGCCTGAAATCGAAAGAGCTGCTGTTGCTCGTATACGTATGTATATTTATATATGTATGTGTATATAGTTCATTAATATATCAAGGCCTTAATCTCCGTCTGGCAGACACCATCATCCGCTGCTAAACAAGCGTAAAACGCTTTTTACCGGAAACTTATAAACGCAACGCGCTAATTATTTTTCGCGTGGCATGTAAAGGCCGTGGCTTCCAAATCCCACCCAGCTTTAGCTTACCCCTAAGACCCAGCAGCTTCCCCTTCTCTGCATCATCTGTCTGTCCTCTTGCCTCATCTCCTGCAGCTCTGAAGCTTGCTGCGACTTAGCGTATTCAAGTTTCTGTGCGCAGTGCAAGCTGTGAACCAGCTGCAAAGTTTTCCCCCCTTCCAATGTGCGGGCGATTCTACAGCTGGTGAAGCGGAGGGGGCTGGGGTGTTGTGAGCGGGATTGGCGCTTTGCTGTGGCGCATATTAGCGTCAGGATATGCATTTCATTTTGGCTTAACAGCGAGCGTTTCTTTTTAATTTCTCTAAGCAAACAGCACTGCAGAAGCGCAGCAGGCTTGAGGGCCTCCGCTCACGCACAGTGGGACAGTCTGGTTAGAAATTCAGCGAAAATTTCAACAAGGCAAGTACACTATATGAAGTACATGCTTGGAAAACTACTTTCATAGAATTAGTATTCTATCTAAAAAAAAATTTTTGTTTTTAGAGTGATTGATATGAGAATTGCATAGAAGAGCTTCTGATTGACTGTAAAGGATTTATAAACAACTTTAATGACTACAGTGAAGCTGAAAAGTATTTGTTAACTATATAACAATCGGATTTAAGCTATAGGAATATAGGCAAAATACATATATTGAAATGTATAGACTAGTACGGGTCTCGAACTCTGTTAACCGATAATCACCTTGCTTCGCCTTAATTTACAGAATGACTAGGAATTGATTACATTCTTTCCTAGCAATTATCTATTTGGCTGGAAAATATGCATTCCGAGAGCACTGTGCACAGGCGTTAAAGTCGGCTTTGGCCATGCCTGCCATTTCCCTTTCCGTTTCCGCCCACTCGTACGTGGCGCTCAGCTACGGCCTAGCTGCTTGCTTGCCAGCGACTTGGATAGACACAGCGAGAGCTGTGGCTTGCCACACACAGACGCAGAGACGCACACACGCACGCATACACCCGCAAGCTGAGTGTGGTGCTTACATTGTTGTTGCTATTGTTGTTGGCCATTTGCTAGTTGGCAGCTCGTTTTTGGCTTCGCTTCAAGCCTGCCGCTTATTGTAGTTAAGTTTTATGCCGCTTTGCGTGCTGCACGTATTGGCTGCCCGCCCGCCTCCCAGCTGCCTCTGCCTGCCCCAGTCTCGTCTTGTTCGTCTACTTCTACTCCTAGTTCTTCTTCTGCTCCATCGTTGTACTCTCAGCGCCTTTGCACCTAATTCCATTTTCACTTTCTTTGATGATGCTCAATTTTTTGCATCATTAATCTTAAGCGCTTTCCAGCTTTGACGCTGACGCACGCATACATACACGCAGGCATAGCTACATAACTAGCTCAATTTACATCTCTCTCTCTCTCTCTCTCTCTCTCTCTCTATCTGTTTATATCTGTTTTTCCTTCTCTCCCCATTCACTCTCGTTTTTTGTCATGCATTATAAATATATGAATTTCTGACATGACATATAAAAAATTGTTGTGTAAATATTTGTTGGAATTCATTGCGTTTGAATAACTCTCAGCTATTCTGTTAATAGTCTTCATTGCAATGGCTTATTTTATTAACAGGCTAGGTCTGTTAAGTTGCATTGGTAAAGTACTGATAATATGAAGTATTTATGTTAATATATTAAGTATTTATGTTATGTAACATGCTCATGTTATTGATGTATGCTAAGCAACACACTCTGTTCTTTATCTATGTTACGAAATACATTTATGATATTGATGTATATATGTTAATGTAACATACTTCTGTTACACATTTAAGACACGTAACATTGTAATGTTAATTGCTTATGCTATATAACATACTGCTAGTTTTTATCTCTGTTATGTAACATTCTCATGTTATTGATGTATGCTAAGCAACATACTGTTGTTCTTAATCTATATATGTTAATGTAACATACTTCTGTTACACATTTAAGACACGTAGCATTGTAATGTTAATTGCTTATGCTATATAACATACTGCTAGTTTTTATCTCTGTTATGTAACATTCTCATGTTATTGATGCATGCTAAGCAACACACTGTTGTTCTTAATCTATATATGTTAATGTAACATACTTCTGTTACACATTTAAGACACGTAACATTGTAATGTTAATTGCTTATGCTATATAACATACTGCTAGTTTTTATCTCTGTTATGTAATATGTTCATGTTCGATTTATGTGTATGTAAGATTCTCATGTGTTTATGTTATGTAACATACTTATGTTAATTAACTGAACAGCTAAAGCTGAGCTAACAACGTTAAGCCATGCAGTTAAGTTAGCTGTTGAGTAGGCGCTGTTAAGAACTATTAGCTGTTAATATGTGCTTAAAAGCCGTTATGCGGCTGGCTACAATTGCCATAAATAAATATTTTAAAAAGTTTTAAGTTCAAATTAAGGTCATATGTCACAATAATTTATAGTAAAGCTTTGCGCTCTGTTAAGCTGTTGCTCGCTGTGAGCCCAAGTTATGAATATGCGTCTTTCATTTTTGTTCTACTCTATAAGCCGCTTAAAGGTTTGGCATTGGCATTAACAGCGTCATTTAAACGTTCTGTGCCAATAGCTGCACGCAAATATATAAACATATATATGTGCATGTATACATGTGTATAGATATGTGGAACGGTATTTGTTCCGTTGGTGACATTAGCAATTTTCAGCTCGATTTGCCAGCTCTCCGTGTCGCTGGCTTCTCATAGTTTGTGCAACAAAATATAAATTTTGTTTCAGCTAAGCTAAGCGGAAGTGAACAAAAAAGCTGGGAAAAAATGAAAACAAACTGAAATAAAACAGCCGCCGAATGAGAGAAGAAGAAATGGCATTTCGCTTGGATCGTAGCGCCAGCGTTTTGTAGATTTTAAGAGCCATAAATTTTAAGTGTCAATATATAAAAACCGCATATGTGCGGCCAGCGGCGGCTGCGAGTCCAAATTCATAAATTTTCCCATGGGACGAAATGGTAAAATAAAATGCAGCAGCTTTCGCTGTGGTCCACACACACATACACACACACAGGCACACACACACACACATATATATATAAGCCATATATATGAATGGAGTTTTGCTTTATAGTTTCTCTCCATCCCTTCCTCTCTCTCTCTCTCTCTCTCTCTCTCTCTCTCTCTGTATGTATTTGCTGCCATGTCCGTTGCATGTCGCCGCTGGGGCATTTGGTTAGGAGGCTTGGGGCCAAGCAATGCCACATGACGCTACCCGATTCTGGGTGGATTTTATTTTATTGCAAATGTAAAGTAAAACAAATAAAACGGTGATAAGCGAGCTTGCTCGACCATGCAGATACTCTAAACACAAGGATGAGATACCTTCAAGGCAATATTGTACGACCGACTGATCGTAATCGATATCATTGCACATAAATCGATCACACGATTAACAAAATCTACGATCAACTTTTATAGCTTATACAGTTTGCTAAGCAACACATAAACAAAACGTTCCTTGAATATCGATATTTATCGATATAAGAGCAAACAAATCGAGGGCTTATTTAAACACTTATAATTGCTGCAAATCTGTGGAAAAACAACAACTCGACACTTAAATTATTTCCCCTATAAGATGAGCCCATAGTGTCTGAAAGGATAATTCAATTCCCAACATAAATGCAGATGGTAAATTCATATTTATATGTGACACCGCTGGAAGTTAAGATACCCCTCAAGTAGTACATCCGGGACTTTTAAAATGCAGTATAAAAACAGCAGTCAACTTGTTACAGAAAATACCACAATAAGAGGAAGAGAAGCAAAAGGCTACGACAATTGCCATAAAAAGACGAAGCAGCTGAGCAAAGCTGGCCAACTCGAAAGCTGGATAGTTGAAGAGCTGGTCAGACAGAAGGCAATCAAGGAAGCGTTGACTCAGTGCGATAGCTGTCAAGTATTGGCCAAATATCGCTAGCATTCTCTATATTTATATATACATATATAAAGCGACTGTGTGCAATAAAATTTTGTAAGCCACGCAAACTGCGAATGGTCAACGCTTCACTCCCTTTCTGACTCCTTTCTAGAGGGAGAGGGAGAGAGGGGAAAAAAAGCAAACGGCAATCGACAATCGCCAATGGAATCAAACACAAGCAATTTTCTAACAAAGTGGTTTATGGAATCACTTGTCCATGTGAAAGTGCCTTCAGTTATCGTTCTCCCTCGCTCTCTCTCTCTCTCTCTATCTATCTCTCTCCATCTGCCCCTCTCTCTGTGAGTATGTGTGCAGCTGAAATAGCTGAAAATGTGCTTTCAGCTATTTGAGCTATATTTTCAATATGATTCTTTAATTAGAGCTTATAGATACATATGTATGTATAAACGATTTGTGCAAAGCCAGCTGCAAAAACTCGCCATGCATTCAATAGATATCGAGCATTGAATCATCCTGTCAATAGCTCTTATTAACTCTTATTAGCTATATAAATATATTGGGCCACAGTAGATAAAAGCGCGCTATTTGGTACGGCGCAATTTGGCTTTTATGCAGCTCTGCTATGGGCATAACAGCGTGCATCTACCTAACAGCATATTAACAGAGCTTGTTGTCGATTAACATAGCACAGATTTCTGTCCAGTTTAAAGGTGAATGAATAAACATTTGGGTATGTACATTTTCATTTCATGCCAACATTTATAAGCGAGCGAGCTGTTTATTAACAGGCATTTAACATGACATATGAACATTTCTATGTTGAACTAGTCATTGGTGCAGCTAACTCACTAGCAGATCAACTTAAGTTAACTGCAATGTTATCCTTAACATAAGTCTACTAATTAATAGCCGTGAACTTTTTAGCAATTACTATACAACTGTCTCTCTCCTCGCTTCTCATTCACTCTACCATTTCTTGGCATAGCATGAAATGTATCTTCGCTTCGGTTTGGAGCTCACAGGAGGCACAGAAATGAAGCAAACACGAAGCCCCAAAGAAAGTTGCCCTCCATGAAATATAGCTTAAAGTCTATCAAAAACAAATTAATCACTAAGCACCGCAAATTAGGGGCTTCAAAAAAAAAAAAAAAAAAAAAAAAAACAAAAAAAAATTGGAGCGAATAAATTAAAGAAAAAAATTGAAAGCCACTGCTAAAGTCAAGGCTTTTTTTCCTCGTTTCTTTCTTAGTCCGTCTGTTGCTTTCAATTGGCTAATCAGCTTATTGAACTCTGGGTCGAGCAAGGGGGGAGGGGCGAGGAAAAAAAGTTTCAATGAAGTGGAGTTGGCTTTCGGGATTTGGGTCTTTAAGCAGTTGCGGCTACAAATTCAATTTGTCGAGCCAAACGAACAAAAAGTGGGCTTAGCCGATGGAAAAGGTGGAAACGGGTGCAGACCTCTCAGCGAATTGATTAATTACGAAAGCAGCTTATTAAGGACCAAAGCAAATCGGGATAAAAAAGCTTCATTGGACCTTGGCTTATAAAAATATTTCTATTAGTGCTACAATGAGAAAATATGTTTTTTTTTTTTTTTATTTTAAAAAATAAACTCAGTCTTCGATTAATCAATCGAACATTTATTGTATTTATGTTTAGGTTTTCTCAATTTAACGGTTAATCAGCAGTACATTAATTATTATTAGGAATTTTGCAGTACTTCAATCAACAATATGATTGATGTATTTACAAGATATATCAATACCATTTCATTTCGCCTTTTAATATGTTCTACCTATGAAAGTTAGTCTTTATTAAATAATCATAAGCTGCAGTTTCCTTTACATCAAAAAGAAATTCTTAAACCCAAATTTAGCAATTTATCACAGTATCAATCATCATACGTTGATTATAAGCTCTTTCAATCACAGTCAATCAGTTGTGGAATATCACCTACCTGAGTTGGTTGTGTGGATAGCAAATCCATAGGTTGCTCCGGTAACATTTGCTCCACTGTTGGCAACACTAATTGCTGCTGTTGTTGCTGTTGTTGCTGCTGCTGTTGCTGTTGTTGCTGCTGCTGTTGCTGGAACTGCTGCTGAAAGTGTTGCTGCTGCTGATATTCATATTGCTGCTGCATTTGATACTGCAATTGCTGATACTTTAGCTGCTGCTGGCCGCCAGAAATCGCCGGCTGCTGCTGTTGCTGCTGTCCGTGCACCAGCAGCAGCTCCAATTGACAGCAACAATAAAACGCAATTGCCAGCAAATGAAATGTGCTGGCAACATGGCATTTTCTGCTGCGTGTTGCTGCTGTTGCCAGCGACAACAGCGACATGTTGCTGCCGTAAGTGTGTGTGCGTGAGCTCGTTGTAACTGCCAAAGTATGCAACGATTTGGCTCTTTGCAAGTTGTTTTTGTTGTTGCTGCTGCTGCTGCTGTTGCTGTTGCTGTTGCTGTTGCTTCTGCCAGCTGCTGCTGTTGCCACTGTATTATTCCTGGCCGCTGCGCTTCACTTGCTGCTGTGCTGCAACTTTATTCGCAAATCGTCCGACACTGCAAGCAAAAACAAAACAAGAACAACATCAGGAAGAGGAAGAAGTAGAAGAGAAGTAGCAGGGAAGTAGCAAAACAGTGGCAAAAGTCACTTCACAGCCAAGTTGGAGCCAAAGTTCTTGTCAATGGCAAGTGGATTCTCGCCAGATAAATAAATAAGAAATGAGCAAAATAGGAATATTAAAATGGGAAGGAGTTGAAGAAGCTTGAGGATTCACGTGGTTTGAACATCAGATGATGTTCAGGTAGAGCTAACAGTATGCTCTTGAATTTTGATTATGTCCATTTACATAATGTTAACTTAAGCTTATTACAATGTTAATGTGAGCAGTTTGAATTATTTTAGAGATTTCAAAAAACACATTTGATAGCTTGCTTTTTGAATGTTGAGCTGTTAAGCTTGATTACATACATCTTAACATTATGTTATCATGGTGTTATCTATTAACTTTCAGCTGTGATTAGGTTTTAAGCTATAAGTGGGAGCCAAAGTACGTGAGAGTAAATCTGAAGCTGCTTGAAAGTGACATTAAACATATCGAATTAGTATATCTACATGCCTCAATGTCAGAAGCAGCTTGGGCAAATTGCTGTTCATGATATCAATTAATTATAGCCTCGTTTCGCGTACTCAAATTTGAAACGTACCCCTGGGCACGCCCCCAAGCGGCTGAGAGGCCTCTCGTTCGGCTGTCAATCGTGATTATAATTGAAGCCTAAAGCGTGGACATAAGTCGCATAAATTGCTGCACAATTCGTTAATTTACAATTATCGCGCAAATGCAAACAATTAAAAATGAAAAATGAGAGAGAAGGAAAAGCTAAAAGAAATGCGAAGCTCAGTGTAATGGATGTAATGGAAAAGCCGAGTTGCGAAAATAATGAACAAAGATTTTCGCCGAACAAAAGAAAATTCAGAAAAACGTAAAGAAAAACGAAAGGAAAATAAAAGAAAAGAAAATATATATATATATATTAATTATATCTATACATATATGTGAGCGTGTATGTGTGTGTCTGTAATTTCAATATTTAATGCAAAGGCGAATGCAGGCGAAAAGAAAACCAGGAAAAACGAACGAAAGCGATTTTCACCTGGCAAAATTCAATTTCACTTTTCAATTAAACAAAAAAGAAAAAAAGAAGAAGAAGAAGAAGAAAGACCAGAGTAAAAATCTACAAATTGCCCAAAGATGATAAATCTCTCGTGAGGAGAGTCGTAATGACGTTAATGACGATCATCATGATTGACGTGACGTTTGTTTGTTTTTCGTTTGGCTATTGCGCTTTACAACACTGGCCGAGCGGGGCAATCGGAGTGGGGGGGGGGGGGGTGGCGTGACAGAAGCAACGAAATGTAAATAATATGCAATAAAAATGTCTGCGAAAATTGCGCTTTGATGTTGCTGTTGATGTTGCAACAGATGCCGTGGCGTCGCGTCGCGACGTCGAATCAGTGGAACGTGCAACACGCAGCATTGCTGGCCAAATTGCGGTGGGCGGCCGGGGGCGTGCCAAGTGCTGCATCTGCGGCCAGCAGCAATTATAAAAGCTGGCAACAAAATTAAAAAGAGGGAAAACCCAACAGCTCAAATGAGCACAACGAATATTGAATACCCTGCACATACAGCAGACCGCATTAGAGGGTAGTTTGATGACTTTAACTGGATTATCAAAGAACAGCAATGAAAGCTGTATAGCCGCAAATTTATTTGATATATGATATCACGCGAGGGAGGTATGAAGAGTTTACTTAAGGCAAATAGAAAATTAAAAAAAAAAAAATAATAGCTAATTTTCTGATATTTGCCCAATTTATCTAAGGGATAATACTTATATAACAATTACTATACTACTCCTTATTATACAACTCCTGATATTTTGACTTTATTTGGCCATATTCATAAATAGTTTGTTACATATTTCATGACTGAATCAGCATACCCTTTGCTGCAAAATCAACGCGCAGCAATTAAAGCGCATTCAAAGCGCCAAAGCAACCAAAACAAAAACAAAAACAAAAATATAAACAAAATACTTTACTCGCGATCATTTTTAATGCGGTTCGTCTAGTTTTACCTTTCATACCGCCCACCCCCTTGGGTTCAACCCCCCTATTCTACAATTATCACCTGCTCTAACCCTTCTCCGACTCCTGCCACATCACCCAAACGTTTTTTACTGAAGCATGACAGCACTCGTCCCTTGCTCCTTTTTGAGGCACAATTAAGCGAGGCACAGCGCGATGGCATAGTGTAAAATGAATGACATAGGGATGCCCTGTAGAAATATATACATGTATGTATATAGAAGCATCTATGTATATGTATATGTGTGTTTCTATGTTTCCTTTATGCGTTACAGCTTTTGAAATACTAAAGCAAATTCGCTGTACAGAGTTCAGTGAAATTCGCTTCTACACTGAGTTTTATATCAAATATATTTACTGAGGTTGCAGCCAATTACAGGGTATACACATACCATTGGCATGCAATTCGAAATGATATATTGAAACCCAATTAAAATGTGCTCCATGGCAGGCATTGCAAATGATTTGTGTAAATATATGTATGTAAATGTAAATGTATATATATGTATGCATGTATATTTGTATATATATCATATTTTATATGTATGTATGTATTTATATATCTACATCAATATAGGAATCGCAGTGCCCATTGGCAGTTGGCAGCAAATACTTCGTAACTTTTGAATTGTGTTAAAAACATTTAAGTTTTTGTTGATGTTCATGTTGTTGTTGTTGTTGCTGTTGTTGTTGTTGATAAGGATGTGCTGGTTGCAGCCGCTGCTGTTGCGCTTGTTTGATGTCAATGATAGCGCGAATGATACTGTGTGCTCACACACACACATACGTACACACATACACACACACGCGCGTACGTGCATACGTCGTTTGCATAAGTGGAACGCCAGTTTCCGGCATACGCTGCGTATACACACTATGCAATACAAATACCGTAAAAAAGGGAAACAAACATATGCATAATATGCATATAAGTAGGCCTGTGTATGTGTGTGGGTTTCGCTCCGTGTGCATGTATGTGTGTGTGTGTGTACCGCCTTTAAAGCCGATGTGAAGTGCGGTCAAAAGGAGGCAAATGGAAAGGTTGCGGCACAGGGGGGGGGGCAGAGGATAACAGCAATGACGGCGAGGTGTAAAATGGGAGATTCAGGGACGCGCTGCTGCACGGCACACAGAGGCGAACGGCGAATGGCCAACGGCATCTGGCATATGGCATCTGGCATATGGCATGCGGCATGCGGCATGCAACATGGAGCATAGCATCTGGCATGCAGATAGGTTTATACATATGTACATATATCCAAAATACGGGACAGACAGCTGAGCGCGCTGGCAATCAGAGCAAATCATTCCATTCATGTGGGACTCATAATGTAATCCACGCATAGTCGTAAATTGTTGCAATTGCAACTTCAAGCTGCCAACAGACCAAACGAATCACGGGTTTAGTTGCAATTAAAAGTGCATATTATGAAGGTAGAGGGAGGGAGAGGAGTGAAAGATAGAGTAAGAAAAAGAGAGAGAGAGAGAGAGAGAGAGAGAGAGAAAGGAAGAACAAGCTATGATCAGTGATATGGCGCAAAGAATAATTTAAAAGAAAAAGAGAAGGAGAGAGAGAAATAGAAAAATAAAGATCCATGATCTATAATTAAATAAAAAAAAAAATCTATCC
Source organism: Drosophila mayaguana (assembly GCA_037075325.1). Classification (NCBI taxonomy): domain Eukaryota; kingdom Metazoa; phylum Arthropoda; class Insecta; order Diptera; family Drosophilidae; genus Drosophila; species Drosophila mayaguana. The sequence continues at coordinate 368,487 of JBAMCG010000127.1, read as the reverse complement.
ACTGCAAGATTTCATACATACTTATAACCAACTTGAAACACTTTGCCATCATGACGATTACGAACTCAGAAATAATAGCTTTACATTCCACTCGAATGCCACATCTCACATCCTTCGATCGAACTCATCGCTCAACATCGATTCCAGCTTGAAGGTTTGTTTTACTTTTGAGTTCCCCCAAGGCGTATAATAATATACTCGAGTTCTTGGTCTCCACTTATTTTATTATTGTACTTTGATTTGGTGCCCCACTCCGAAAATCTCACTCCTGGCCGCACTTTATGGCCGAGCTCATAAAATTGATAAACAATAACGAGTTGTCAGAGTCCGAGGCGCATCCGGCTTACATTCGGCGGTTCCAGCCAAACAGTTACTTACGTATACGTAATATGTATATATATATATATATATGTATATATATTTGAATGTGTGTGGTGGCAGCAGCACTTTATAATGCATTTTAACGGCCCATTGGACTCGGCTGGCCAAGCAACTCAGCATTTTATGGCCGGGCCCAAAACTTCAGCAACTTATATACAAAGATATACATACATACATATATATATATATGTATATATATATATTATATATATGTCTGTTCCGTCTGTAAGTTGCGGCCACAAAAATAAGCGAAAAATTGCAAGCGGAGTGTAAAATTTATGATAAAAACGTGCGACGCCGATAAGAAAGGCGTTTGCTGAGCGAGGGTGTGCGCGTGGGCGTGGCAGCAGCGCATAAAAACTTGAAAGGCGGAAACGACGGCAACAGCAGGAAGTGCATGCCAGCCACGGTCAGACATCGGCGTGTGGGCGCATCGCCGCGTGGGCGTGGCATCATCTTGTTGCTCGTTAGGCTAATAGCGAGCGCTCGGGGCATGCAGATTTACGGCGATGATACAGGCCCCCAAATTGCAATGCACGGCAAAACGTGTTGATAGGCAACGGGAGAGATAGAAAACGAAAGGAAAAGAAAGCGAAAAAAACCGCAAGTATAGATGTTGATAAGTAATTGACCATAAGATACCCTGTAATCAAGTGCGAGCCACATAAGCACCCGATTAGCCTTTCTCCTCCACTCCCGAGTTGCCTGCAACAAAGCAGAAAACCTGTGGACAGGTCACGGAGGCAAGTAAACTGTGTATTAATGGGGGATATTAATTGTAAGATATCCTTTAATCGAATGAAAAATATATACTCCTGGCATGAAGTCTGAACGGAACAAATCAGATAATTTGTCGAGGCCGTTTATGGAGAGTACAAGAAGGTAGTTGACTATGGAGTCCCTGTCTTGGTCCCTGTCTCTCTCGCTCTCCCTCTCTCTCTGTCTTTGCTTTGCCCTTGCTCTTACTCTCTGCCTCTGTCTCTCTCTCTCTCTTTGTGTGTCGCTGTTTCAATTTCTCTCCGGCTCTGTTTCTCTCTCTCTCTCTCTCTCGCTCCGTCTTTCTTCTTTCTCGCTTTCTTCCTGTCTTCCTCTCTCGCTCATCGCCTCTCTCATCAGTCGCAGAAATACAGGAAGCGATTCCCAGTGCCTTAGAAAAGCAACTCTGCCTGTCGCCGACTCTCTCTCCCTCTCTCCTTCTCTATCTCTGTCTAGAAGAGCTTGTTGTTGAGCAAGAGCACAGGGTACAATTGGCCTTAACAGACCAACTGCAACCTAGGGCAATGCAATCATGACCTTACTTTGAAGCTAATGCATCCCGTTGCCCCGTGGCTTCAATCGGGGCGCATTTCTTTTGCTGTGCACCTGAGCCGAGCTGATTAAAAGCGTAGTGCCTTTGGCGCGGCAGGGGCACTGCAGCAGTTGCATCTAATTCTGATTTGCATTCCGTGCCAAATTGGATCATACGCCAATTGAAGGTGGCTCAACGTTTGGCCTAACTAACTGCCAGCCGAACTGAATGAATAGCTCGAAGGCTAGGCAAGGTTCATAAGGCCAATCAATGAGCATTTGTCAGCACTTAACCTTGTTGGCCTAATGACCAAGGGAATGAAGCTATTGGACTGCATTGGGAGTTGAGTAGCCCGGCAAGCCGGACAAGCCAAAAGTTAAACACAAATCGCATCTATTTCAATATTTGACAATCGAGGCCAAGGCCCTGAGTGGCCAAGAGCTACAAATTCCCAAAACTAATCAGCCAGCAGACACATACTTATATATGTGTGTGCGTATGTATGTATGTATATACATAGAAGAAGAATATCAAATGATGTGGCAGACAAGCTGCTGCTTAGCTTAAGAACAGTTACAGTTACAGCTAGTCTCGGGCCCGGTCCGAGCTGCTTCCGAGTGATCCCTCCACGGCCGACTTCCGTAGGATCCCTGCTCGGTCGCCCTGCCATTAGACGCATCTTCAATGGCATCGTCACTGCTGTTGTAAACTTGTCTCATAAACGCAGTGCTGTGGCTCGTCGCGCTGCACAAAAAACCATTAATCAAATGCCTACCCATGCCAAGCTCTCTCTCTCTCTCTCTCTCTCTCTCTCTCTCTCTGCCTAAACCTCTTGTGTCTGAATGCCTGTGTGCAAGAGTGTGCGTGTATGTGTGTGTGTGTGCAGGAAACGGAAGTGTTACTCTAAGCCATTTTGACTCTGACGTTTGTCAAGTGTTTGTTCAGCTGTGCTTAGGCACTAGCAGACAATTGGTATACACTTCAAGCAGAGCTTAAAGCGAGTGAAGGATTGCAAGTGCTTGTAAATGTCTTGAAGTCAGTTGAATATGTTTTTAAATTACAGACTCAGTTGACTGAGCTGAATGGCAACAAGGTACATATATAGACAAAGGCAAGCCAGTTAAAGGTGTTGTTGAACAGGTGCTTCTAGAGAGGAATAAGGAATAAGGAGGAGGAGTGAAGGTCTCGAACTTCAGTTAGAGGATTATTTAAAATATAAATTTAAATACATCATTCGGCTGGATAACATGATGATTATTTGTAGGACCTAACTTGTGGATTCCAGACCTGTCTCTACCTAAGCACACCTGGAATTTGGCCATAGCCCTCCTCCATAGTGTATTTCAGCTGAAGGATTGCTTCTGTTTCTGGCGGCTGCTCAAAGTTTTATTGAAGCATTTTGCATGGCCTTCACAATTCGGGGCAAATAGAAATATAACATAGGCATATTTATAGATGTGTATTTATTTGCCAACATTAACTTTTGGCCCAGTCCCTTGTAAGGGCCAGAGCATGAGAATGAGAATGAGAACGAAAGCTAAAAGTTTTGTCGAGCTTTAGCTCGGTGTCGGCAGCACGTTGTGTTCATGTGCTCATGTTTGACACGCACACTAATAGATGCAAATACGTACGTTAGCAGCGCACACGCGCACACACATACGAACTCAGACACACACACACAACTTTATTGGGAACATGTGTTTGCGCATTTAGGGGCCAGACTTTGTCCAAGTCAATTTGATGAAGTGAGAGAAAAAAGAAGAGCTCTACGTACAACGGTAGCTGGAGCAACAAAGTGGCGCTGGGGCTAAGTGTGGATACAGCTGCTCAGAGCAGCAAAGCTGTGGCAAATCAAAGGCCTGACAGGCGTGGCAATCTGTTTTGTTGCTGTCAAGGCTTAAAGCGCTTAGCCAGGTAGTCCCTACCTAGCCCACTGCCCGACGCCCACTGTCTGCTGCCCTCTGACCCATGCGCTATCCTTTCCACTGATTGCCTGGCAACTAAAGTTGTCTAAGCTCGAGCTTTATACATGTGCCCCTGTGTGTGCCTCTGCCTCTGCCCCAACTTTGTTATCAAAAGCTAAATCAAAAGCAACAACAACAACTAGAGTTGCTTTTTATGTCGGACATTCATCAACATTTTGCATGCAAGCCACTTGTCTCGCTCTGCGCTTAAACCACTTGCGAATTATAAACGAGAGCTTGTTGCTTTGTCTGTCCGTGTGTGTATATGTGTGAGTGTGTTTGGCGAGAGGGGTCGGGTTGTGGGTGTCGGCTAAGTTGTCTTGAGTTAACAAAGTAGAGCGAAAGTGTTTGTAGAAACGCAACAAGAGTGAAGTCTACGAGCCCATTGTGGTCCCAAAAATGTTTTTCTACAGCTGGTATATCGAAAAAGTACGCTCTGACCAGAGGGAATCTACTTGCACACCTATAATGTCATTTAATATACCAAGAGTAAGAGTGCTTCAGCTGAGTGTTCTACTCGAGGATAGCGACAATTTCGAGAGGGTAAATGAAAGGAATCAATCTATTGCTGAGAGTTTAGAAGAATCTATATGAGAAGCTTGGCACTTTAGTAGAGCAAAGCATGGGATGATAGGCATAGTGTTTGGTTCTTAAAAATGTAGATCTAGAATATTTGCAATAGCATAAAGAGTTATAGATAAATTGATTTGTCGGATAAGACAGTTTGGGTCCTAGATACATATTCACCAATGTTTAAGAACGTTTTTCTGTAATCATTTAAAATATAATAATTTATCGTTTAATGTAAAAAAGAGAATTTTGCTGTCTTTTGGAGATTACATAACATGATATTTATTTCAAATCCAATTTAAATCAATTGGAATCTATATACAACTACACATAATTCAGTTTCGATTGAACCAAGCTTTACCCTTTGACAATTTCTATATTTAATTCCGACCGTCAACTGTCAATTCAACCGGGATCAAGAGTTATTCAGGCATTCAAATTAGATCAATGGCAAATTAGGGTTATAACCGCAATATAATCCAACTTAAAATTTCAATAAAAAGGAAAAGAGCAACAACAACAACAGAAGAGGCAAATGGAATTGAAAAGCTTCGCAGCAGCGAGCGAACAATAACATTTTAGTTAGATTACACAGAAATTATTATTTGAATTTCGCTGCGAAATTTAACAGCAGTTGGCAGTTGCCAGTTATATATGTATATATGTACAAATATATTTATTTTGATTTAATTATAAGCATACTGCACACACACATACATGTGTCAAATTCTTCACGCACAGCTGATTTATGTGTATATTTGATATATGTATATTGCATTTATTAATCTATTTTTTGCAGCTCTTTTAAAGCTCTTTTTTTAGCGTGTTAATTGACAGGCCTTTTGAATGCTTCGCTGACTCTTGTGGTAAGCTCTGTCCGCCCTCCTCTGCTTGCCTCCACTTTGTAGTTGCATATACGCTTCATATGCAGAAACTTATAGAAGACATACGAGTTTTTGTAATTTTGTATTCTTGTATTTTTGTAGTAATAATAAATAATAATCATTTACTCAAGCTTCTAGCTATTAGCCACCTGGCAGCCGCATACCTTTTGACAGAGACGGGGACTATACGCCGTAGAGGCTCACGGCGGCCATTTGAGAGATATCCTATTATAATATATAATAGTGATGTAAATAAGTCTACTTGAACCAAATAATATGATTATTATCGATAGCATCAACCAAATTGTATTTTTCATTTCTTAAAAATATGGGCAACCTTGTAGGGTTGCCAGATGGGTCACTCGAATATGGAGAATTCTGTATTCTATGTGAGTTGCGGAACTACTTGATATGTTATATTTTATGCTATATAGAACCCATTGAAAATGGCATACATAATGTAAGTATAAAGGTTTTTCATTAGCTTCTTGTTTATTAGCCTCTTCTTGAGTTTCACAAATTTACATAACAGACTATTAGACTTTTATATATATATAAATATGTATATATATGTCAGGTATATACAATGTCCAATAGCATTTATGCTACTTGTTTTCGCATTACATTTTTATTTACCTTTATTCACATTATTATCGATGAAATGAAAAAACAAAAAAATATTAAATTTGATAAAGATATTAAACAAACACTCGAATCGAAATAATTGTTATTAATTTTCATGTAATTGCTGTTAAGTATATGAATACAAAAAAATATAAAATGAAAAAACAATATCAATTGCAGGATACAAATATGACAATGAATATGAAGCAAATGTCAAATGGTCGACAGCAGTTCATATATGCACATTTATTTATACACATACATGATATATTTACAGACATATGTAAAGTGAGGTGTTCGGTTATTAGCTCAGATGCACAGCAAGAATGTATCCTATTTATATGTCAGCATTTGCAATTCTAAATATTTCTATTTCAATCTAGCTCAATCTCTCCTTCTCTCTCTCTCTCCCTCTCACTCATTCTCTCCACATATATGTAATTGCAATTGAATCGAATAGACTGAAATGAATTTTGGTTATTGGATAACGAGACAAAAACCATCATGAAATTAAATTGCATTCGCAACCAACAGTCATAGAAATTGTTAATGAAAATGCCAAGCCAAACAATTTGTTTAATTGAATAAACATTTACTTACAAAGACACACTCACTCGATGGTCAATCAAACAACAAAGGCAACAACAACAACAAGAGCTATCGAAATGCATTTAATATTATACTAAAATTACAAGTTCGTCCACAAACGATGGTAAAAAATGTGATTGAACATTTAATTAATTAAGTAATGGCAATCGAAAGGGCTGGCATATCTGATTTGCAGTTAAAAGTACACCTTGGCAATATTTTACAAAATTATTATTAGCCCCGAACCCAAAAGCGGTTCTAAGCACAGTTTATCGAACTGCCGGTAGTAAGTCGAAGACTGGAAGAGCTTAGGATTAGATATGGAAAATATTAACAGTCCCTGTGGATTTATAACTGGCTTCTATGAGATCGATAAATATTATTATCTAAGGAAGCAATCTGTATGAAATTTAATATGATATTGAGCTTACGAAAACTATGGATAGAGAAAACTTGTCTAGCTGCTTCTATTAAATCTATATATATCAATGTGAAAACGATGGTAATAGTAAGTGAAGAGAGAGTAAGGATAAAAAACGTGTTTTCTAGTAAAGAAAATATGTATATGTAATAGATTTCTTGAGCAAAATCTAGCTGCTTCCATTAAATATCGATATATGTAAATCGACATCCGATTAGTAGTAGGTCGAATTAGGTATATGAATTATCATTCCTCCAATGACACATTGACACACAAAGAAATGAAAACATTTTCTTATAATCCGTCAAACATGTTATCGAGTTAATATATCAGTGAAAACTTACGATATAAAAGTCTGAAAAAAAAATCGATAAATATAATTATTATTATTATTATTTAAAGTGAATGGCGTGCTTGATCACATTCGAATGTAAACGCAAACGCTCTAAAGTTGTAGAATTCATAATCAAATCTCTCGCCAGATATTATATAGTATATTTTATAGATATTATAATACAGTAGATTGTGCAACTTTGCCAAAATATTTGAATTAGTTTCAAAGCTGCTAAAACTCTTCACCAAACACATTCCATACGGTTTCATATTGTGTACCGATCAAATAATATAAATTATTTCACGTCTCGTTTGCAAATTTTGCGTGAAATTGTTCGCAGTGAAATTGTTTGGCTAAATTGATAGAAAGGAAAAGCTCATGTGCGTGTGCGAGTGTGTGCGAGTGTGTGTGTGTGTTTGTATGCGTACTTAAGCCGAGTGTGAAACAAACAAGAAATTTCACTTACCCATTCGCCGCGACCAATTAACACACAAAAATTGCTGCGTTTTGCAGCGCACAAATTTGTTGCGGCGTCAAACGCGGCGTATGCGTGATGTCAATTGTTGTTCAATGTTGTTTGCCAGCTGCTGTTGTTTCTTTGGTTGTTTGCTGTTGATGTTGCTGTGGTTGCTGTTGATCAACAATGCGAATAAAATGCTGTTTATCTTGGTTTTGTTTTCGAGTTTCGTTTTCCAGTTTTGTTGACACAAATAAAGTCATTTCGCACGCGATTCATATATGCGACCTACCATCTCCCTCTCTCTAGGTCTCTTCCTCTCTCCGTTCACACTCTCTGTACTTGTTCCTTTCTCTCCTTTTTTTTAGTAGTGCCACCCTTCGTTCACTTTGTTCTGTCTAAATTTCGTTGGGAATGGAAAATCAAATTAAAATTAGCGCCGAAATAAATAAATAAAAAAAACTGCCCTCCATATAAATTGGAGCCATGAACGGTAAACAAAAACAAACAATTGAAAATTATGGGTAAGCTTATGCCAACAGCGCGACTAACTAGATACCCTACTGCTGGCAGCCTGTGCCCTGTAAAAGCCGAGTGAAGTGGAGGTAGGCTAAACTGTATATTACAGGGTATTCCAATTTGTAATATGTAATTTATTTACAATGGCTGGGCATTTCAGTAGAGTATACATCGAATGCTCAACCTATACATTGCAGGGTATATTAATACTTCATTTTATATATATTGCAGGGTATTTTAATATACTACATTTTGTGTCACTTTCTAAGATTGCTCTGTCTATATATTGAAGCATATAGATCTTGTTCAAGTTAATTAATATTTTACAGGCTTGGTCAGGCCACCTTTGCATACACAGTAATAATTACAGGGTATTGCAGTGACAACAACAAACGAATAATGGAGATTGAAAAAAAGAAGATGTAAGATTAATATAAAAAAGATGCCTATCGCAAATGTTGCGGCACATTTTCAGTTTTTTAGCCCCCTACTCACAGACACTTACACACACCCATACAAACATACACACACACACATACTCATTTAGAGAGCTCTTGCCTGCGGGACACGCAAAATTTTGGAAACTCACTTTGTTGCTGCTGCTGTTGTTGGTTTTGTTGTTGTTGTTGGCCTTAGTTGTGAAACGCTCACAGGATGCGCATTATGAAAATTTTAATCAAATGAAATGACAATAAGATTTTCAATGAAACGAAGTGGGCTAAACAGAAAACGAGCAAGGAAACAAACAACATGTAATGAAATTTTCAGAGCAACCAAAAGCTTAGGTATGAGAATTGCAAAGAAGGGCGCTAATGCAAACTGAAGAAGAAAACGTGATTTTATTTAATGTGCAATCTCTTTTTATACGAAAAGCGGGAGTAAAATCAATCGCACTTATAAAGCTCTTATAGAAATGGGCAACTAGAGTATCCAGTTCTTTCATAGATGGTGCCTACTTACTTATATCGAGAAATTCGTTTAGATACGTATCTATGAATAGGTAATAGCTATATAGCTATCTAAGCCCAATTTCAAATCTCTCTACTCAAAAGGTATAGGCGTAATTATAAAGTCTGTCACAGCAGAGCCTCTGGCAGTGAAAGCCACAGACAAGGATGCAGACTTTTTTTGTTTGATATGAAAAGCAAAAAGAAGTTTTAATTGATGCGTTTATAATTCAACGGTTCAAGCTCACAATATTAGTAGGGAAATCGATAAAAAATTGTTAAAAAAGAAAAAGAAAACTCTGATTGAACAAAATAGTATAAAAACTGAGCGAGGTAGGGATAAAATTGAAACATAATAGAGGGAAGGGATTGAGAGTTAGAGAGAGAGAGAGAGAGAAGGAGAGAGTAAGAGATCGAGAGAGAGAGAGAGGAAGAGAGAGAGAGAGAAAGAGAGAGGGGTGGCAAGAGAGAAAGTTGGAGCAGAAAAATTTCGATAAAGAAAATTTGGGGGGAAGATTTAAAAATCTAAAAACTGAAACAAGGACATCTAAAGAACTTGTATAAAACTAAGCCAAAAATGATTTATATTTACCCCAAATTTGTACACCTATTTTTCAAGTCCCCAAGTCTTTCTGAATGCTTATAAAGTAGATATAAAAAAAACATATCTTGACTTTAAATAAAAGAACCCCAAGAAATAATTGAAATATAATATCATAGATGCCTTAACATCCACTGGACCTCAAAGCTTGACCTTATTTATTATAGCAACAGACAGGCATGAAACTTGAAGCACATAAGGATCAGCAATAATATTAAATACGTACGTATGAAATATTTCGAGCATTTGCGAAATAAAGCACAAGCACTTAAATAAAAAATATATATAAAAAAAAAATAAAAAATAAATAAACTTTTAAGGCACAAATGCCAAAATCCTTTAAGTGATACTGAAAAACCAAAACAAAAACAAGCCAAAACAACAACAAAAATGCGGCTCTGTATTTTTTATAGCTTTTGCTTTCCATTTCCATTAATATCAAAAAGTTTTAAGTTTTTCTTGTATTTATTTTATTTTATTTATTTATTTATTTTTTTTGACCAAAATAAACAAAAACACAAAATCCTTTTGTGAAACTTTTTCCATTCCGCTTTAATTACTTAATTTGTATTTAGTTTGTTCTGTATTTTTATTAGTTTTAGAATTGTTTATCAGAGCCAAAGCGGGACTTTTGCCGCTAAGTAAATCTACTCGCGCTGCCTAAACTATTCGCTAATTAACAAATGCTTGAATAATATAGAAAACACTTTCACAACAACAACAACAACAGAAATACAGTTTTCTTCTTTAGTTAAAGTTGCTAACACACACACACACACACACGCACACACGTGCAGGCACAACAAACAAACAAACTTGCAGCACGTGGCATATGAAAAACGCGCGCGAAAAGCACTTGAAAAACACTTGAAAAAAAAGTTTATATGCAAATATACATATACATATATATGTATGTGTGTGCGAGTGTGTGTGCCTGTGTGTGTGTGTCTGTTTATATTAGAAACATACGCGACGCTTCACAGTGACTGCGACCGTTCACATGTAAACAGTGACTAACACTATGCTTTTACTGTTCTACCACTGGTTCTACTGCTGCTGCCAGAGACAACGTGTTCACACGCTGAGCGCTCGCTTGCTACTGAAGTCGACGCCGCTGCCTGGACCTGATAATGCCGTCGATGCGACGCCAGCAGCGCGAAGCCAGCAGCAGCAGCAGCAGCAGCAGCCGAAGCCGATGGCAATCGTTGCGCCTCGTGCAGACACTGGTTTGACCACTTTTCTCCACTCCGTGTGGTGAAAACTAGCGTCCAAATTATGGACTTGCATTTGGCCACTGTTTAACAGTTGGACAACATACACGTTCGCCCCTCGCACCTCCCTCACCGCCTACCCCTTCAGTCCTCTACCTTTCAGCTGACAAATTCCCCTCGTCTAATATCTGCTCAAGCTAAAGTAAACTCCCTCCTTCACCTCCCTGCAACACTTTAACGCTGACTGCAAATGTCGCTGCGCTGCGCTTAGATGCTTGGCTCTATCTGAATGCATGTGGATGATGGGTATCTTACTTTCAGCTGCCAGGTGTGCCAAAGACACTGCAGCGTAGTAAAGACAGAAGTGCAGTCATTACACAGGTGTACTAAAGTCAAATTTTGCTTGCAGATTTATTCTTTATGTAGATTTTAAATTAAGATTAAATTTTATTATATTAAACTGCATGATGAGCCTTGTTTATATTCAAATACTCAGATAGATAATAATTCTAAAATATATTTAATGCTCTCTACGTAAGCTACACTAATGATGCAGAAGTTGATAAATAAGCACGAACTCTACTCATCAAATTTGAATAAGACTTATTCAATTAAATAAATGTTATAAATCAAAAGTTATTTAAAGGGAGCAAGTTCTCAAGCTATCAAAACCTTACTCTACCAACAATCCTCTCACTTATCTAAAATAAAATGAAACTGTTTTCAAATCCTGTTTAGCTTTGCAATCTACTGATTTCCTTTAGACTCCTAAATTTCCTTCTTGCTCTTAAAGGCGCATCTGAAGAAAAAAAAAATTATTTTTTGAATTTCCCTTCTTAGCACGCGAAATACCTTAGTAAAACTATTTTTTATGCAACAAAGTAAAGCTGCTTATTTCGGTGTCCTTGTGTCCTCGTGGCACGCTACCAAACCCCATTCGCAATGTCTCGCATTCATAGAGACCGCCTTAGCCCTAACCCAAACGACATTCCCTAACAAAAGCCACACGAGACGCGAACGCTATCAAAACACATAGAATAAAATTAGCCAAAGATAAGAGCAGCATACACCAGACACCAGACAGCGGACAGCAGACGGCGGACAGCAGACATCGGACAGCGAACAGCGGACGGAAGACAGGCAAAAGAACACATCGCCCAGAACCCGAAGCCGACTCCAGCTACGACACCGAGTCCAACATCAACTTCAACGGCGACACTGACTGAATGTTAAAGACCAGACAAGCTGTTGCACTAACTTAGGGCATAGAGACTTGGTGAATCAACTCAGATTATAGCTAAGAGCTATAATTAAATAACGAAATATGTATATATTGTACATATGTATGTACGGGAATGATTTGATTTGAATGAATTCGCTCAGTCTTAAAGTACAAGTAGCTCTGTTAACTCTCACTACAAGACTGTTAGCGAGTGCTGTTAACGATGCTCTGTTAGTTAAGCAGCTATGAGCCTCGGAGCTATCAGCTGTGGAGCTATTAGTATAAACGCTTTTCATTTACAGCTGTTCATTTTGCTCTGTTAATCGAATTAGCGGTGTCAGCTATTTGCCTATCTGAGAGTGACCAAGCTGCACCTGTCAAGTCAATGTTAAACCTTGCTGTGAATGTTATATACACACAACATGGGATTATTGTAGATTACGATTGAGGAGCAAGGATTAAGAGAGATCAGTGAAAAGCGCATAATTAATATACAGTTATGTCAGTTCACAGCTATTAACATTACCATTAACATGTTAAGTATTCAACTACTAGTCTGCATTAAATCACTTTCAATTCTACATCTCTGTCGCAATGTTTGGAGGCATTAGATGCCTTTTCACAGTTTTTCCCATATATTTTGTTTAACATTTCGCTCGCAAAATCGCTGACGAGTGAAAACAGTTTTTTAAAAACCCCATTCGTGACTCCAGTTCCGGATTTTATGGTGTTAGTGGCTGCTTTTTCTGTTTTCTGTTTCGCTCTCCCTCTTGCTCCCTCAGCTTTTTGTGTGTCTGTTATTCTTTTGGCTGGGCGGGCTCGTACTTTAGATTAGAGTTAATCAGCTTAGCATGTCACTTTGACTATTAAAAACGACGTGTCGCCAAAGGGGTTTGCTCTATGCGACTATTGGTAGCTTACACACGACACCCGCACACCCACACACGCAGCAGATTCGACTCATGTGAATGTTAATTATATCCCAGCATTTGGGCTGACATATTGCCAAACGAAAATCGCTAGTGTCAGCAAAACCCGATCGAAAGAGAGAAGGTGAGAGGGAGAGAGATTAGAGGAAGACGGAGACACCTGACAATGTTAGTTGATGATTCGATTCGACTACACTCCACCATTCTGCTAGACCTCCTATGGCCACATTTAATTAGCAAAAGTAAATATAGAAAAAAATAATTGCATTTTTAATTTAATCGCAAATCATACATCAATTGATTATATTAAATAAATATTTAAATAACAAAGTGCAAAAGTGCAAATTATGCATTTTAATACTGCTTTAATCAATGTTATTTCATTAGCAATTAAAAAAAAGAAATAAAATGTTAGCCATAATCTCGACTTTAAGCCCTTTCGCGCAGTTAATTAACATTTATGAACTAAGAGTTCAACAAATTACAAAGCTCTCTCGTATTTATTAAATTTCAAAATGGATTCCATTCTAGAGTCAAATTATTTTCTCGCCCGATTGATTGATGGGCAAACTAAGAGTGAGAATATGTTCTTCCACAATATTATTTGATTGACTGATTGACAGCCGAAGAACTATTCGCTACTAACAGCTGATCAATTGATAATTCTGGACTAGCTGCTTGATTGACTGATTGATTGACTTACCCAGCATATTTTTTATTTATACACTTTGTTATCAAATTTCTCATCTAGCTAATTGATTGACTGATTGATTGAGAGACACTTTCTGTTATACTTAAGTACCTATACTTCATACTTCATACTTGTTGAGTGATGAACGTACTGCCAGACGATCTGCCTGACTGATTGATGGACTGATTGACTGACTGTCACAGCCTTGCACACTCTATAAAGATAAATTGATCTTTACAAGCTTAGTTCTTCAACTCAATAATTGATTGATTGATGCACAAATAGTTGCATTGGCCTAGTTGAAGACATAGCTCCTCGTATTAAGCTTAAACTGCTTGATTGACTGACTGATGCACCCAATCGTTGCATTAAGACAGACGACATCACCCACTAATTGGTCCAGAAAGCACTCGGCTTCCTTGCTAGTTGGCCTGCTCAACTAGTCATTCGAGCCCAACTTTGTATGTGGTTCGAGCTGTTGTTGTTATTGTTGTTCAGTCGACGGTGGAACGCGCTCTCGCTGTCAAGATCTGTCTGCGACTTGTGGGTAAGAGCATAGAAAGTGAGCTGAGCTACGCAGATGGACGCAGCCCGGCAGCAATTGAACCAGTTGCTCCAGAAAATGTGCATTTGGTGAACAGTTTCACCAAACGCCACTTGACTTTCCATGCTTACCGCCGAGCAAACCCCGCAATTCAATAGATCACCCCCCCCCCCATCCCCTCCTCTATCACCCTCTACCCGCTGCCTCCTTCCAGCAGCCGCCTCCGCCAAACAAGCTGGATGTGTCCAAAAATGACTTTGACTTTGGCAAATGAATGCCAAAGCAAACAGGATTTTCAAGTTGTTTGGGAAAGTAACAGTGACGCGGCCAGCCAACGACAACAGCTGTTGCAACAACAGCAACAGCAACAGCAACAGCAACATCAAATAGCAGCAGCAACAATGGTACAAACATTGATTGCCTTTCGGTATTAGTTTCAATTTATTTCACTTCGAGTGTGATGGATGGCAAGAGGCGAGCGTGGCATGCCACACCAGCAATGCCAGTAGCAACAACTACAATAGGGTCATCAATTCACAGGCTTTACCGTACGCTCCTCCACCTCGTTTTTTATTGCACACTTTTAATGCCAAAACAATTGTTGCGCCGAATAAATTGAACACCAAATTCAATTGCAGTGGCAAAATTCCTCTTCTTGTAACCCACTTGCCACTGTGTGGGCGTGGCATTGGCTGAATACATGTTAGATGCGCATTTGATTTGCAGACTCCAGCTGCAAGCCCGGACAAATGTCACATGGTACATTTAATTGCTCGCTGAACTTTCGTATTTAGTTTTCAGTTTTCAGTTTTCTAAATGATCCGTCAAATCGCTGTTGCGCGTTTTGTTTTCTAATTGAGCTGTTGCCACGCTCTGTTGCTGCCTCCATTTGTGGCGCACAGCAGCCGCGCTGCATTCCCATCTATTTCTGGCTTAATCCTGCTTTAGTCATGTGACATTTACTTCGGCAACCAAATAAATTGCTAATGGGCCCAACTAAGCCCAACTCGAACTAATTGATTTTCCACGTTTCTCGAATATTCTTGAATTTCAAATCTAAATTTATTCGATTGATGATTGATGCTTATCAATTTTGTATTTTATAGTCTCTCTCTCTCTCTATATTGCTACACAAACTTACTTGGGGGTATTACGTGCCCATCGTTTCTCTCTTTTCCTCTCTCGCTCTATCTCTTTTGCCTTTATTGAATGCTATAATTTCTTGATTATTTCTCTTGTTTTCTATGCTTAGAAATTTTAAGGAGAGAGATACAAAAAGCCAGGGATGTACAGAGTTTCATACTCCGATAGACAGAAAGAGAGAGAGAGAGAGAGAGTTCTCACTCTTAAAACTTGTTAAATTCACCCTCCCATCTTGCTTATGTGTCAACCCATATATAATGCTCAGTGTCTCTCTGTCTCTCTTCAGTCTTTCTCTCTCTCTCTCTCTCTCTCTTTCTCTTTCACACTTTGTACTCCCTCTCTCCCTCTCCATCTGTCTCACTTTCTCTCTCACTCTTTGTACACTCTCTCTTTCTTCCCTTTCCCTCTTACTCTATGTATATGTCTCATTCTCTCATTCTCTCTTTCTCTCTTTCTCTCTCTCTCTCTCTATCCCTCTTACTCTCAGCCTCTGTCACTTTCTCTCACTCAATCTTTCTCCCCCTCTTTGTCTCTTTCCATTTAAATTCTCATACACGTAGTCGCCTATGTGCTTGCACCTTAAACCATCTTTTCCTCTTATCTCTTTCTCTCTCTCGCTCTCACGCCACTCTCCGTTTTTTATCCGCGCTCGTTCATTTAACTGCACTCAGTCGTTTCGTAACGAACTCTATTTACAGCTCACATCTCAGGTGTCAGAGGTCAATCCCACAATTTGACAGTTAGGGCAGGACAATCAAATAAATTGAGTGACAAACATGAGGGAAACACATTAAAAGTCAACAGATCAAAGCTTTAAACTGCAGCCAGCTGTATATTATAGATAAATAAATGCTTTTTTATATAAATATAATTTAAGAAGCAGTAAAAAGTCGCTTCAAATATTAACCCATATTCCAACATTTACAGGGTATCTTTATCGACCTCGACTTATCGGCTTTTCCAACATTAAATAATCAACTAGAGTTTGCATATTTATAAGCCCGGTATTAATGGGGATTACGTATTTTGCATTTTTATTATTTTTTACCAAACCATGTTAAATAATTGTTTTGTTTTCTTTTTTATGCCCTGTAGACTATAATCTACTGGGCATATTAATACGCTTGATAGCTCGGGCTTCCCCCAATCCAAAAATAAATGCCAATCAAAGCTGTTGAGCTTTTCGTGTCAAACCAGCTGCTAATTAGATGCAATAAAAACACGAGCGCAATAAAACTGGACTGGATGTTACCCTGTACAAAATTAAAAACGCTAATTAAAAGGTGCAAACACTTTATGCAATTTTAAAGTTGTTTCATTGCATCTTTTTTTGTGAAAATATATAACTACAGAATGTCGATTAATATTTAGAATGAATATGCCCCATGTGTAGAGCAACGATATAGTATCTAAAGCCGAATGCCATGTCTGTAGGCCAGTCAAAAACAAAGCTAAGGAGTCCATCGTACATATACCCCATGCTAAATGCAATTGCAGGGTATGCGATGCAGTCCAAAAGGTCCGTCGCTGCATAAAATTGAATAAATAAGAGCGAAGCGAGGTATATTTATTAAATTTGCACAACATCCGCTGCTGTTGTTAACCATTTCCTCCTCTACACCAACAGCAACACCAACACACACGCACACACTCCCTAGGCTGCGGTGTGTGGGATATGTGTGTGTGTGTGTGAGTGTGTGGTGGGGGACGGGGCACAGTTTTCGATATTGTAAAAACCGAAATATGCGAGCAATAAATTCATGTGGAAAAAGCAAGCGCTGCAATAGCAAAAACAAACCAGAATCGTAGGCGTGGCAAAATAAAATCAAATAAAATGTTGGCAAAGGGGGTATTACAGGGTATTAGGGGCAGCAGAAATGCACATGCAGGCCGAAAAACAAAAAAAAACTGCGAACAACTGCAAAAAGCCATATCAATAATGACGACGCTGATGCTCATACTGAGAGTGGGAGGAGGCGGGCAGGTGCCCAAAAGGGGACCTGCAATGGGGCAGAGCGTGGAGGGTAGGGGGTGGGGATATGACTGACCATGTTTGCAATATATGTAACTACAACAACAAGAAGTATGGTTATGTTTTAAGTGCAACCATTGCAGGTGTTGTTGTTGTTGGTGGTGCTGCTGCTGGTAACTGAATTATTGCCGGTTAAACAACTTTTGGGGCCCAACATATTTCAATTAAGTGCCAAAGTTAAGACATGGGAATTGAAGAGGAAACTGGAAAAGCGAGCCAGCGAAAGAGAGAGAGAGAGAGAGAGAGGAAAGGGAGAAGTCTCGTAATTAAATTGCAACAGCACTCGACGAGGTCTTCAGAGATCCATATGAAGTAAAGCATACGATTCAAATCAAACTGAAACTTCCAGTTGAAATCGGAGAACAAAAGTTACCCAAGTTCATATCTTACGAAATTTTTATTACATATATTCATAGACATAGGCGAATGATCTGTTTATATATAAGAATTTAGATATCAGTATGAGTCAGTATTCCCATTATGATAATGGCTAACATGAACATCAAGAAAGGGTATTTATTAGTCGGTAAGTCAAATATTCAAGTTGACGACCTGGCTGACGGTGCGCAAAGTGCTGTACTTATTATCATTATCGTCATTCTCACAGCTTTGAGTCAATTAGCTGGGATTTTGCTTCTCAAGCTTATGACTTTTAAAATTTCATCAGGCAATATCGCTTGCTGGCTCTACTTTATTATATAATCTGCAATAAATTCTGAATTTGTACAGCTGCATTGTCAGGGCAGCAATAGGAGAAATCGATATTGAGACACTTCGCAGTCATATGGCCAGCTGACATTTTAATCTGCCGCATTTCAATAGAATTTCTCTTATATTTTCTTATTACTTCTCGAAAGGTGTAGAGCTGCATTGACATAAAACAAATGATTTGTGGGCGTGACTTTCGGAGCAGCGCTCTGGTGGAGCAGATGTGGCCGGTGTAGCAAGCAGGTGGCAAACAGTTGGCAGCAGTTTGGCCAAGACAAAGTCAAACCGTTTTTTAAACGCTCTGCCACAGAGGCGACTGCCAAGGGGAAAAGAACACAGCAACAACAGCAAACAAAAAACGAAGCGAACAGAGCAGCTGGCCAATGTCAAGTGTGGACAGCTGGAACAGCAGTGGAAGAAAGGCAAAAGTGAGCAGCAGCAGGAGCAGTAGTAATAGCAGCAGCAGCAGGGAGTGGATTCATGACTGGTGTCAAGAATCAACCGGCAACTGGCAGCCGTGTCCTGCAATCCCTTCCCTAAGGCCCACAAAAAAGTGTGTCAACTAAAAATAGAAATGACAAGCATGAAGGTTGTGCAGAGCAGGCGCATGACTAAGAGATACCCTGTAATTGAGGGAAGATGTGGAGCAGATGAAAGAAGGTTATTTTATCATTTAATTGATTGCATACACAATCTAACTAACTAGAGTATGACAAAATATTTACGGACTATCTGTTTAAAAAAACAGCAACAAAAATATAACGCTAATTTGACGATCAGTTATGTTGCAGCTGTGCTTCTTCTTGGAAAAGTAATCTTCATACTTCTTAGATCCTAGCATTTGCACATATTGAAATCTTGCCAAATGAATAACAAAGACCAACTAGAATCATCTCATTATTTTATAACAAAAGACATCATTTGCCCTTCGCCTCTAGCTTAAACAACCGTTTGCCCTCGCTTGCAGGGTATCAGTATGTATATGAGCAGCGCAGGCTCAAGGATTTTTCTGGCATTAATCTTCGAAATTTGTTTTGTGATTAGAGCCGAAGAGGAAAAAGTAGAAGCGGATGGAGAAATAAAAAAAGAACTTATGACCGCGGCCCTTTTACCACGTGACCCAAGGTTAATGCGAGTGCAACTGCATTGGGGCAGGCGCCAATGGTTGGCGTCGCTGTAGCTGGAGCTGGGCTGGGCGGTGCGGTCTGACCGCAGTCGAGTGCAAACTTATGGCCCCGCGGCAATTTAACGCTTGCGATTTCCGTTAAGGGATTCTGGCCGTGTCGAGGGACTCGCGATTGAATGCCAAACGCCATTGCATACTTCCCGGCGACGACGAAAAAAGCGCAATCAGGAGGCAGGGGACGGCCGGCGAGAGTTAGAGTGGTGCACCAAGTGGGTCTTGGGACAAGTTGCGTCCGTCACGCTCTGTGCATCAGGCTGTTTTGCTGTGAAGCTTGTAAAATTCACAGGCCGCGCTTTTCTATTTGAGCAATACCCTCAATTGAATTGGATGTCAAGGGTATGTAGAGTGAATATAGAGAGTATATAGAAGCTTACTTTTCCTGAATACACGGCGCATAAGTCAATGTCTTTTCAGATTGATACACCTTGAGATGCCCATCGGCATTTGACTTACAGAGTATCTGTTAGTCGTGCACTTATGGAACGCGCTTCCTTGCTTTCTGCAGCCCCGGACACGCCTACCAGCGAAGCCTTTTGCCAAATGCAATTTACTTTTGTGTATTTTATTGCATTCGCCTCCCCCTCAACCCGCCACCTCCTGCTTCTGCTCCCGCTCCTGCTACTCAACCCACACACGCAGCAGCTGTAGCCTGCCTTTTCGGTTTTGGCTAATTAAATTTTATGCTTGGTAATTTTAGAGAAAGGCCTTACAGGTTTTCTTCTGGCCTTTATTTTTCGTGTTGGCTGCTTTGGGTGGATGGATGGGGCTGGTTGCTGCGTGGGCGTGGCATAAGTACGTCTCACAGTGTTTTCGCTTTGGCTTCGCTGCAATTTACAAAAATCGCACAAGTTGCGCATAAAAAAAAGGCGACCGGCAAATTGCAGGCAATAAATAAAACATCCACGAAAAATCGCTGCATACTTGCAGGCGCGGCGACACAGCGGAGAGGGGAACGAGAGGCGTCGCGACGCGTGCCTCACTACCAAAATGGCCGCATTTCTGTTGGCCCCCGAAAAACATTTACAAAGCCAAGCAGCACCAACAGCAACAAACCAGAGCCTACACTGAAACTGAAAAGTAGGTAAACATATAAATAAATATATAGATATAATATATATATGTTATATTGGGTCATCAAAATAAAAAATATAAAATTATATCAGAAACATAATGCATTTACCATGAATTACTTGAATATGTGTGTCCAAAAACCCTTTGAGAAGCGCAAGGCAGAAAGTATATGAGGGAAAGGCAGCTTAGTATACAGACTAAAGACGTGCTTGAGGAGACAAATAAATATTAAAATAAATTTTAATGTAGCCGATTAGAAACAAGTAAGGAAGCTCTAGTCGAGACTGCTCGACTAGGAAATACCCTGATCCCTACAAAGAGCTGATATTCACGCACGCATAAGCACGCGCTCTGCTAACTGCGCAGTAAGCAGCGACTGCGCTTGGGCTGCGCTGCAGTGTGGGCAATACTATGAGAATTTTGTTGCTGAATAATTTCTCCTGTAATAGGACTATCTTCATGAAACTTTCAGAATGTGATCACAATGTGCAAATGTGTGTACATTTTAAAGCACAAGTCTCTAGTACTTTTTTGCAAATTGGGGGCGAAGGGGGCGTGGTATCCAAAATCTGTAAATGACAAAATTTGCGTATTGACCAGATGTATATACACACCAAATCTGAAGTCTCCAGGTCTAAAAGTATTGAAATTACGGTGAATAAACAAAATCAATTTATCGATTATTCGCGATAAAAAATTAATCGGACGAGTTATCGAAAAAAAAAAGATAAACTTGTACTGCGTATGGTATACATGAGTATGCATACAAAATTTGAAGTCTCTAGCTCTTATATCTTCTGAGATCTAGGCGTTCATACGGACGGACGGACGGACGGACGGACAGACGGACAGGGCTATATCGACTCAGCTCGTCGCCCTGATCAAGAATATATATACTTTATGGGGTCTGCCACGCCTCCTTCTGCCTGTTACATACTTTTCACAAAACCATTATACCCTGATTTCCCATTTTTAATGGGATCAGGGTATAAAAACGTATTTGAATATATTAATTTCTCATTTCAAGTTATTCTTGAAGCTAAAATTGAACTAAAAATATATGCGAAAGATAAAGTTTCTATTCCTATCCTTAAGAACATTCTAACTCCATAAAAAACTATTTCAATCGACAAATCTGAAACTAAATAAAACTATTGTAGCTTGTCACAGTTCTTGAATCCTAAAGCTATTTTCGCACAGTGTAGGTCAGGCGGCAGCTGCTGCAACTAGAGCGCAACGAGTTTAATTGAAAAGTAAAGCAGCAAAATTTCAAAATAAATAGAACTTCAGCAGTGAAAAAGAAAAGTAAGATGAAAAGTGCTGGCCAGAGGCGGCCAAATCAAATTGAAAGCCAACTAAGCAGCGCATTAGACGCGTTGCCCAAATGCATGCAGCATTAGTCAATGGCAGGAGTGGGAGACGGAGCGGGAACAGAAACGGAGACCCCGAGCATCATAACAATAAATAATAAATAGCAGCTGATGCGACAAGGCAACAATGAAATCGATTCTCGAGCGACAGCAAAATGCAACAAAAGCCTCGAACAACATAAAAAATCGTCTGTGAAATGAGCAATGAGCAGCTTAACGACTACGCAATGCTCTACCAAAATTGAATAAATGAAAAAATAAACAGAAAGAGATAGAGAGAGAGATAAGAAAATAGATTTAGTTTGCAGCCGATAACATTAACTTAACACAATATCAAAGAAAACTTGGGCTAATTTGGGCTGATGTGGCACTTGAAAGTGAGGCGTTTTTCTATTGTGAGCCCCTCAGTCGTTTATTTGCAATTACAGAAATATATTAACCAAATAATAGCTAAATGATCTAGTTTATTACTATGTAAGGGGCTAAGCTTTAGAAGACGGAATTCAACAGTTCATCAACAGAATTGAAGATAAGAATACCCAAATTTGAGCCATTGATAATGTTACTAACAGCTAATAACATATTATTAAATAACATTTGAATATTCTACTTCTAGGCTTATAGTAAATGTTAGTTAAGATAACAGAAATGGCTAACAGAATTAACCAAATGTTACATAACATAACGTACTTGTTATGTTAACTCTAGCAGAATACCTGCTGGCATTTCAAAGCTAATGTTAATGTAAACTAACAGCGCAAAATGAAAACTGGTCGTTGTTAATTGATTTTCTGCGCTGTAGAGTATAAATATATTCGTACAGAGCACTCCACGCGCTGCTGTCGTGCCGTAAAGATTTTTCGATTATGAAGAAAAATGCACAGCTGACGGGCGGGCATTTATCACATACCACGCGGCGGGGGGCAGCAGCAGAAGCCGCCCAACGGGGCCAGCGGAAGGAAGGAGCAACAGCAGCAGCAGCAGCAGCAGCAGCAGCAGCAGCAGGAACGGCGACTCCCAAGGAGCAGCGCACATCCTGCAGGACATTTGAGACTGCAAAGACGGGCAGAGCTACCGGCGTGCAATTAAAATGCATATTTAAAGTGTTGATTAAAATGTTGATCGCACGATTTTGATTAAATTTTGATGCTATTAAATTCAATTGTGCATAAATTTCAATCACAAGCGGCGCAAGAAAAAAAACCAAAAGCGCCAGCTGCAAGGCGACGACCGACCGACGCGTCGGCCCTGAAGGCTTTTCCAGCAACAAAAATAATTCTCTCCTGCACGAGGTGCTAAAAGTCAAGCACAAATATTTGCAGAGCAGTGCATGTGTATGTGTGTGTGTGTGTGTGTGTGTGTGTGTGTGTGTGTGTGTGGAACACACAATGTGTGTCCAGGAAGCGGATATTAAAGCACAAAAGCCTTGTGACTTGCCTAAAAAAAAAGCACTATGAAAAATAAATTGAATTTCAGACAGCATCTACGAATACTTCATAATCTCTGCTTCCTCTGATTTATATGCGCACGCATTATAGCTGGCTTTATTCTATATTTTTTATTAGAATTAGTTTGACATGCATGTGCGTAGGTGTTCCAGTGCGATAAAGCACTTAAGCACCTACACAAGTCACTCTCCCTCTCTCTCACACTGCATCTCTCTCTTATAACCCTCGCTTTTATTTTTTTTTAGTCCGCTCGGCATCATTAAAAACTTTAAAGTTGGCCAAACTAATAACTGGACCATTGCAATTTTGATAATAAGAGCTGCCAACTGATGGCCCACTTCAGTCATGGCCCCCTTGGCCTTTCCACTCCCAAGTCCACCTACTTGGCTCTCTTCCCAGCTGCCTCGAGCTCTGGCTTGTGCACATGTTCCATGCGCAGCAGCTCGAGTGATCATGTTTTATGCTGTCCAATTGTAGTTATCGAATACCCTGTAAAGTTTAACAGTATTCTGTAGAGTTTCATCTGAGGCAAGTGTTTCTCTGAGAAAAATTCTCTTCCTCTCTAAATATCTCGCGTTCCAGAAGAGTAAGCTATAGCGTAACTGATGTGCATGTCTATATATATAATCAATATCATCTATAAGCCACATATATAATATATGAGATATATATATCTTATCTATATCCCTTTCAAAACAACTGCTCGGTGTTCACTTCAGCTGCCTCATGTATCCATTCTCATAGTCGCCTTTTCGCAGGAGGATGGAGGATGAAGGAGCTGCTCAATTCGTGTTTTCTGGCTGTTGCATAATTGATTTGGCTCATGTGAACTTTGTACTGACCTGTCTGATTGGCTGACAGTCGAAAGAGGACTTTGTTGTCTATATGCTATTTGTGGACCGGTGGCCGGTGGAAGTATGACGACCTTACAGAAATAGTGCGATAAAAATATCATGAATTTAAAATGAAAGACAAGACCAAGACAACTAAAAACTAAATGGGAGGAAAACTTGAGGCCTCCCCATGAAGGGCTATGCAACACTAATAGGTGAATATTTTTTCAAATATCTTCTTTTTACTTCAGTCAAAGAAACATATTTTTGATTATTTTTATTATGTTAACACAGTTGATGTCATGAAACTGTAAAATTGTTGAGATTTTTAAAGAGATTATCTCGATAATTTGATAGCTTGAACTGTAGAACTTAGCTTGAAATTTTACATAATAAGTAGCCATCTTATATATATAATACATATATTAGCAAATTGTGTTAAGCTAGAGAATGTAGATTTGATTATGTGAAGCGTATGTTAAGCTTATGTTAAGCTTATGCTAAATACTTGCTAGCTAATATCGGGAGCACTCAAACACGTTTTATTTAAATGCAATTTCAAGGTATTTCTGCTGAATGCCTCTTGAGCATTGACTCCATTAACTGAACATTTCAACTATCATAAGGGGGCGTGACAAAAAAGAGGAGATGACTGAAAAAAAAGTTTAAAAATAGAAAGAGAATTTGAACTGGCTTTTTCGGAATGCGAGTGTGTGCATTATGCATTATGCATTTCGCATACATATGCCTGTCAAATAGGCAAACTGGCCGAGAATCTGCGCCAGTGTCAGGACACACATTCACACACAGAATGTGAGGGAGGGAGCAGGAGAGAGTGTGAGAGAGAGAGAGAGAGAGAGAGAGAGAGAGAGGCGGTGGAACTGTGATGGCTTGCTCTGTGCCTGGCGGGCGGACGATAGCCGGCTGTCAGTTTATTTAATTGAAATGTTCCTGGAAACCTATAAATTACAAACACATGCAATGTGCATATGTGCCACACACACCAACACACACACACACACACAAACTTATGCACATTAGCAGCTGAAATTTTATGCATGCCAACCCGCAAAACAAGCAAAGCTGCCAAAAACCAAAGAGCATCAGCGAGTCTACACTGGAGATACCCTGTAGCAAGTGAGAAGCACAATCGATAAGCACGTCCAAATACGATTCAAGAATATATTATTATACCAAATATATCAATTAAAGTTAAGCTCTTGACCTATCAGTGCTCATGACGTCTTTGCCTCACCAAAAGTTCTGAGCATGCGACTTATCTAAGGCACGGCTATCCGGGACTCACTCCAATACGTGGGCATGCACTTCAGTCACATTTACAGGGTATCGTCTAACAAACTGGCTTGAACTTGCGTACGTAACAAATATGTGCACTCACTTAGCTCTCAGAGCATTGCACACTCTTCGGCCAGGCCATTGAATGTCGGCAGTGACAGGAGGCAGCAGCAAGTGCAGCTGAAACAACAGCAAATGGCATTAAGTCAAGTGACAAAAATATTGTCTCCAAATAGCGGCAAATATTTATGACCCAAATGGCCAAAGGACTGACCTGACCCCATCTTTCTTCGCTGCTCGACAGGCAAACTTGGCCATAAAGTCAAGTCAACGAACACGTTTCAATTGTTCCATTCGCTGGCCAGCGAATGCTGCGCAAATTCTCTCAGCTTTGTGATTCGCTCATGTGCAACGTGAAATAACGTTATTGCTGGCCATCAGTGGGCAGTGACAGCGCGAGGGGGGCGGGGCTGCAAACTTAAACAGAATTTAAATATTATTTGGAAAATACTTTTCTACTACATTGACCAGAAACAATTTCATCTCCATTTTGCTGCAAGTTCGCTTTCATTGAGAATCGGCTAGAGAATCTCTGGTGAGTAAAGTAATTAAAGGAAATACTATTGAGCTGAATTTATGATTCGTTGATTGCATTTCACATCAAATCAGTTCAAACACTTCTGAAAGGAAATTCTCGAAATACATTTTTAATGAGAATCACTGAGAACAGCTGCGGTAAAATACTTAAACGAAGAAGTTTGTTCTGGTTTCTGTTAAAGTTGGAATCGCTGAGGCAAGATTTCAGCAATTGATGAAAAAAAATAACTGAAATATTTTTTAAAATATTAAAAGCAAATAAACAAAGTCAAGTGATTCTAGCATTTTTACAGAATTAATATTATTAAAAGTACTAAACTTAAAATTAAAGCACTCACATCTTGAAAGAACTCAAAAATCATACAAAAATATATATTAAATACTAAACAAAATTTATGTTGGTGCAATTTCTAGCCTATGTGGCAATTACTGAGAGAAACTCAACGCAATCAACAAAAAAGCATTGAAAGTGGCAAATGAAGCATTAAAAATATTAAATTTAAACCGAAAATACTCATAGCACATATCAAAATTGTATAAGAAATACTACAAAATATAATAAAATATTCAATCAGTAGGTGAAGCGAAAACAGTGCATAGATAATCCCTATCTGATTCCTTCCGCTGGACAAGTCAACTTGATTGATTTTTACTTTTGTCCGGCAGCTCGCTTGCTTTTCCGCACTGCCCGAGCCATGTGCATCAGAAATGCATCTATAAATTTAACGAACTGCAACTTAAGTAATAATCCATTATGAACCATCAAGCAAGACAGTGAGCGCACACATACACACACACACACACGCACACATCTCAGAGCTCAATCAAAAGCAAGAGCAACGAACGCTTTTTTAATTAAACCTAGTCATGCATAACTGTGGGGGCAAGCGATTGGAATTGTTGAATCCTTTCGTTATACTTATCGTCCAAACGAGCTGAGTCGATAACAGCAAATTTATCGCCCAGCTACTGTATGTGGGTACACACATGTATATGGCTATATGGTGTGGCTCCTTAAATGCGCACACACATGCACAATAAACAGTGAACGGGCCACAATTTGCATTCGGCCGAGGCACAGTTACAGTTACGCACGCACACTTATTCGCACACCTGTTTAAGTATAAGTGGTTGTGCTTGGGCAAGCAATTGAAGCATTGAAGGACGTACCGCACTGCCGTAGCCAAAACGAGACTCCTGCTCCGCCACTAATGTGCAGCCGTGCGAGTTGCCCCCCCCCCCCCCCCCATCTCCTGTCCCTCAACCCGCCAGAGCTGAGCTACGCCTCTGTGCACCTCTGTACGCCTCTGTGCGAGCATGCAGCCCAAAAATGGTTGTCGTAAAGTGTAAAGTCAACATTTTGTGCTGCAATTAAAGCCAAATTGCAAAGGCAAATAAATTTGCCAAGTAAATCGCTTGAGAGTCACACAACGGGCTGACCGCACGATGCAGCCCTAAGCCTCTCCAGCCTAAGTTAAGGCCTGCAAGTGTAGGTATGTGTATGCTCAGGTGCATCAACTGGGAGCCAAGGTAGCCACAACTCTAGTTTTATGACTGCGACTCAACTTAAAGGGTTTGCTAAGAAGTGCAAGCAAGTTTATAGAATTTGTAAGAACTTATTCTCTGAATAATTAGAAAGCCACTAGAATAAGTTGCATCAAAGTTCTATGAAATGGAGTGGAACGTTAAGCTTTTAGATTTGATTGCAAATAGTTTTTAGAAAAAAGCTAACATTATTTGCTAAATTTATGAGCATTACTTATTCATTACTTTTAAATAAAGAAATGTATTTTCAAGTATATATTATATTCTTTTAAATTTCAACTATATTTGCTAAACTTTAATTTAATTTATCAAAAATCAAAATTATATAAAAGAAACACAAATATATATTCGAAATTTGGGGACTCAAACTCTAAGATTGTATGAAATATAATTTTAGAGCTAATTTTCGATAAGGTTTTTAATTAATAACAAAATAACGGGAACAGTTATCGATTTTTTCGAGAAAAATTCGATATTCGCATTGAATACACGGGCCTAGGAAAAAATGTTAAATCTCTAGCTCTTATATTTTCTGAGATCGTCGCGGTCATACATATGGACATACAGACGGGCAGGGCTATATCGACTCAGTTCGTTGCCCTGATCAAGAATATGTATACTTTGAGGAGTCTGCCACGCCCCCTTCTGCCTGTTACAGAATACATACTTTTCACAAAATCATTAAACCCTGATTTCCCACTTTCAATGGTTTCAGTGTATATAAAAAAAAAACAAAACAACAACAAATATGTCATAGTTATTCCTGTAGCAAGGCAATTCCAAGAAAATGCTGTTATTTAAAAAGGGAAAAATACATATTGAAGTGCTCAAGGAGTTGGAAAAACTTTGAAAGTAGGCACTGCCTAAGCTTAGCTAAGCTCGCGCCTTTTAAAAGAATTTTTCAGAAGTTTTTCGAAAAACGGCGCCCAAAGTGTTTTCGAGGCAAATTGATAAAAGCCGACAAAGGCAAGCAGCACAAATCGAATCGCGGCCAGTTTCAGCTTCGTTGTTAGCGTCTACTTAGCCTCGGTCTACTTACGATGCTGGACGAGCAGCGAGGAGCCTAAGCGGCTTTCGGTTGAGGCACGTGTTAGCGCTGCAAAGATGCACACGAGAGTTTACGATTGGTAGAGCAAGGCAGGAGGCAGAGGGAGAGAAAGCAGAGCCAGAAGGCGGCACACAAATTAAAACTGACAGCTCCTGGCCAGTTTCAGCCGAAATGGCAGCCTTTAAGCCATGTTGTGAGAGAGAAGGAACGTACGGCCTTCTCCAAGGCTGACCAAACTCTCGTTTCACTCTGTGTGTGTGCGTGTGTTTTGATTGCGGTTGGCATTGCGGCCGCATTTGCCAATTGCCTAAGAGATACACTGATTTTCCGATATTCTGATATTCTGATAAAGCTTCCGCTCCAATTCGGCAATGGAAGTGCGTCTGACAGTTATTAAATAACATTTGCGGTTGGCTTTTGAAAGTCTTTCGTAGTTGTTTTTGGTTTCTTTCTTGTTGTCAGTTGTTGATGTTGTTGCTGTTGTTGTTGCTGTTCTGTCCGCCTCTCGTTTTGGCCACTTTAAAGATTTATGCGTGCCACAGAGTGTGTGCATGTGCGGGGCATCAATTCAAATTGTTTATGGCATCACATGGCGTATACGCAATTTGTTATAATAAACATGTTGCTTGGCATTTTGAGCGTTATGTTCAGCGCTTCAGCATTTCAACCTGCTCTGGCATTGCTCTACACTCGCTCCCTCTCTCTCTCTCTCTCTCTCTCTCTCTCTCTCTCTCTCTGTCTCTGTCGCACTTCCTGTCAACTTGTCAAACAATTTATTACGCCTGCCGCGCCATGCCGCGGCTCCACAAGCGCCGAGTCGAGACAAGACGAGTGAAGCCCATGGACCCAAACCCGGCCTGAGCCATCACATCATGATTTATAGCTGGCCGCCTGGTTTAAGTTGTCACTTCCAGTTGGTATATTTCTTTTCGCTGCGTTTCATATTCTCCTCTTCTCCCTCTCTCTCTCTCTCTCATTTTTTGTTTTTGGAAAAATTTAATTTTCTCGCATTGCTTGCCAATGCCATATAAACAAATTTCCAGCTGGGCTTTTCTTCGATGCGTCGCCGCACAGAATTGATGACGGCAACAGTTTATGAGTTGGAGCTCTATGCATGATATATGTATATATGTATATATGCGTGTGCGTGTTAAGAGTCTATCAGTGCACTATAGCACCACTCGCTGACTCAACTGCTAATCAATTCAGTTCAGAGTTTGCTGTAGCCTTGACTTTACTTTATAGCCGTCAACATCAGAAACACTTGTCAAATTGTCAGGAGCAATAAGTGCGGCTGCTGCCAGAAGTTGTTTGAGACAAAAAGTTTGGGGTAAAAACTCAAGGTAATGAGAATTCCTCGAATGTTTCTGAAGTGCAAATAATCAAGAAATTCATGAGCTAAAAAAGAGAACTGAGAGAGATGAAATCGCAGAAAATGGTTTAGCCCTAATTACTTAACGTTTCGACCAGCTTCAGTCTTGTGATCTAAAATTGGTTTTGCTCGGCTAAACAGAGCCCCAGATAGCCGGCAAAGCGCTTGCTTAGCCATCTAATTGACAATCAGATTGGCAATGGTCATTGGCCATTGGACTGGTATGCTCGGTTGAGCGGGCAATGGAATTTCAGTTATTAGTTCAACTGTCCCCAAGGGCTCAGCTGGTTGACCAAAACTGAAGACTCGGACTGCTGCTGATGCTGGAGTTGGAGCTGATGCGAAAGTTGAAGCTGAAGCTGAGTTTCGTCGAAACCATTTTGCACCCACCATACTTTGATATCTGTTACAATCAAATTGCAAATTAAATCAGAGCCAAACGGAACTGAGCCACTCGGGCGACTCGGTCGACTCAGGCGACAGCGGCGCAGAAAGCCATGGCAACGGCACAAAACCCAAATGCAGAAAAGCCATGAACCGACGAGCAAAGCGGAATGGCGAATGCTGAGACTAAACCAGACGACACCAGCAGAAGCTGTGGCCGCACTCTGCTGGCAGCTGTGGAAATAAGATGAAAATCGCTTAAATGCGTTAGTTAAACAAGTCAAGTTATAAGTTCATTTTCCGGCAACCGCACATATCCGGCGAAGGTGAACGCAAATCCCGCAGAGCTGCTAACCAAAAGCCACCCTATCGACTCACAGATCCTGATCCAGGTCCTTACACCATCTCCTCCTGCTGCTGCTGCTCCTCCTCCTTCTCCTCCTCCTCCTCCTCCTCCTTCTCCCTCTACTCTCGCTCCTATGCCTTTTCCCCCTCAGCAGCAGCTGTCTCGGGGCTGCTGTCGCCAACGGACCAGCGAAGCGTGTGATTCCATAAAATCGTGGCCAGGTAACGGCTGGGAGGGGCCACCGGGCGCTCGACGGGGTATGCGTTCAGGGAATCATTGTCGCTGCCAGCAAATAGCATACCAAACATGTTAGCTCCACGGCCAGGAGACCAACTAACCATGCAGCAACTCAAAACTGTCCCCACAGCAGCCCACGCCTTCGCCACGCCAGCTACAAAAACTAAAGGCAGCAAAAAAAGGGAAAAGAGCAGAGCATTCAACTATGCAGAGTCGTACCACACATACCCTGTTCGATATGGGGAGTAGAGCTGCTCGATCAAGATGCCTTGATAAACAATGTAAGAAAAAACAAAAGGAAAACACCCGTCTGATCCTGGGAATAACCGGTTAAGGACTGAGAAGTAAGGACTAATGTCTAAAGTCTAAAGACTAAACACAAAGGACTCAGCTTTAGCCTTAGCCTTAGCCTTAGCCTTAGCCTTAGCCTTAGCCTTAGCCTTAGCCTTAGCCTTAGCCTTAGCCTTAGCCTTAGCCTTAGCCTTAGCCTTAGCCTTAGCCTTAGCCTTAGCCTTAGCCTTAGCCTTAGCCTTAGCCTTAGCCTTAGCCTTAGCCTTAGCCTTAGCCTTAGCCTTAGCCTTAGCCTTAGCCTTAGCCTTAGCCTTAGCCTTAGCCTTAGCCTTAGCCTTAGCCTTAGCCTTAGCCTTAGCCTTAGCCTTAGCCTTAGCCTTAGCCTTAGCCTTAGCCTTAGCCTTAGCCTTAGCCTTAGCCTTAGCCTTAGCCTTAGCCTTAGCCTTAGCCTTCGACTCATACCTCATATCAGACTAGAGTCAATCAGAGTTGAGTCAACCCTATCTCACATGAGATTTGAGCATATTTCATGCGCCTGGGCCAGGGTATACAAAAAAGGGTAGTCGAATGAAGAATTAACGCTCCCAGTTGTACGTTTTGTAAGGGTCTTCAGCTTCGCCTGCGCTCGACTGCTCCGCCACTCAACTGGACTAAACTGACGACAGCACAGCTGGGAGTTGCATGGCGGGAACTTGGCACTGACGGGTGCCAGGGTAGGTGAGTGCGGGGGTAACTGGTTAGCTGCTTGCTGCTGCTGGATGTGAGATGAAAACTTGTGACTGTCAACTAGCTGGTGCAGCTCTGCCCAAAAGCTATTCCCATTTTTTAACAACAAAAAAAAAAAAAAATGGAATTCTAAAAAAAAAAAAATGAAACTAAAACCAAACTGAGAAAGTTTGAAGTCCAGAAGGTAAAGCTCGCTAAAGGGAATACAGCAGACGCAAATGAAATGCTTTAGATGAGAACATCAAGCAGTTGCCGTTGCCGTTGCAGTTACCGTTGCCGTTGCCGTTGCAGTTGCCCCCTTTTTGTACCAGGATCTGTCAAAGTGCCCAGAAATGACCGCAGCCAGTGACGCAGCGAGGGCGTCGAACTGCCTTTGGTGCGCGGGGTTGAGGTAAAGCGTTTAATTAGCGTAAGTAAGTGACATAGAACTGTCAACCCATTCATTGGGTGACAACAACATCAGAACTTAACCACCAAAACTCTCAATCACAGCGCATCCCATCCACAGCCGCACTCTAACTCATCCACTGCATCGACGCACTTGATGCGCTCATGCACCTAACTGCCCGCATATGTCATTCCCTCTCTCTCACACTCTGTCTGTCTCTCTCTCTCTCTATCGCTTGCTCTCTCTTACACTTACTCTGTGTACTTTGTGTATCCAACCGCGATAACAAACACTTTGGTTACGGCTCAAAGCGCATAAAGCATCCGAGTCCGCCTGTTAAACGGACACGAGCTTTGACACGCTCGTCACATGCTCCACGCCAAGCAGGCAAGTCCAGATATTCAAATGGTAGAGGGAGTACAGAATTTGTATGCCGCGCATATGAACTCCAGACTTATATGATAGATATATATGTAGCTTTCTCACTTCTTCTATGTACTAAAACTGCGGTAACAAAACCATTTTCATAATAAATAGTTTGAATGAAATCATTTTAGTAGAACTCTCTATTATTATACGTAAATACATATACATAAACGGATATATATTCATATAGATATCCAAATACGTGCATCTACATATGCATACATTTATAATAAGTCTACATATTCAAATGTATAGTACGGTTATGTATGTCCATATTCGACGGGCCCATCTGGCAGCCCTATATATTTTGGCAGAGGCGGGCATAATGCGCCGTACGGACCCATAGCGGCCATTGGAGGAGATATAATATTCAAAAAGTGTTCTCCATAGATCTACTCGAACCTCATAGAACTATTATTATCGTCAACATAAAAAACTTCTGTTTCCCTTTCATTTAAAGAAAAACATGACGAATATGGACAACCTTGTAGGGTTGCCAGATGCCTGCAAATATCACGTCCACATATTTACGTCACGCATACGTATTCAATCACATATATTACGATTAGGCATATGTACATATACATTTATTACGCATACGCATGCATACATTCATATTACGTGAGCGTATACATAATTTTATATAAAACATATATAAATATATATGCATACTTACAGAATACGTACATGTACCCATATATATTTGTAGTTACATATGACGCCGGCCTAAGGAAGCGCCACATGCATTACGTACTCGCTTATAAGTCTCCATAAATGTTACGTATACCACATATTCTCCGCATACTACGTATACGAATATATATCTAAGCATATTATAACGTATATTACGTATACGTAAACGTTATTTAAGGCATTATAAATCTAGATATTGCCAGCAGCTGTGGCATTCTATGCTGTCCACTGCTGTGGCTGTCTGAGTGTCTGTGTGCGTGTGAGTGTGTGAGTGTTTGTTGGCACCCTTATGGCATGCATAAATGCAGCAGACACAGTGCTCACTGTGGAGTGTGGCTAGCATTTGCCATTAGATGACCGCACAGTTGGACTTTCCGGCCATTGACCGACCCCGACTCGTCCACCAAATGCTGGTCATCGTGTCAAGATGCCCAATTTCCAGTTACCAACGCCCACACCCCCTCCCCCGTCCCCCCTCCCTCCACGCACTTTGCCCCGACTGCGCCTTGTCCATTTGGTTAAATGCAACTGGTAAAAATTATACCAAATTCATTTTGGCCTGAACTCGAGACGGGCCCCAATGGCAAGCGTCAATGTCGATTAAGAGATTTAACGGCCACAAGCCAGAGCGCTACGGCATTACGTAGGGGTCCAGCATGAGGGTGCCATTGTCTCTGCCATTGCCTTTATCATTGCCTTTCTCCTATTGTCCAGTCATGCTGTCGTCCTGCATCCTTCTAAGCGCTTCCGACATTAAAATTAAACTTTAATTTTGCAGTGCAGAAATGTAAAATGTGGAAGGCAACCAAATGCTCCATTCAAATCAAAACAAAACTTCTGCACAAAATTAACTCTCAGTGTGCTTGTGTGTATGTTGGTGTGTGTGTGTGTGCGTGTGTGCATTCACTCCCTATTGCCATCTGTGAGTGTTGACATGACACCAAAGCGACTACACTTTGTAGTTTTTGAGTAAGCATACAACAATAAAAGCGAGCAAGTGCATAAATGAATGACTCGACACTCTACTGGCTGTCAAGACAGACAGGCGGACACAGTTAAGTGCATGCGAGAGAGAGAGAGAGAGAGAGAGACAGACAGAGAGAGAGTGCAAAAGATCTAGCTGCTCCGCATGTACGATGGCACGTGCCCTTTGACTGCAATGCTCGAGTTGGGGCAAAGAGCAACCTTATGAGCTCATGCCCTACGTTCCACACTTCATTTTGCATATCCTAAAAGCATTGAGAGTCGAATTTAAAGAGTAAACTGAAATGGTTGCTTGATTAGATCAGAAATTCCGGCTCGTTTAAGAGAATGTCTACTAAATAAACAACTAAATGTTTTTACTCATATAACTTGAGCAATTCATGACATTCGATTCATTATTACGAATCCCAATAGTTTGTTTTTAAGTAATGTAGTTTAATTGGGGGGCACTATCTCAGTCTGAATTAAAGATATTCCTATGCTCATTAAGTACGTAACAAAGTTCAAATAACGTTATATATAGTGTTTCATTTCATTATTTTTTAAATTGCCAAACGTGTTTCATCTATAATATTCATCCCCTTCCCAGAAAAATGTATTTATTGTAGAATTCCTGCTATTTTTCTATTTTATTTTCTTTTTTTCCCCCTTTTCTGTTCTATTCCACAATTTCCCTCACAAGAGATTTCTTTTCAATGCTCATTTTAGCATTCTCCGTTACATAATCCATTTCATTTCACCATTCCTCTCATTTGAGGTTCCATTTCAGGCTCATTCCACTCCACGCTACAATCATAACGAAATTTCTTAAATCTCTTATCAATTCCTTTTAAGGCAAACCTTGACTCAATCTCGTGCAGATTGAGGGCATTTCCGCTTCGTCTGGCTACGAGTCTGGAGCTATTTTTGGACTTTTTATATACTCTCAGTACCCCTCAGTGGTGTTGTCGTATTTGCTGGTGTTGTTGTAGCTAACGCATCGTTACTTGCCTCTCGCAGTGTTTTAGTGCACGCCTGATGCTCATATGCTTTATTATACTTGTACTTAACTACATATGCGATGCTTTTTACGGTTTCTACGTGCGTTTTTAACGGTTTAACCCAGCCAAGGGCTCCTACCCGCATACACGCACACATCTACACGCAAACTGAGAGAGAGAGAGAGAGAGAGAGAGAGAGAGAGAGAGACACAGGCGGCACTACAGCAGGGATTGCACAAAAATATGTCTGGCATTTTGTCAACATTTGCCTTAGCTACCTATTCCATGGGATTTTGCATTGAAGAACTGTTGACTTTCCTAGCGGAACTAAGGAATTGTAGAGTTTAAGTTAGATTACAGATTTAGTTAATGGAAATTCGTGGGTTAAATTGGAGTAACTGCAAGAAAATGTGAGATAGGACTAGAGAAATTATTGGAGCTTTACAATTATCGATAATTGTAATTCAAGCTATATGTAAGTATTAAGCTGAAAATTAATTGAAATTACATTAAATGAGCAGAATTTCTGATGAGATTATGAGTAACAAAGATAATATCCAAAACAGTCTTAGCTATGCCTTTAAGAGCTATACAAAAATTTTAGAACAAATATGGTAAGTTATAGAAGACATGTAGATTACAAAGAAAGCTTAAAGAATTATAGTGGTTAGAGTCTGAAAATATTAGGTTATGTTGTTACAGAGATCTGTTGAGCTGGACTTAAGAGATTCTAAATAAACCTTAGATACATATATTAAAAAATATAACTACATAAGGTATAAGAGCTATATATAGGAGCCACAATTATGTGTCTATGATTATAAATATATATAAACTTAAGATAAATTACTATATGCTATATATATTAATATCATATCACTGTTTGGGAATCCTGGCAGCTACGCAAATATAATTATACATATATACATACATCTATGCAAAAACTCATTTGCGTTGGCACTATAACAACATTTCCACTTTAAAAAAAAAATATTTAAAAATATTATATTTGACGTGATTTCATGCCGTGTGGCACACGGCTAAAGAGAGCGACCGAGAGAGGGAGAGAGATAGCGAGATGGAAAGATACGCACAGTGCAATTAGCACATAATTTACTTCGGACTCATCAGAGTTCATCAGAGCGCTAATTGAAGCGCTTTTAGTTGAAGCCATAAAAGCCAAAGGTAAGTGCCTGTGTGTGTGTGACAGAGAGAGAGAGGGAGTGTGTGCGTGTGCGTGTGCGTGTGCGTGTCGGCTTGAAAGGTGTTGAGGTCAACTCTTGACACCTTCACGCCTGTATTAATGCCAATGCATGTCCTCTGCAGCAGCAGCAGCTAAAGTAGCTGAGGCCATTAAGCTACACTCCCAGATGCCACTACAACAGCCCAGCTCTCTCACTCTCTCTTTCACTCTACCGCCGTGGCTCTCTCACTTTAGCTGAGTCAATTATTTTGCAGCTTTTGCGGTTCTCCGCAACTAATTAAAACCAAAACAAATG
Source organism: Drosophila mayaguana (assembly GCA_037075325.1). Classification (NCBI taxonomy): domain Eukaryota; kingdom Metazoa; phylum Arthropoda; class Insecta; order Diptera; family Drosophilidae; genus Drosophila; species Drosophila mayaguana. The sequence goes on along the minus strand of JBAMCG010000127.1, from coordinate 331,709 downwards.
CAATTGTCACCGCTGGCAAAAATAGTAAAAGCTGTCAACGCCACAACAATGTTACTCTGTCTGTGTGTGCGTGTGTGCGAGAGAGAAAGAGAGCGAGATGTAGGTGTGCATGTGTATGTATGTGTGTGTCGTTGCTTAGCCATTGCAGCAACCGCATACAATAAGCAAGGACAATGCAAATGAAGTGGACAGCGTGTGGGTGCACGGTCTAAGGACAAATAGTAATAAAACTAAGATTTTAGATTGCACGACTAGCTTATGCCCTATAAATAGTTGAGATTCCTTAAATGGAGCACAATCTGTAACATATGTCATTATTTTCGAGAGAAGTGTGCTATAAAATGGCAAACACTTTCAGGCTAACCTCCCAGAATGATAGATCAAGCTGAGTAGCTTAAGTTCTACGAATTCTCGAGATGTCGTAGAACATTGCTCTGATCCGTATACCAACTTTCGTAAAAAAAGAGATTATGGCATGAAATTAAACTGCATATAGAACTAAATCAGACCAAAATGGACCCAGAAATGTATACAAGCACTTTGCCTTACGCTTAGATAAATATGTATAAATATATTTGTGAATTTTATACATTCAATATACATATATACCTTTTGTCCTCTGCAATATAAATAATGCCCTATGCCTTCTGCTTGTTACATATGCTGCCACAAAATCATGCTACCCTACTCTAACCACCACATGGGAGCAAACAAACAAACAAAAAAACAAGTAAGAATGTTGCAGTCGGGCGTTACCAACTGCGGAATACTCATTCACACTCCGTATGCATGATATTATGTTTCCGGCGGCGCGTTTATTAAATTTCAAAATTTATCTTAAGTCGTTGAGAAAAGTTGAATATGGAAATACAAATTTCTTAGTTGGCCGCTACTAATGCCCATTCGCCGCGCCTCTAATGGGCGTAGATTGCCGTGGCTCGAGCCCCGCAGAGAACTTTTAATTGTTTTAAGCTTTTTTTTAAGATTTATAATTTATATTCTGTACATTCCATAAAAATGCTTCCTTCCGTGTTATAAATGCCTATTAAGCCAATTTATATTTATATATATAGATGACTCACGCATATAAATGTCGCAATTTGACACCGCCGAAAACAACTGCGTTCACACGGACAGATGGACGGACAGCAAGATAGACATGCACAAAACGAATACACTCATTTCAATTCCTGAATGAGTATAATAAAAAGCGAAACAAGAGATGACAACTGTACACAGACAATGAATGTCACTTGAGAGTGAATCTCTCTCTCTCTGTTCCCTCTCTCTCTCTCTCTCTCTCTCTACTTCTCCGCCATTGCCTGCCCTTCGCCCCAGACACTTGACGTTGCTTTGTGTTTGACCGTTCGCTGTGTTGTTTTGTTTGCTTTGAAACATATCCCCGCTTCGTGCTGTGGTTTAATGTTGCTGCAGTTGCTGCAGTTGTTGCTGTTGTTGCAGTTGCACTTGCACCATGGACGGACAAAGAGCCGGCGCAGCAACAACATTGAAAAGATAGTCGTAATTGTGGAGCAGACCGCATCGGTTGTGTCAGCTCTATCGCAGATATAAAACTTGCACGTAGAAGAAGGGGAACAACAAGGGAGACGCATTGCATTTGATTTTCATTAGATTTCACAACAATTTTCTATTAAATTATTTGTAGAGCGCATGAGCTTGAAATGGCTGAAAACAATTTTCAACATTCCTCAATCTCGAAAATGGCAGCTGAATTCATTTTAACAATCCCTTTGAAACGAGATAAATATATTAAGTGAACAATATTTTATTTCGATTTATTTCATGTTATGAATTATTTGCTGGGTTCATGGTAAGCTCTCTAGTTTTTGAGATTTACTAAAGCAACAATAACTTTTCAAGCCCTTTCTCTTATATTAAATTTTTATTTGTAAATCATATTTTTTAAAATTGCTTATGAAGTAACTGCTAAATCTTTCTTGTAAGTGTTATACTCTTTTATTTATTATAGTCAGAGGTAAAATTAAATTTTGTTCGCCAAATTAGTGTGATTATTACATACATACATACATTTATTTATTTTATTTTTTATTTTTATTGTATAATTATTTATTTGTTAATGTATTCATTTATATATTTATTTGTTTATTTATTTTTTATTATTTGATTATTTATTTATTTTCTCATTCATCTATTTATTCGTTTATTTATTTATTTTCTCATTTATCTATTTATTCGTTTATTTATTTATTTTTGTTTTTTTATAATTTATTTATTTATTATTAATTTATTTATGTATTCACATATTTTTTGTTAATTATTATTTTGTTTATTTTGTATTATTTATTTATTCATTTATCTATTTATTCGTTTATTTATTTATTTTTTAAATTATTTTTTATGTATATATTTATTTGTTTATTTATTTAATTATTTATTTATTTATTCAGTCATCTATTTATTCGTTTAAATCATTATAAATCATTAATTTATTCATTTATTGACTTATTTAATAAATGTTTTAACTTTAAAAATTTGTTCAAGGCTTAGTTTCTTAAATAAAAATTAACACAATGGAACAAAAATAAAAACAAAATGGTTTTAGTTATTGTTAACTATCTGCCTCGTAAGCTGCCTGCTAAAAGCGCCTTGTAAATGTCATGTTCCATGGTGTTGCCTCTTACTTTGTTTGTTATAATAATATATATTCTAAATTTCTTAAAAATATTCTTATCTTGTTTTTTTTTTTTTTTTGTTAAATTTGTAATTTATAATTTGTGGAACTTGCATGCTCGAAATTTGCCTTTCAAACTTACTTTCATTTTCACTTATTTGATGGCCAAAAAGAAAACAAATAAAACGTGTTGATTTATCACTGTTTACGTGACACTTAATGTGCCTGCTAAAAGCTCCTGGCAAACTAGTCAAACAATGCTCTTTTTGCTAGAAATATTTTTAATTGCCACGCTCGAAATGTGCTGTGGGCCAAGTCGACTTACAGTCCACAACACGCAGTCAGCTGCTGGCCAAGATAAACATATGGCAAGACAAACGTAGGCGAGCCACTTGGCAGCGGCTATTGTGGGGCTCGCATTGTTGGTGTGCAAGTGTGGCACACACATATGCACATACATATACATATATATATATATACATATATGTAAACATGTATGTATGCTTGTGTTGGCATTGTGTTATGGCAGCCCGCAGTGCTCGGCCAACTTGAATGCTGGCCATATCAACGTGGCCATGAGGCATGAGGCATTTGTGTTTGTCTGCGGATGCATGGAAAACTAATGTCATAGTCATGCCGCATCACGTTGACAGTAACGAAAATACCGTTGAGACGGCCGTTGCGGTGCCAAGGGCGAACGGGTGAGCGGGTGAACGGGCGGGCAGCCGTAGCCCTTTCAAAGGGTGCGCCACCTGTGCCTCATTATGTGTGTGCCGCGTGGCGTATGCTTAATGTGCAACATTTGCCATTTACCATTTGCCATTTGCCATTTGACATTTGGCCACATAGCATGCTGCACGCCTCATGTTGCAAGTGGATATGCAACAAGCGACGAGCCGCATTTCTTTTGTTGACCTCTAGCCAGCGGCTGTGCGTGCCACAAATGAGCTACAAACGGCGTATCGAATGAAGGCCGCGCATAGCCTAACATACGGCTGCGTGCAGCATGCAGCATGCAACATGCAGCAGCAGCAGCCCAGAGCAAAAGCCCTTTGCGAGTGGTTCCGGCAGGAGGCGTTGCCTGTGGGCTGTGGACTATGGGCTTGTGGCTGGCACAAAGACTCCAATTATTGCAATGAGAGTGCATAACTGTACTATTCCAATACGCACACACAGAGCTGTGTGTGATGTCTACCCCTCTCTCTCTTCGTCTTTCTTTTTCTGTGTGTGTGTGTGTGTGTGTGTGTGAATTTTGTATTTTTCTCGCACAGCTGACATCGCTTTTTGTGTATGACAAATGCTAAAGAGGCTTGCAGCGAGACCCCTCCCCCTCTCCATCTCTCTCTCTTTCTCTCTCTCTCTCTCTCTCTCTCTCTCTCTCCCTCTCTCATTCTCTCTCACTCGCTCTACCTATTTTGCTTGTGTCTTCAGCTCGACAGAAAATGTAATAAGTAATGCATGCATAATAAAATAGATGTGTCTGTGTAGCTATGTGTGTGGGTGTGTGTGTGTGTGTGTGCGAGTGTGGCATACTTTTTGGCTCTACATAGAAATTTGTGTGCTTAGAATAGTCATAAATCATAGTTTGAGTAGGTGTATGACTAAGAGTGTGTGTGTGGGTGTGAGTGTGTATATATATCCCTGAATATATATTTGAAATGCATATCTTTAATAAGAGCAAAAGGCTAAGTCTACATCGAGTTAAATTTAAGTTAGACTACAATCATTTCCAGCATATTTCATTTATGATTCCCAAGTGGTCAAAGTGTATTTGAAAATAATATAAATGGAAATATGTTTAAAAACTTGGCATTAGAATTAATTTCTATTATAGAATTTTTAAGATAAGGTCTGAGATATTCAAATGTTTCCCATGTTTATTACTGAAAGGAAGAAAGAGTAATGTATGTATAATCTGATCGTGATCTACGTTTAGACAACAAAATAATAACCGTATTTCGCCTGCTCTCGGTTTTAATTCAGACTCCTTATATTATCCTGCTTGATGCAGGAGTTTTGCAGCCCTCTAGATTTTTCAGCTCTGATTTAAAGGGAAAAATCGCAGAGCAATAAGCTTGGCATGTGATTCAATAATTGCCCAAAGCTGAGCGACACTAGGCAAAGAAATGTCTGCGGCAGTTGCAGCAGTTGCAGTTGCATTTGCTGCCGACGCCTCGGCTTGGGCTTGGCCATCAACTGACAGAAAGTTGTTGGCAGAATGCGCTGCGTTACAAATGAAGTGCATACAAAGTGTGGCAGTTGCAGCTATTGCAATGGCAACAGCAGTGCAACTGCAGCTACAGCTGCAACTGCAAGTGTTGCTGCTGTTGCTGACACTGTTGCAACTGTTGGCAATGCAACTCGCAGCTCGCAATCGGCAGGCAAATGAACTGCCAAATGTTTCGTATGGCAGAAGACAAGAGAGCAGAGCTAATGCCATTAAATGCTGCGCTGGCTGCCAGACAATGCCACGCCCATACATGACACCCACTGCCGCTCACTGCCGCCCGCGCCCAGCTGAAGCGGCGCAAACGATTTCAGTATTTAGCGGCACACGCGGCGTATGCGTAACGGCTGATGAGCTGTGAGCAAAGGCAGACGCAGAGGCACGACAGAAGAAACGACAGAAGCCAGCAGTGTGTAGCTCAAGTAAGGTGTGCTCGACTAGAAGATGCCCTATATTAGTAGTGCCAGTCAAGGTAAAGTGAAAAGACAAATGCGAGAGAGCGAGAGTGAGAGAGAGAGAGAGAACAAAGTCTATAATTTAAGTCAAAGAAACTGAAGAAAACTCACCGAGAATATTCGACGAGCAGATACCCTACAAATTTTCTACTGCAACGTGAAGACTCTTTAGGTTGTAGTAAAGATAAAGACAAAAGCAAAATCAAATATCTTATGCAATTCTGAATGAATGTCAGAAAAGAAAGCAACCGAAGCTTGACTGAACAACTAGCAGATACCTTATACCAACATTTTAGCACCATCTATTGAAGTTAAAAGATGTTCCAGCCTGAAGTAGCTGCCTATATAGTTAGTATTGCTTGACTATAAGATACCCTATATAAGTTGAATTATAGTTTAAAGTTTTGAAAAATATTAACAAAGGTCTACATACCAGAAGTCGGTATCGATTCGACACTGTTTAACTAGTAGATACCCTGTATCAAGTCTATTGTATGTAAGACTGAAGGGACAACCAAGACGCAAAACTGTATACATACCGTCAACTGTAGCTAAAAATTAATTATGAAACTTATGATGTGATATTTGATAAGCAGACCAACCGAGAGTACACGACTATTAGATACTCCTCAAAAAGTTGTGTACGCCTAAAAGCAAAGGCAAAGACATAGGTAATGGTGCACATCTAACTACAATATGCCAAGAAGCACTCGACTCGAATCTGATGGAAAAGTAGATACCCTGTACCAAGTCCTCGATTTCTATTAGGGGATTATATTAGGGCAATAATGAAAATATCCCAAAGGTGCTTGACTGATGGATAAACTATGCCAAGTCTATATTAGGTTAGAGACCCTATATGATCAGCTGTTCAGCTCTATATATGCCCTATAAACCTATATGCCTGTAACATAACTACGCACAAGATCCACTTTCAAGGGGTATTTTAGGCATAAAGAGTCGTAAATTGCGCCAACATTATCATGGACTGTGCATAATTATGTAATAAATATAATTTCCATGGAGAGCACATGATGGTGACAACCTAAAGGACAATGGGAGAGGCGGTGCGGCAGCGGGGATCGGGCAGCGGGGCTGGCTACCTAATGGAGCTGCAGATGGAGCAAAGAGGCGCTTCGGCACAATGTTGGGCCACAACATTTTGTAATAATAAAGTTTGGGCACAGAAAATGCAAGCATGTGTGAGTGTGTGAGTGTGTGCGTGTGTGAGTGTGTGAGTGTGTGAGTGTGTGCGTGTGTGTATGTCTCGGGTCAACACACTCACAAATGTGTCTGTGAATGTGTGTGACTGTAATGTGACTCTATAATTCATTATTAAAAGGGCTTAATGACAAAACTTTTAGCATTTTATACAGAATATAAAAATTAAAAAACAAAAATGTGTAATGCACAACATTTGGCAGGCTAATTTGGATGTGTGTATGTGTGTGTGTGTGTGTGTGTGTGTGTGTGTGTATTTGGGACAACTCATTTAAGAGACAGGCACCATGACAGCTTACATGGTAAATATTTGCTAATTGAAATTAATCAAAATGAATCGCTTGACAAATAGAAAATGGATACAATAAAATATTTACCATATGCTTTAAGCATACAAAAATCGGTATTCATTCAAATGGAAAATGTCTAAAAATACAATGAAATAATCGAGAAACCGCATATACTTTTCCCAGAAAATTCATTTTTGAGACTTGAGAAAGAAATTTCTATAGGTAGGTTAAAATGTATATTGGTAGAGAGCTATATCTAGATCGACTAATCTTGTCGGTTTCTACAGCTTATACATTATAAACGTTATATAAATTTATTTAAAAATGTGTGCAGGAAAAAATAAAGCATCACATCTATGAAATTGGCGTTCAACATATTTTTTTTCTTAGTCATGCTTTCTACTGCTTTTAAATCTTATGTATATATAAAAGTAATATATCCTTACTTACAATATATAGAGTACATTTTCGAAGATATTAAAGCATCGCATCTCTACGTAATCTTCCAGTTGTAATATTGGCTAAGGCTATATAGCTATGATAGCACAAACAACAAGTTTGCCAATTCAATATATACAAAATTGAATCAACTATGTTTTCCAAATTTTAATTCAATACAAAATCTTATAAAAAAAAAATATATATAAAATTAAAAAAAATAAAACTAGTAAATGACTTAATCTTCTTTCAGCTTGGCCATTTTTACATCGCGCCCTAAAAAAACAAACAAATCTCTAAATTGGGCGAGAGGAGCGAATAAAATTAAATTGCGCCTGAAAGCAGGCAACACTTTTTGAAAACCGAAAGCGCTGGGCAATTAGGTAAAGCAAAGCAACGAGATAACGGCAAATGCTAATGGGCAGAGCAAGAGAGGGGGAGAATGAAACTGAAAAGAGACTGAGAGAGAGAGATAGAGAGAGAGAGGGAGAGAGAGAGAGAGAAGAAGACCTGACAATTATGTGAAGATATTGCGGCAGGCGCTGTTGCCGCCATTTTGTCACGCTTATTATTACGATTATTAGTTGCAGCGTCTTATCGCCGCCAACAGCAGTTGACTCGCTGCTCCCCAGAGTAGAACAGAGTGAGCGAGAGGGAGAGAGCAAGACAAAGAGAGCGAGAGTGTGTGTGTGAGTGCGCAATAGTTGCAGCCAGCCAGCCCACACTGATGCCCACTTGAGTCGTAGCGGAAACGGAAATTGCGTTAATAAAGTGCGCACTGCTGCTGCAGCTGTTGCTGCTGTTGCTCTTGTTGCTATTGCAATGACTGCATTTGAAGTGCTCCTCAATTGCATTGCAGTTCCGTTTATTACGGCCGTGCACACACACACACACACACACACACACACACACACACGAACACATTGAAGCCCATCCAGCGTCACGCTTGATTGGCTTCGCTTGCCTAGGCGCTGACAAAGCTGTGCAAGCAAATGAACTATTTCTTATTATTGACCGGAAATCCAATGACAACGTTTAGCCAGAGACCCTTCGCCTCTAAGTTGTCCTCATTAAATGTCATCCATGCCACGCCCAACGCCCACCGCGCTGCCAACTGCAATTCGCCAGCTTGTTCGCATACGAATTCACATTTCACTTAATTACGTAATCGGCCTTGAATGCGTAATATACTGCGCGATGGTACGTTCATTGTGCTCTATACTCCTGTATACTCTGCAAGTGGGGTATATGGGTTTACGGGGAAGTTTGTCTTGCTTAGAATGTATGGTAAATATGCTCCCTTGACAAATTTGTTATATACTTTTAAGTGTCCTAACAGCTTGCGAAACATAGAATATGATCTATAATATGTATATATAGTTACTTGTTTAGCGGAATATATATATGTACATATATGCAATGGTCAATTAGAATTTCTGATTCAGAACTTAAGACTCATGCTTTATCGATATTTTGGAAATTCGATATATATATATATATAGATTGACTTTTTCTCAATCAAAAAAGCATTTGTGGCACAATTATCATTGACATAAACTCTACGCTTTTTACAGGGTATCTGCTAGGCGCTCTCACTTTGCTCAACAATTTCAACAATGCTTAGCTAATTTCTATGGAACTCTCCGCCTTTACAATTATCAACTCAAATGTAATAATGCAATTAATACACTCAAGTAGGCCATATTTTAAACTACATTAGAGATAGAATATATATATGAAATTCTAGATTGAAATACATTAATTAAAACATGGGGAAAATCTATGCTTACAACAGTTTCTTATCGAGGCTTCAATGTGGCTCAATCGGTCAATCAATTGATATATCAATCGTTAAAGATTTAACAAATCGTAAATTACTAAATTAAATGGAATATAATGAATAAAAATATAGCAATTTCTCCTCCTCAAGCTGTGCATCAATCATCGATCAATCTCAATCACTCCAAGTTCTCAAATCAATTACAGTCATACTAAATTCATATATATTAACTGAAATCTAAATATCGTATGTAAAATACAACATGTATACCTCGTCAATCAGCGCTGATTGAACATCATCATCATCGCCGCGCGCTTCACCATGATTAGATGAACTACCCAAATCCGCTTCAACTAACAGCATAAAACACTTTCCACTTAAATTAATTGAGATGAACTGCTTAGCGGCCTGTCAAACAATGCAGAAAGGAAAAGTTTTTCGCTCGACCAAGAGCGGGTCGACTAGAGGATGCCACGTAAAAAGCAGAGAGAGCACTCAAATGATTTGCACACTTAGACGCAAGTTAAATGAGCCGAAATCCAAATATTAAAGACTTTCGACTCGGTAAACTTTTCGCTCGCCAAGCAATTTGCATTAGTTTTTACTCGGCCGTCAATGGGGTATACGCGACAGCGGGCGCTAAACTTGGCCAGCAAAATGCTTGCCAGTTCGCCAACAGTTAGTAGCTAACTAATTACCAAAGCCGTTGGCCCGAGCACCTCAGCGTGGGCAACAGAGGGCGTGGCAGCCACACTTAAGTTGCGCACAACTTTGGACTATCAAAAGTGTGGCAAGAAAATAAAGAAAATAGAAAATGGCAAAACAAAATTGAGTCGTAGTGGCATGCTATGCTGGAGATACCCTAGCAAATGCTATAGCACTGTCGTTGTAGTACATATATATGTATATGTCCGATATGGATATAAACTATATAAGATAAAGTTTAGCATCTATAAGGTGACCAAACAAAAGTGAACCCATTGAAAATGGGAGATCAGGGTATAATGGTTTTGTTAAAATGTGTGTAACAGTCGGAAGGAGGCGTGGCAGAAACCATAAAGTATATATATTCTAGATCAAGACGACGAGCTGAGTCGATTTGGCCCTGTTCGTTTGTCTGTCCGCCCGTCTGTCTATATGTTTGAACGCGTCAATATCAGAAGATATAAGAGCTAGACCCTTGAAACATTTGTTCCTAGGTCCGTATATATCATACTGAATATCGAGTTTTTCTCGAAAAAATCAATAACTGTTCCCATTATTTTGTTATCAATTAAAAACCTTATCGAAAAATCAGTTTTAAAATTATATCTCCTACATCTTTAGAGCTAGACTCTCCAAATTTGAAATGCAGATTCATGTGTATTTTAGAGAATTTCGTTTTTTGTTATAATTCACACCCCGCCATATGTGTGTATGTTCTATCGTTGTAATATAATAAAGTTGTATTGGGATTATATCGTGAAAGCCTGTTGCAGTGGTGTTTAGAGAAAAAACTAACACTAGAAGAGAGACAGCTATGGATGTTGCTGCACGTGGTCCCAGTTGTTGCTGACTGAGAGCGAGCTGGCTACTTGTGTCCTTCATACAGCGTCGCTCTGATTTCGATAAACAAGAATATGAGTTTCATAGAAGAGAAGAGAAAGGGCAATTGGCCAAAGAGATTGTTGAACAAGAAAGAAATTTTACTACAGACGTGAGCAACGCCGGGAATTACTTATTATGCATAGTCATCATAGAAGGTGAGAACCACCAAGCTAATGCTAAGATAAATATATATATTCAGTTATTTAAAACAAAGTTATATGTCTTACAAATATTTTCTAAAATTAGATTTACTTCTACATAAACTTAGCCACACTTAATAAGCATATATGTATATCATATTTTGTCTTTATAATAATTCATCTTATACAATATAAGTAATCTCAAGTTTCGACTATTTGCATGCCTTATGACATGCAATAGCGCAAGTGCTCAAAACTGAAGTGTATATAAAATAGAAACAAAGCAGCAACAAAAGCAGCAATAGTTGAAGTCGGCGACATTAATAACTGCGAATGAACAAAATGAGAGCGACAGAAAGAGAAGAGAAAGAGAGACATTGAGAGAGAGAGAGAGACAGAGAGAGAGAGAGAGAAAGAGATAGTTCAAGCTGACTGCAGCTGGGGGCTTCTTTTGGCTAATGCCAAGTGGAAAACGTTTTGGCCAAGACATGGCCAACTTTTTGCCAAGTCACCAGCGAAAGTTGCCACACAACAGACACACACACTTGTACACACATTCACACGCAAGTTGCAATTGTAAAATGTTTTTTAATTTGACCAAAAATACTTTTGCAATAGTCACGAACAAAAAAATAAAACAAAGCAAAAAGACAAAAAACTTGCCAGCCAAACATTTTGACGCTCATATCAAGCACTCTGTGCGGGGGCGTGGCGGGGGCGTCAGTTGCTGAATGCAACTTAGGCGACAATGGGCGTGGCGGCCAACGGGCAACACAAAAACACGCACACAAATAAAGACCACAGCGAAAACAAAACGAAGCCGGAATGCTCTAACAGGCGCCTTTGCGGAAGGAAGGAAGCTTATGGAGATAGCATTGGATGGAGTAGATCTGATTGGATAAGACTCGGACATGGATTGAATGTAGTTCGCTTAGGATATCTTAAATAACTTCAAGGTGTTATACATACTTTAAATTATACGTTATGCATAGAGAATGGCTAGAATCGACTTCCTATATAGAATAAAAATATTATATGAAGATCTTGGATTTTAGCAGTAGTTCCCTTAGTTCGATATATGATATAGTTGAGCAATGTTGCTAGTATCGAATTCGTATATAGATTTATGATATATATAGTATTGAATTTGTATATAGAAATCGTTTCCAAAGTCAACTTCTGTAATAATGTAATTTATGTTCAAGAACATATGTATAGAAAGTAGATCGAAATATTTTAAAGATGAGAGCTTTAACCACCAAAAATGACTGCAATATCTATATAACATCATTGATTATCTAACTTCTGCCTTATGTAACGAATACCATGCCATAGTCAATATACCCACTCCATTCCACAATTATGCAAAGGTAAAAACTTATGCAGCCAAAAACTTCAAAGGCGAAAAACTGCAAAGCGGACAAAACTGGACAAGGCGCACCAAGTGGGCGGCTGGGGTTGGTCAGTGAAAGATGGGGGCGTGGCGGCCACAAAAGCAACCAAAAGTTAACAACAGTGTCTAGGCAGCATGACATGCAGCAAGTTCGGCTATAACAATAAAAATTGCACGTTACGCTTCGCAGCGAAAAGCAGAGAAGCAGAGAGCGAGAGAGAGAGGGAAAGAAAGGGGGGAGAGCGGGTGTGGAGAGACCGGGGATTGGGTAACTGCACAGCTGGACATGGCATATCAAAAAATATGTATCCTTGCAACAAGAGCTGGCTAATGTTTATGTATAGAGCAGCAACCAAAAACTTTTCGTTGTTATTTTCAACTTAATGAAAATGTAAGATACACACACACACACACACACACACAAATACATAGGCCCACACATACAGAGCCAGCAGAGTATACAAAAAGGAAGGTACTCTGCGGGATCTGAGTGCAGCGCTTGGAAAGCGGAGTGAACATGAAGACGTGGCTGCAGCGTGTGCAGTTGCAGATAAACTGGTCAAGTGTTTGCTCTTTAAATTCTCGCCCATAGCTGGAAGATGAGTATATTGGCATTTTGGAGTGTTTAGTGAGCTCTAAATATGGCCGTTTATTAGAGGAGCTTAAGAAAGTTGGATTGCAAGTTGAGTATAAGAGTATAACAGGAGTATAACGGGAGTATAACATGAGTATAAAAGGAATATAATAGGAGTATAACAGGGGTATTACAGTGGTATTACAGGAGTAAACCAGGAGTATAACAGGAATAGAAGAATAGAAGCAAAGCCCAGACAGAGTTGAAGTAGGGTATAAGTAGTGTGGAAGTAGAGTGGAAATAAAATTTAAGTAGAGAAAGATAGAAATAAAGTAGAGTATAATGAAAGTAGTAGAGTAGAGGTAGAGGTAAAATATAGTAGTATAAGTAGAGTAGAAGTAGAGTAGAAGTAGAGTAGAAGTAGAGTAGAAGTAGAATAGAAGTAGAGTAGAAGTAGAGTAGAAGTAGAGTAGAAGTAAAGTAGAAGTAGAGTAGAAGTAGAGTAGAAGTAGAGTAGAAGTAGAGTAGAAGTAGAGTAGAAGTAGAGTAGAAGTAGAGTAGATGTAAAGTAGAAGTAGAGTAGAAGTAGAGTAGAAGTAGAGTAGAAGTAGAGTAGATGTAAAGTAGAAGTAGAGTAGAAGTAGAGTAGAAATAGAGTAGATGTAAAGTAGAACTAGAGTAAAAATAATGTAGAGCAGAAGTAGAATATGAGCAGAGTAAAAAAGAGTAGAAGTACGAAATAAGTAGAGTAATGAGGAGTATAACATATTAATACTTCGAAAAGAGTCAAGGAATTATAATTCTAAGTCATCTAGGTCCCCCTTTAAACAGAACTTTTATTTTTATAACACAAGCTATAGTTATGCTAAGATTTGAACGAGTATCAGGCAGTCGACCTGCAATCGATATTCACATTTTCTGCTGTTCGTTGTCTTCATTTTCGTTGGGGAGAAAGGGCAGAGCAACGTTATGGCGTGCCGGAAAGTTGCTTTTCAATACATTCACTGCAAATAAACGCTTTTCACTTTTATATTAAATTCATCGGAATGTGCTTCAACGTGTTTTTTTAATAAATGCACATATATCTATATATATATATATATATATATATATATATATATATATATATATATATATATATATATATATAGCATGTAGAGAATTCACAGCCAACTCTGATCTGTGCATGAGGTGGAGCAGTTCACGTATATTGAATGGGCAAAAACTGTGTTAAAATTTATAAATAAAACAAATTTCTTTCCAACGATTTTCATGCACATATCGTAAAATAATTTGAATTCTGTTTAAACTTTATCTCAAATAAAGAATGTTATATACCAAATATTTTAACTGTTAATTTACGTATCTCTAAGTTTAAAGTGAAATAATTTAAGGCAATAGACAATAATCGTTTTAATCTTAGATGTAGCAATAAAATATTCTCACTTTAGCTCTTGGTTCAAAAGCCTACGCTTCGAATGTGATGAAATCAAATAAATAATAAAATCCAGGCACATAAATTTTGAAAGTTGAACCAAAGTTGGCTAAAATTTAACTCAAACCGCAAAGGCTTTTAAATTAAAGTAAACATAAATATACCTATACCTATATAAATATATATACTCTGCATATACAACTAATAAATTGCGCGGCTAGCCATATAAATTGTTAAATAAATAAATCTAAAAGTTATCTAAGCGTGTCCAAATTCGATTTACAGCTGCAATGAGCGCGAGTTCTGCTCGGAATAAAAACATCAAGCACAAAAATAAAAGGAAAATGAGTAAATGAAAATGAAAAAAAAAAAAAAACGGGAAAGCGAAAAAATGTGAAAGCAAAACAAAACGAATATGGGATACGCTAATGCTGAGGCTCTTACAATGTAATACATTGATACAATGTATCAATGCATTGATTTAAAATAATATTTGAGAGAGTGAGAGGGGAGAGAGAGGGAGAGAGAAAGCGTTTTATATAAATTCCTCTTACGAAAGTCGCTTTCAGAAGAGCGAAATGATATAGTTATTCGCTCTGCTGAGAATTTGAGACAATTTCAACAAAGTCTGCTTGAGTAAACAGTATATAGTAAAGGATTAAGTATTAAGTTCACAGTATATACATAGCTCACCGATCTGTTCGACTCTGCTTATATAAATAAGAAGCACATTTCTTAATTACAGTAATTTTTTGCCCTAAAAGCTGAGTTCATAATGGTCGGCCAAATCATACCCCCGACCGATTCGCCTGATTTCAGCCGATATGCCATCTACAACAATTATTCAAAATGTTAGCTTCAAAGCTCCCCAGGATGCTTAATTCACATAGGCTACTTACTATATGATTTCAAGTTATGTGCTAGGTTTATCAATAAAACCTAAACCTACTAAAATTGAGTAATATATTTCTACTAAAAACTGAATAGGTCACAAGTAATACATAGTTCCAGCCGCCAGTTTTATGCCGTCTCTAGTTATAGTAACCCTATCAGAAAGAGCATTCACTGGCATTTAAGCATTTAAATGCTCCGATTTCTATATAAAATACGAATGTAGCTTTATTCTATCTGTGCTTTAATTGGTTTTGTTTGTCATTTGCAGTTCTGTTATTTTTACCTTCTTTTTCGCCCCCTGTCATATAGAGTACATATATATTTTTACACATTTTTTGCCGCTCTTGCATTGGACATCGAAGATTTATTTGTTGGGGTTTTTTTTATGAATTATTTAAACAAACTGCGAACATCTAGCAAATATTCGCATTGTTTCTGTCGGATATTGAAAAATTGATGGATCCGATTTTTGCCATTCGAATTACAGCATGTTAATTCATCTTAACAGGACAAATATTGTGAAACGAGAAATGTTGAATAATAACTTTAAACAGACTTAAAGCGGTTGAGTTAGAAATTTAATAGAGAATTGATAAAAGGTATCGGGTTTTGACACATTTATGTAGGCATTAAGCTTTTAAGGATCAAAGGATTTGAAAAGAGACATTCATATTTTAAGCCCCCAAATCAATTTAAAATTTATCATTTTGCAAACAAATTTTGACAATTCTCTATATTTGATATATATATAACACAAATTTCAAAAGTTAAAATTAAACAGTATATACAAAAAACAAAATGAAACATAAAATATCTATAAAACATCAGATCATATAGATCTTTGTACTACGACACTGAGCAATAGTAGTAATGTACATACATTATCTTGATATTGTTATTTTTAATATTAATTTATGAACAATAAATACAATTTAACTTATATTACTAAAAAAAAGAATCGAAAAAATATAAACAAATATTTACGAAACAAAATTTGTAAATATTAAAACAGAAAATAGTAGCATACTTCTTACCGCCATGATGTCCTCAGCAGCTGCGCTGCCAGCCTACTGACTAGGACACGAACCGCTGCTGTGCATAAGCCGATGACTATTCAACACGATAGTGGTGAGCTTAACTGTGGTGAATTGGCTGCAATCGTTGAATGATTGCAGCGTGTGGTTTTTTTGGTTGGTTGATGTCGGCTGTGTAAAGGGAGACGAAAGGAGAGGTTAACACAAAGAGAGCGAGAACGAGAGAGAGTCTAGTAGGCGCACGTACCAAATGGCGGCTGTTATTGTTATTGTTGTTGTAGCAATGGTAAAGCTGCTGTTGTTGCTGCGGGCTGCTGTCTGAACGGTTGTTTGCTGTTTGTTGTTGTTGCCGCTGCTTGTTTGCCGGTGATTGTTTGTCTATTTATATGCTCATTATGTTTTCGCGCTTGTTTTACCAAGCGCAATGTGCGACAACAGCAGCAGCAACACCAACAACAACAACAATAAGACAGCAAGTCCTTTGAATAATGTGCGGCCATATATTGTGGCAAGCAGTGGCATTGTGTGTGGCGTGAGAGAGAAAGAGAGAGGAGCTGGGGTGAAGGGATTGGTTCTTTTGCTGGCAGCTTCCTGGTTTTCTGTCCAAAAGATACAAAAGTGAAAAACAAAAAAAAAACACAACACACACACACACACAACGAGGCGTCACAATTTGCCAGAAAACTCTTCTTCTTTGCATTTTTTGGCAAAAGTTCAAGCCATTTTTTATACCCTGTAGAAAAAGAAACGAGAAAAATGAACGTACACAAAAAGTTTGAGATATGGACACATTAAGTTCCGCAAATGTTGGCAACTGTGGCAGGCAGCTCTTAACTGATCAGTTTTACATACACATGGAGAGTGGTATATGCCCAACTTGAGCATCAGAATCACCCATACTAGGCAAGAGACCCAAGGAACTCGGCCTATATGGCAGTTAGAACGTTCAAACTTGATATATGTTTGGTTTGATTCGTATTCTATTTATATATGAATGATGGTATATGTATTGATATATACATTTATAAATTTATATAAGAACTATATTATTTTTAATGCTTTTTCTTATATCTTTCTGGTTTTTCATTTACAAGTTTTACCTTCTCCTAACATATCTATGGATATCATAGTATATTTACCATTGACTTTTGTTTAAAGGGTATCCAACAGCTCATGCGGATTGGTTTCTTCAGCTCCAGCTTGTTTTTCTCTATATTCATCAAATCGCCTGTCAATCCCATTAATTTTGTATCCCCTTTTTGCACTTTTTGCCGTCATCAATTGAACAAAGAGTAATTATACAGTTAGCTGTAAGTCACAAGAAAGAGGGCGTGGCAAATTACACTGATTTTCAGGCGGAAAGCAAAACGTAAACATATGATTAAAGAGTGAAAAGTTAGAAAATACAGAGGACATACAATATATATATATATATATATATATATATATGTATATATATATATATATATATATATATATATATATATATATTCTTCTTTCTACATATATATATAGTTTTAGTAAAGTAACTGAATTTTGAGTAGACCCCGCCCAACGCCCACACGTTCTCTTCCTGTTAGTTTAATATTTTTCCCTTCCCTTCCATTTTTCCACTGCGGTTTTACTTCATATACAATTTGTCTAAATTTATGTATGTATGTATATATAGTATGTGTGCGTATATATTACATGATATACATATAAACAAATCTTTTTTCCTAGTTTCCTTTTTTTTTTGTTGGTAATATTTCGCTTGCACTTCATCATTTTGTTGGCTTTTGTTGGCATTTTCCGTTTTATTTGCCGGAATTACAGTTTCTGATGGGTACACATGACGTCACATGGTAAGCCCATTGGGTACAGTTAGGGGGGACGAGCGGGGGCCAAGCGAGGAGGCCGAGGTAAGAGATTTTTTGGACACATGCTTTTGCAAAGGATCAACTTTTTCTGCGACTACGGCGGAAAGTCAACGTGTCTGCCGGTTGTATTTGTGTGTGTGTGTGTGTGTGTGTGTGTGTGTGTTGGGCAAGGCCAGCTGCGCTGCCATGTTTCATGCTTTTAAACATGGCCAGCGGCTAATGCGAGTGTGTGTGTATGTGTACGTCTGCCACATGCGTTTTGTTTATTTACACATACACACAGACCCATATACACACTCACACAATCAGTTGACAGCGCGAAAGTTGCAGCCAAAGCTCCCTTGGGCCGTGTTTATCTTGCGTTTACACTGAATATTCTCTTAGACTTCGCTTCAGTCGCTACACTGAGAGAAAGTCAAAATATACATATGTATATAATAACATAAAAATTGTTAATGAAATTATAAGTATCGAATAATAATATTATTATTAGAAAATGTATGTCTATTGTTATATTGCCTCTATGAGCTGTCAACATTTTATGCACATTCGAATGAATTCAATTTTTGTACAATATATTCAAACTTGTATTTTTAAAATATTTTTAAGCCAAATAAAGTTTCAAGCAAAGTCAAAACTTTTCTGTGAATCTTCTTTATTAATATTCCTTAAATTTAATGAAGTTATTCATTAAATTATTTAAAATAATATTTTCTCTCAGTGTACGGGTTTTAGTAAATGAATTTACTCTGTCAAATATGAGCTCCAAACTATATTCTATATATAAAGAAACTAAAATTATATATATTTTCAATATAGTTTACTCAGTTAAAAATATATATTATTTTAAAATAGTCACGAATATTTAAGATATTTATTTAAAGTGCATCTACACAAGTATATTCAAAGAGAATGCGGAATTCGACTTAAATTAACTCATTTCTTGTCATTATTTTTCCATCGCACTTTTTTCCTCTTTTTTTTTTTCCTTTGTTTTGCTCTGTTTGCCCCCAAAGCATTTTATTGCCATTGCACGCGCGCACAGTTTCCATTTTCATGCAATTTGTCTCGAGGTCTGGTTTTTGGAGCTCACTGGAACCGGTCTCCAGTGGCAAAAATAATAATAATTATAATTATAGTGACACGACGGGGCCAATGCGAAATCATATAGTCCTTATTTGGGTCCCAAATGTATGAATATCTGGTTTTATTATTTGCAAATAAGTTCTAAATTTCCGCATGGGGAAACTCGTATCACTTCTAAAGCGCACAACTTTCTCATGCCTTGTTAACTAGTGGCGATCGTGACGTCAAATTGTTATAACTGGGAGTGTAACTGGTCGACCATAAACAGAGAGGTAGAGAGAAAGAGTGAGATCGCTCAAGAATGTTATGTGTTTCGTTAAGTTTACACAAACACATATGCACATCTTGCAGTTGGCCTGCATAATATAAAAGCGGAGAGTGAGAGCATGAGAAGCAAATGAGAGCGCTCAAGAATCCAAAGTGTTTCGTTAAGTCAACCGGTTAATATCTATTTCTCTTACACACAACCATACTTGAATGCATGTGTGCGTATGTGTGCGCGTGCCCATTGTTATTTGAAGTATCCTCATTGTCAAGACCAGGGCATGACGCTGTCCTTTTGCACGATGATGAAGCTATTTTAGATTGTTTTGTTTACGTTTTTGATTCTTAATTTTGATTTTTTGCTATGCAAACAGGTTACTGGTTCTTTCTTAACGTTAATTAACATTCTTCTGTTAAAGATAAGTCCATAAATACATATATAACAACGCAATATATACTGCTCAATCAGTGCTTGCCAGCCCTGGCTCACACACCCCCATTGCCTCATTGCAATGACATTTCAGAATGGAACACACAAGAAGCCAAGCCTAGAGAAGGAAGCACGAAGCGCGTTGTTAGCTAACAAACAATTCGCCAGCAACAATGAGTTTTGTTAATATACATACATACATATGTATGTAAATGTAAATTACTGCTCCGGTTCCCAAGGTACACACATTTACACGCGTGTGAGCAATGCGCGCAGCCGCACAGTGGCTTCAATTGTTTAGACTCTGCCTCTCACTCAGCTGTTGCGTTGTCATGTTTACGTTTTTCTCAAATACCCTATAAAGCGGGGTATACTGCACTAGCAAATGTTTGTCTCAAATATAATTTATGATGCTTAAATATTTTCCTGTGTTCCCAAACTATTAAATCATTCAGCTGCTCAAACAATCGATATATATCGCAGTTTTGGTTTAGCTTAAGACATGTTTACAGGGCATTTGGCAGTCGGGCAGTCATATGCATGGTTGCCCGGTTACATTTACCTGTTGCCAGCGCGCACTTACACACACACACACACACACATACACATACGCACAGACAAGCCGCACTTGCAAAGAGAAAACGCAAAGCAAAGCAGGCAACAAGCAAAACGAACCAAAACCAAAAGCCAAGTTTGTTATTTTGTTTTAGATATGTGCATGGGAGAGTATGTGTGTACATAGATATGTGTGTATGTGTGTCTACATATATTGTTGCCCCAGCAACAAAGAATGGCATGTACGACGCTCTCTACGTGTGGGTATGTGTATTTCTGTTTCTGTGTGTGCGAGATGGCCCGCAACGGGTTTGTTGGCCCGAGTCTTTAGCTCTTTAGCTCTTTGGCTCTTTTCCTCTTTGGCTGTTGTCACTTTTCACATAGTCCGAGGCGAAGAAGCTGCGCAGTCGCAAACGCTAAGCAACAAGTGCGCCGAATCGCAAGCTGGCTTAAAAAGTGACAGTAAATTTAGTTGGCCAATAGCAACAGCAACAACAACAATAAGAACTACATTGATAACAACCATAACAATAGGAATTGGGGCCAGCAACCGATGACACCATCAGTTGCTGTTGCAGCTGAGGAGCCGCGTCAGAGATGCGGCACTGTCTACACCTGGAACTGCGCCGGTGAGCTATACGGCATCGAGTGTGAACTGTGCGAGGAGCGTCCACTCTGTGCCCTGGACGAGTTCGCCGAGCACATGGAACTATGGCACTCCGATTGGCAGCAGGCGCCCGTTGACGAGCTCATGCTGGAGGTCTTGGCCGAGCAGTCAAGCGGCGGCGAGGAGGTCAACGAACTCAAACAGCAACTGGTCCAAGAGCTGAACGCACTGGACACCGCACAGCAGACGCAGCAGCAGCAACAGCTGATCGATCACAGCAAATTCGATGCGAATGTGAGTAGAGAGATTGCGAGTGATATTTGTTTATACATATTGTACATATATAGAAGAGCCCAAAGTTTATGGTATATTCAAAGGTTAAAATACATAATTTATATACTCCATATATGTATATATAATATATATATAAAGTATCTATGTATATATCTATATTGATATTAATTCATTACTATATAAAAAATATATCCGAATTTTTACCTAGAAAAAGTTCAAGTTAGCTTCGAGAAAAAAATTTTTCCACAAAAAAACAAACTAAATATTATCATAAATATTAAAAAATTTGAGCGTAATCATAGTTATTTATTATGGCCCCTTCAAAGTAATACCCATTATTAGAAATTATACAATCCTAAAAAAAGTATTCCAAAAATTTGTGATTTTTAAACTTAGCATAATATCGTACTGTCATGGCAAAAACCCCTTATATATGTATAATCACGCATACATATAAAGGCATTAAGTATATACATGAATACTGGATATACCTCTAAACCTAAAAATGCCAACATGTAAAAAGATGTATAGCTCGGAAAAATACATGCAAAATAAATCAAGAATTTAACTTTCTACAACCTGAAAAACGTACAGATCAAAGAACCTATTTCAAGATTACAGAGCATATCAATCAGACCCAAACTAAATTCCAAGAAATTTATATACTAAAAACAAGAACCTACTTTAAGCAATCTATCTCGTAGATCAGTGAATAGAACCGCAAGGAATTATCGAGAATTTGTATAAGACCTCAATGAAATCTATTATCACTAATCCAAACCAGTTGACCATAAAATAGACAAGCTGAAAGTCGAGCTGAAGGCCAAGCTGAAAAACTAGCTGTAAGTCAGCTAAAAACTAAGCTGATTAGCAATCTGAAAGCCAAGCTGAAAGCCAAGCTGAAAGCCAAGCTAAAACCAAACTGAAAGCTAACGTGTATGAATTTTGCAGTGGAAGCAGCTACAGAAATATTTTAAGGGCAATAAACAAAACTTATTTGGCTTGGTTCAGCATTGAGTTTGGCGGTTTTTAGCCAGCTTCTAAAACGATTTAGTATTAATTCGCACTAAAGTACTCATCCTAATTTCGTTCCCCCCAAAACCAGCTCAGACGCGAATAAATGTAGAGCAAACTCATTTCTAATGTTTTTGTTAGACATTTTCTTAGGCGTCGCATCCCTCTCTCTCTCTCTCTCTCTCTCTCTCTCTCTCTCGCTCTCTATCTCTGCTAAAAACCGTCCCTCTTTCTCACTCTCTCTCTCTCTCTCGTTGACAGGCGGCCCTGCCCACAGGAGAGCCACCGAAGCTGACGAGTCAGCACGTGAAGAAGCTGATCGAGCTTTATCAATCGCATCCCCGGCTCTGGGATCAGTCGCATCCAGAGTTTCGCGATGTGGATCGTGGCCGGGAGTCGTGGCATCAAATAACCGATGCATGGAGCGCGCATTGCGGCCGTAGCTTCACAGTAACAGACGTACGCATACGGATCTCGACGCTGTGCCAGCGATTCCTCAAGCAGCGCGAACGTCTGGCCGCCGAGGGCGAGCTGGAGGATTGCGCCAAGTTCGTGCACTACGATCAGTTGCGCTTCCTGTGCGAGCAGCAGTCGCTGCTCAATCGTCAGGAGCACATTGCGCATGAGAACCGCAAGCTGCTGGAGATCTACGAGCACTATCCCATCCTCTGGCACAATGCCCACAAGAGGCTGCGCTGCACGGAGACCTTGCGGAAGCGACACGAGGCACACCGTGGACTGCAGCTGGCTCTGCGAATGTGCGGAGTGAAGCTGTCCGGGATGGCCATGCAGCGACGTCTGCTGTCGCTGCGTAAGCGCTACCGTTTGGAGAAGATCAGGTATCTGCACAGCATCGTCGAGGGCAAGCAGGCGGAGTTCGTGTCCAGCTTTGAGCACTATGCGGAAATGGAGTTTCTGCACAAGCACATCGATCCGTATGTGTGTGCAGCCTGTGGCAAGATCTTTGAGAATCTGGTGAGCCACCAGGCTCATGTCCAGGGCAGCTGTGAGGAACAGCCGCTGAAGGAGACGCAGCTGGAAACGGAACAGAAGCGCCAGCAGCAGCTGGAGAACGATAAAGAGCCGGAGCAATTGGAATTAGTGGAGCAAGTGCAGCCGGTGGAGCAGACACTGGAGGACCTGAGCATGCCTAGCCTGGCTGCTGCGGTCCTCCAGCCCGACTATCCTCGAGAGGAGCTGACGGAGACCTCCTCCGAAGAGAGCCCCAACTCGACGTCGCTGCAGCTGCGCATGCGTCTCAGCGTGGAGCTGACGCACAAGCTCATCGAACTCTATCGCCAGCATCCCAATCTCTGGGATCCCAATCATCTGGACTATCATACAAGGAAGCTGCGCCGCCAGGCCTGGCACAGCATTGCGGCTCAATTGAATGCAGTTAGCGGAGGAGCTGCAGTTGGAGCTGGAGCTGGAGCTGGAGCTGCATCTGGAAGACGCTTTAGTTGGCAAATGTTGCATCGCAAGCTCACGGACTATATCAAGTACTATAGGCGGGAGCGGCAGCGCGAGGCTCTGGCTGTGGAGGGCGAGGGTGCGGGCACGCGCTGGGGCTTCTACGAGGCGTTCAGCTTCCTGGACGATGTGGTGCCCATCAATCGTGTGCTCCAAAAATCGCTGCAGCAGCGCGACAGCAATCTGAAGATCATTCAGGTCTACCAGAGCTACGAGCAGCTGTGGTGCACCACCCATCCGGATTATACGAAGCGCAAGCAACGACTGCGGCATCTGGAGTCGCTATGCACGCGTCTCCAGGAGGAATGCAATCTGCAGATCACTGTGGAGCGTCTGAAAAGTCGCCTCATCGAGTTCCGCTGCCAGTACAGACAGTGCAAGGAGGCGCGGCAGGAGGCACTGAAGCGTGGTGAATCGTGGCTGCCCAGCTATGAGTACTACGTTCCGCTCCAGTTCCTGGAGCTGCACGTCTCGCCCTTCGGCTGCGACCAGTGCTCGGCGAGCTTTAAGCGGCGCAGTGACTACCTACGACATCAGCACAATGTCCATGCAGAGCAGCTGCAGCCGGACCAACTGCGTCAGCGACGTCGCACCAAATGCGCCGGTGGCTCATCTATCGCCAATCCGCTGGAGCACATTTGCCACATCTGCGCCATGAAGTTCTCGCTGCGCAGCAGCCTGCAGGCTCACCTGCGCCGGCATTTGGGGCAACGAACGCACTGCTGCAGCGAGTGCCCCAAGAAGTTCTTCAACTCGACCTCGCTGCGTGTGCATCAGCGCAGCCACACCAAGGAGCTGCCCTACGTGTGCGAGCACTGTGCCCGAGGATTTGTGAACGCCAGCAAATTGAATCAGCATGTCAAACGGCATACGGAGAAGCGGGATTATCCCTGCAATCGCTGCGACAAGGCCTTCTATACGGCCCACGAGCGGGATCGGCATCTGCGCGCCCATCTGAACATCCGGGACAAGGTCTGTCCGTATTGTGGGCGCGCTTTTGTCGTGGGCAGCGCCTACTACGCCCACCTGAATCTGCATCGTGGCGAGAAGCGCTACAGCTGCTCCGGCTGCGGGCAGAGATTCGCCCAGTACGCTGGACTCTACAAGCATCGGAAGCGCTGCAAGTCGGGCGAAGAGGAGGCAAAGTGAATCATCGATAGCTCGTTCATTCACATTCATATTCACATTCACATTCACTTTTATTTATTAAAGCATTTCAAGAAGTGAATAATTTACTAGCTCACATTCATACTCATATTCATTCAATTCAGATTTTATAGTTGTAACTAGCAAATTGTTAATCCATATGTTTGTTTTTAGTTGTAGTACTTGTAAATTACTCATTCAGTTATTTGTACCCATTTAATTCAAAAAAGGAATCTCGTAATCTCATCTGTTCCTTTTGCATGCCGATACACTCACTCACATATTCACTTTACTTGCTCATATGAATATCCATTCCAAGCTAATCTTATTTCATTATAGTTATAGTTCTTGTTGCTTTATCTATTATGTTTTAGTTGTAGTATCTATTCCAATAACTCATTAGCTCAGATGCGTTCATATGCATTGATTTGATTCATTAGAAAACATAAAATATAAAATATATCCCTCATAATACACCCTTGAGTTCTCTTAATTTTGAATACTTTTAGAAGTTCATCTTGCTCTGTCTCTTTCACGCGTGAAACGTGTACGAATGCAACACAAAGCAGAAAAGAAAAGTAATATATGAAGACGAACTTCAGTTTGTGTAACCTAAAACGTTTTACTGGCAGCTAACACTCAGACATACCCCTATATAAACAGACCCATAGTGTTTTAAAAAGAGAAGGCATCATAATTCTATTATACTTCAAAATTGTGCTCATATTTCAGTAGGTTTCACTAACTGCCTGCACTTCGAAATGAATATGATTTACAAATAAATATACATTTACTTATAGTATATATATACATATTCAAATACTTTCGGCTAATTCCTAGACATTTTACAGGCTGCAAAGCATTCGTTTACACAATAAACTAATAAATGCTTTCCTAAGACAATCTTTTATATTGTATATATATATATATATATATAAAGATGTGCTTAGTCTATATCTACATATATAGGTAAATTGCAATTAAATATTTTTCCTCGATATTATTATTTTAAAAGCGGTTGGAATATATGTAAAACAAATATCGGATAAAATAAAGAACGCAATTGCTGTAAATGATTCAATTAGACTTGGCGAAGCGCTTCAGTTGACGCAATCGGTAAATATCGTTCGTCGGTGGCACCGATGTCTGTAGCTCATCGTCGCTATCATCGCCACCGGGCAGCAGGCGACGACGACGGGGCGGCATCGCGGCCACACTGTGCTGCACGCCCGTATACGTGCTGGTGTCCACTATCCAGTGCACCGATTTGGCCAAATCGAAGATCTTGGGAGTTAAATCGTTGTCGCCATTCGGCTGGGGAGCAGCTGTAAAAATGATAGATATGATCAGCTACTTTGCTCTGTGGCAGTCATTCCAATTTCTTGGCACATACATTCTGGTAAATTGAGGCGCATAAAGATGTCGAAGAGCAGCTCCACACTAACAAACGGACCCCGAAAACTATTCGGGGGCGGCAGGGAGGCACAGAGCGCAGCCAGTGCAGGCGGCTGTGGAAAGACGCCGCCGGCCAAGGGATGGGCGCCTGGATGGGCGCAGGAGCGAGGCTTGAATGGTATCATCTGTGAAAAGTCTGGACGTGGCAGAGGCTGTGCCGTCTCGCCATCCATATCCCCGTCGTTATGACTGTTCCCAGCAGCAGAGCCCACCTTATTCAAAATGATGCCGACGTTCTATAGGGTTCAGAAGAAATTTATAAAATCCGTTTGCAAATGGAAACAATAAATCAGCTTTACCTCAGCGTAGCCAATAGACTTGAGCTCAGTGCTGGTGCAAGGATATAGATCAAGGAATTTGTAGCGATCCACCAGCTGTGCGGTTTCCTTGCCTTCATATTCTTTCAGCTGTGACGGGATTACAGAGGAATTATAATATTTATATTTGAATTTTCATAGTTGCACTCACATTTTCAAAGACTGCGCTACGTCTGCGCTCCACTTTGACAATGCTCGACAGATCGCCGATGTTCGACTCGAATTCTAGAAAACGATTCCAGACTTCCACACTCTTGTGGGGCGACAGACCGCCGGAGCTCAGGACACGCTCAAATAGCACACGCGTGTTGTTATCCTCGTTCAAGTGGGAGAGGTAGTCGATGTAGCACATCACGTACTCGGGACTGCCGCCGAATCGTTTCAGACCCAGCTCGAAGATGCGAAATGCTATTTCCTTGTCTTTGGAACAGTAGTACTCCATTAAAGCGGCCGCAACAAATATGTGATAGCGTGACCGAACGTCTTCACGGGCTTTCTTAAAAATGCTACGCGCCGACTTGATGCCCTCAGCGCGACGAGCGAACTTCATGTACTGCACATAAACCTGAATGTACGGAATGTGATATAAATTAGTTATATGAATTTGCATATATGTTAAATATATGATTGAGAAATATTAGTTAAAAGCTTCGGTTACATATATAAAATAATAAATATATTTAAAATAAAGCTTATCGAATTAATGAGCCGGTATTAATGGGATAGGATACATAAGAGAGATGAAGATACATAAATATAAGACGAAGCTAGCCTGAAATAAAATTAATAATCTTAACGTATAAATTAAATATGGTAACAACAAAATATTTCAGTTAATATGAATAAAATATAATATGTTAGAGTGTTTTCATTCTGACTGCTGTAGACCACATGAAAACTGTGAATATAAAATTAATTTATATATGTGACCCTTAAAATAATTAAAGCTGATATTCAACTTTTTTGTAATGGTCTTAGACCTAAAATCTAATTATGAGCATAGGTATGATTACTCGCATTATACAACTGTTATACAGAATACATACAATTTAATCATATTAAGGCCTATCTATGACTATAGAATGATTTAAGCTTAAGCTCTACCAAATTATGAAGCATAAACGGTGCTTAATTCTATAAATATAATGATAGAAAGCTTAGTAATAGCTATAGCTATAGCTAGAACTAATTCTAACTATACCCTACCTTGTATACTAATAATGTAAAATTCCATCCAATATTTAAAACTACAAATATCACTATATGGACAAATGATCGCACATACATATATACTAACTATATACTAATATACAAATTGTTAATGTGAAATAGCGAAAAGTTATTCGCATCATTAGCTCTACTGCTACTATATACATAATTAATATAATTTGCATTACAAATGCCGAATCAAGCAGAGATGTCAGCTATCAGATCGCTTCCTATTGTCTTACCAACGTGGGATCGATGTCTGGCAGAGTGAGCAGCTTGTTGTACATGGTGTGCACTTTCTCGTACTTGAGGCGACCCTCCTCAAAGTCAGCGTAAGCGAAATAGAGCAAAGCATTGCGATTGAGCACACCATTGATGGAGCGTTCCAGTATGTTGGCGCATTCATCTGCAAAGATCTTAGCTGCTTGCACATCCTGCATGGAAGGAAAATGTTAGAAATGTATATATGTAAATTGATATAGTTTGTATATAAAGTTATATATTATATGAAGATTTTCCTATAAGTTTTGGTCGGGTCGAGATGAGTAAAACGCGTGCGGCCAAAGCCAAGAGCAAAGCGGCAAGTGCACAATGTAGTACGAAAGGTATGAAAAAAGCTATTTGTTTTTCGGTTGCCACGTGCCGCTTTACCCAAGGGGCGACACTTCACATAGAGGCAACAAAGAGACATAATTTTGATTTTTAGCTTTGTTTCTATTTGCAACATTTGCGACAAATTGCAGCATATGTTGATTCTTGTGTTGAATATACGTCTACGCACGCCTTTCTCGGTGAGGGCGCGTGCACTGGTGTCCAGAAATTGCGATGCCTGATGCCAAACAGCTGGATGATGTGTCAAAACCAGCAAACACTGCTCTGTGGCAAACATTACACGTCGAGTGACGAGCGCCGTGTCCTCTGTGCGTAAAGGATTTGATTTCTCATAGGTGATGAAACGTTTCCACAGCTCCACTTGTTTAGTCTCCTCTTTGGTCAGTGTCGGCGGCACAGCGGGCAGGTTACGATTTAGCCCTTTTGTGTGATATTCTAACTCTTTCGCCACACGACGTGCGTTCATATAGTCCCTAAAGAGGATAGAGATACAGCATTAAGATTATATAGTAATGCACTAGTAAAGCCAACGACGCACTTGGACCGTTCAAGGCTCATTTTCTCCGATATTATCGGATTGATGTTCTGCTCAAAAGCAATATAATCTTTCCAAAGCTGCTCAATGCCCACAATGGGCGTTACCACTGCCTTTTGATAGACACGACGAACAGCTGTGATCTTTTGATTCTCCGCATAGTTGCCCACAGCTTCCACACCACGCAAAAAGTAAATATAATCCTGCCAAATGCTAAACGAATGCAAGTCCATGCCAATCTTTTCCAAAGCAAAATCATATGCTTGAGCCATTTTTTCTCTGCAAAGATAGACAACGAAGATTAGCTTGTGGAACAGTATATTGAAATGTGTTAGAGCTTACTTGTGGGTGCTGAGACCCGCTTTGGTCTCTTTAACATAGGTCAGGTAGAGTTTCCACAGATCGATGTTCAGAATTTTTACCAGACAGCGTTGGAAGAGCTTCTCCACTCTCTCGTAGTATCGGCTGCGCATCTCCATTTCGATATAGAGCTTCCAGTAGCGCGCAGTTGTGGGAAAAACATTCACCAGGGATTCATAGAGGCTGCGTACCTCGTGAATTGGGCGAGTCTGTGCCTCACGAAGCATCACGGACCACGATTCGATGTCGTATGGGCGAAGTTCAACGACTTGCTGGGCGCGCACCAATCGTTCCATGCCCCATTCCTGGATAGATATAGTTGCTGCATGAGTTTTAACTACTCACATAGATTTATTTTTTCACTTACTATATCAATTTTTATTAAATCCCTTGCAGATGTCATGGCGACAATTGTGATTTTTATTATAGATGCCGGCGTTTTGAAAGTAGATCAATAGCTTGCTTCAATCAGCACTGTTTTTTTAGTAAAATTATATCGAATTAGTTCTGTATGACATATTTCCCTAGCGGAAATATGTCAAAACTTCCTAGAACAAATATAATGCGGCTTCCTAAAATCCTAAACTTAAGTGTTGCAGAGCGCCGCTCTGAACTAGTTCATGTTGGCGAACTTGAATTTTGCTACAGCTACAAATGCGGTTAAATAACACATCGTAATGTACTGATATATCCAGCAATTTAATACTATATTATGTCAGCTAATGATACAATAATATAAATATGTTTAAAAAAAAAGCAATATTCTGATCTTCATGCAACTATCCAAATGGTACAGAAGAGCCGAAAAGAGTTGGCCATTAAATGAACTATAAAAAAGAACTAAATGAGCTTCAGAGCTAACGCAGATGCTCAAAATTGCGCAATCTTTCGATAGCTGCGTCATATCATAGATTAATTCAATGTCCCGATAGTTTTCCTTACCTCTCTTTTTAAAAAGTTAACCACCTTCCATATATAACAAAATAATACATAGCAGCTACTGTTCAAACGCAATTAAAATGCTATAAACTTAAATATAGCTGACGTGACAAAACATTTCCACGCATTCTACGTATTATTCGAATGCTATTGTAGTCACATTAGGACAACAGCTTGTTGCACTGCATATGAGTGCACACACATTACTTAAATGGGATGTGCTGCCATACTGCTAGAGCAAATCTATCGATTTGCATATAAAGTTGGAAGTGTATCGATTTCCAGCGATGCATCGAAAGAAAATATCAAATAACAAAACCAAACGAAACAATCAAGCGTGGCAATCAAACGAAACGAAACG
This sequence comes from Drosophila mayaguana, assembly GCA_037075325.1. NCBI lineage: Eukaryota > Metazoa > Arthropoda > Insecta > Diptera > Drosophilidae > Drosophila > Drosophila mayaguana. Next base: position 301,075 of record JBAMCG010000127.1, on the reverse strand, counting down.
CATTTAACTGCAGACATACAATGCAAAAAAAAAATAACTAAGAATATTTAAAATAATAAAATCTTAAAATTGCGGAACAGCCGTTAGTTAAAAATGGCTGTGAACGTCTAGTGATAAATAAAAAAAAATTATGCACTAATTGCAAGTGACGGTTTTAACTGCCAAATGCAGAAAGAGAGAGTGTACAAACACACATACACATTCATACGCACACATATAAACAAACAAACAAATACACACGGATACGACCAGCTGTTGTGTTGAACAACGACAAAAAGAGGTTAACAATAGCGGTACATTTATTTGCTTGGTAAGCAATCAATAAGGTTTATTTGCGCTTATTTGTTTTGCTATTACACACATATACACATACTTAAACATATCTATATATATTGTTACGCTTTCAATTGTTTCACTAATTAAGCGATTTAAATGAATTTGAATACATTATTGAATGGCTGCAATCATTGTTATTTTATGTCAAGTCCAACACCGAGTTGAGGTGCCCGCTGCCAGTTTCTTGTTGATGGATTTATGTGTGTCTAATTGTTGTTTTTGTTTGTGCTTGTGTGTGTGTTTGTTTCCTGCGTAGCGCCCGCAGTTTATTGACCGTGCAAAGCAAAAAAAAAAAAAAAAACATTAATATATACATATGTATGTGTATTAAGTGCGCACTGGCTGTATGTGCCTGTGAGTGTGCGTGTGTGTGTGTGTGTGTTTGGGTGATAAGGCATAATAAGTGTGTCACACAGACACAGCGACTAAAACACGGCTTTTGTGTCAAAGTGGGGCAAAAACCTTTGCTGATTGTGATTGTATTTGCTTATGAGCAAATACATGTAATGTCAAATACGTATGCAAGTGTGTGTGTGCGTGTGTGTGAAAGAGAGAAGCTCACGTATGCATGCCTAATACCAACACATACACACTTCCATGCACTTAGCTGTCAGTGTCATTTGACGAAACTTGCTCTCGCTCTCGCTCACTCTCAAGCGCGTTCACTTTCTTCCCTGTCTTGTCTCCTTGTTGCTCTCTATACTGGCTGCTCGTTGCACATGATGACAGCTTTTAACGGTCGTTTTAATTGTGTGCATAGTTTTAAGGCATTTAAGTGGCCGTTGCCTACATTCAGGCGCAGCATACGCCACCATAGACTCGAACTATAGGACTATATGTACATATATGTATGTATATTTGCATGCGCATACATGTGTACGCATGTGGTTAGCGGCTTCTCCTCTACCAACCACCTTTCCCCCCCCCTTCTTCCCCCTGCTGCCACGCTTGTCAGTGCGAGCAAATAAACATGGCAATTACTCGAAATGGTTACAGCTACGGCTACAGCACACACACAAACATACACGCGTACACACTTAACTAGCAGCGCCTCCTGGCGGATTTGTACAAAGAGCTTGGGTTTTTCTTCTTTTTTTTTAACTAACGGCCCTACCTCCGCCCCATCGTATCCACCCGGTCGCCTCGTTAAGGGGCAGCGCAAATTGCTTTCAGTTTTTAATAGCTCGTCTGCAGCAATTACTCATATAATTTCCACAAAGTAGAACACAGCCGATTCGCGACAGGCGACAGAGGGAAGCGATGCCGGGGGCCTGATTTCTTTGCTGATTGATTAACAAATCGCCAAACCGAAACTGGCAAACGACAGTTCAACAATAGAACGTGCCACACTGCTACATTGCCACGTTCAGCGGCTACATTGTTCACTTTATTTTCCACATATATACATATATATATATATATATATATATATATATATATTTGAATGTCTGGAGTCTTTTGCATTGCATGCTTTCATATCATCATCGAAATCCTAAATTAATCATTCAATCGCATTAGTTGCCCTACAAATCTATGTAGCTTTTTCGTATGTATGTATATATGGAGTACTCTAGCATGATGGGTCTTACTCAAGTGCTCACAGTCGCAATCAATCATGAAATGTTGACTAATATATGTTAAGTTTGACATATTAACTTTAGCGTTAGTTTATGGACTAACAAAATGTTAAGAGTTGCTTTAAATACAGCTGCTAAGATTTGTTTTCTATTTATTCAAATACAACAGATAAGACGTGTTACATATATACAATATATAGTCGAGCTGTTCTTCGGACGCTCCTTATTTTAATAGCTGAAAGCATAGAGAGACCATGTTGAGGTATTCATAGGTAATTGTTGACTTAAATGTAAGCCAACAATCAGTAAACTGCTAAGGAGAGATTATAGTTCAAGCGCTGTTAGTTGTTCTACAGTTATAACAGCTATGTTAATCATGTAATGTAAATCTGTGTATAGAAACATTTTCAATTCAAATGTACGCAAATAATTATTAGAGTACTGCTGTCACTGGGAGTAAAATGCTGTAAATGTCAACACAGTTAATTAATGTGAGTTTAACCTCAAAAACTGAATGCTTGAACATATAAGAAGCAAATAATCGTCATTTACAAAAAGTCATCAGAACTCATATTTATATAAATATTGACTCAGGGCCCTAATGAAGCGCGAATGGAACACGCACAGAGCGCTTTTCTATTATGTTTTACATATATATACATAATAAGGTCTTTAAATTGTAATTAGAGTTGATTTTGAAATACCAAATGAAATTTCATTCGCTTGTTATCAGCTGGTGGCTCAATTAAGTCGAGGCCAACGACTGATTGAAACGCCTGCCCGAGTTCGCGCACTTCAAAGTTCTCGGACACAACACAAACATCATATGTATATATATACACACATATATAGCAGATCGGACATTACCTAACGATTCATGGTAGCGCATCTGTAGTGCAGAATTGCCCAAACGTTAAATTTGCTTTTATGTATAGCTGTTGTGTTTGTTGACAATATTTGTTTTTCATTTGAATAACATTGTTTGGCTTATTGTTGCTGACGCCAGTAACATGCAAATCGGCCCAGTGACGGGGTGGGGTCTATAGCGATTGGGACTGGAGGATGTACCAGTTACAATAGTTAACGACATGAAAACGACTAATTTGACTATTGGCAACAACACAGGCTGAGCACGCCCTAAACAACCGCTCGTATACCCAGTATTTGGATGAAGCATATCCCAGGAGTCTATCAACATTGCCAAGTCCTACGAATTTCAAGTAAAACTATATATAGTTTTAATAAATTTTAGTATCTGAAATAAACATTTCTTTGCAGTTGTCATATACAGAGACTTCGCATGCATCTATTAATAGCATATTCCGAAAACAGATCCAAATGATTACTTGATTACTTAGAGTGAATCCAAGCTAAAACATTATTATTGATTTTTCGATAACTTCATCTAAATGGTTAATGAACATTTATCAAGCTGAAATTCAACCAGGCGGAACAAGCCTTATCGTAGATTAATAAAGTAACTGAATTTCTGAGTTGTGTTTCCTTGTTGATGCAAAGGTCACTTGATTTCACATTTCGATAAATATCGATTGAAAACTATGCCTTGGCTATAAGCGTATACTATGATTGTCGTATACATGTTAATATCAGGCTTACATAGTATCAAGTAGCCAAGCAATTACACCCCAAAGAAATTGTGACCGGGGGCGTCTGACTGCTTGGCATGGAGGCTTACTCCAACCCAATTGCCCCATTGCCAACTGACGTGATAACAAATAACCGCAAATTGTTGCCAGACGGAAATACTGATTTTTGTTTTGTATCCAATCAATGTATAGACAAATGTTTGTACATAATTTCAAGGGACCCCCGTTCAACCCTTAGAATGTCAACCCGGCCTTACCCCTGCTCCCAAAAGCACTCTGCACTCCTGCTTGACTTAGGAAACTTAAGGCTATGATTAGTTGTTCCATCAATGTCAAGTCTGTAGTTGGCTTCGTTGCCTGCGACCAAACGGTTGAGCCCGCGCTTGATTCTCTATAGATTACAAACATATATACATATATACATATATACATATATATATATATATATATATATATATATATATAATAGAGAGAGAGAGAGAGAGAGAGAGAGAGAGAGAGTGTAACTGTATATAGCATATAATTCATAGTTCCATGTCCGACTTGGGTGTTGTGGGTCAGCCGCTGCGTGTGGGCTGTAAATTTGAGCCTCGCCTGAGCATGCGACGCATCTACAACAAGAAGTGCTTTCGCGCCGAGCGCTATCAGCATGAGGTGGCCAATCATTATCGCGACATACAGCTGCAACAGAGCACCGCGTGGCAGCACAAACAGCAGCCAGGCGACCGTCGCCAGTTGCCCCACAGGCAAAAGTATCGCCCACGCACTCGACTACGTCCGCTGGCTCCAATGACCGTCAGCACTTCTAGTGTCCAATTTCGTTGCGAACTACCCATCCATGTGCAATACTATCCCAGGTGTGTGTGTGTGTATGTGTGTGTGTGTGTGGGTGGGCGAGTGGCTATGTGGCTATGTGTCTGCTGATGACATATAAAAATTGTGTAAGCGTGTAACTGTTTAGACTCGTATAGCAAATTCTGTTGCTATCATAACTATGCGGCAGTGCGATTGACGTGAAATTTCCGACACATCTTCAACTTGAGTTTGCACCACCCGACCCAACTATCCGTAGCGTCCAACAACCTCCCCCGCAAAACAGATCCGACCCTTGACCGCCTAGCCTGACGTCAGTGACAGCGACTTGATAAGGCATATTGTGTGGTTTTTCGCTTGGTGGGTTCGCCAGTTAGTTGACAACTGCCCGCTTGGGCTTTTCCACATGCAAATGCAGATAGGGAAAAAATAGAACTTACGCATATTCACTTGGGTCGGGATTATGTCATATATTAAGCGCTAGGTCTCTTCATCTCTTATCAGCTGGTTTTATATAGAAATATTATAAGGGAATATCCCTGTTAATAATACATCAGCTGGACTAATCAAAATACACCTGATAAACAGAGACAAGTGAGGAGAGAAACGCCCTTTTCTCTAGCTCCATAAACTAGAGTTATTTATTGACATTTAATTACACCCTGGGCTTACATATTGCTGGGAAAGAACATAAAGTGTATCCCATAAAAACCGTGGAGGTTAGCTTTGAGTAGGGGCACAGATAACATGGGTAGGGTAAAATGAATGTAAGGGAAGATTATAATACCAGCGAATACATATTCGTATATTTATTTAAGTACCACTGATGGCTCAGGTCTTCGGCAAGAGACAGAAGAATGTGGCTTGCTAATTGTAAGTGTCAAAGTCAGCAGCCAAGGACTAAGCAAACGATAATCACTGGTATTAAATGAAAGAAAACAAAATATAAGTACAGTGAGCCCTCGGTTAACGAACACAATTCGTACCATCATCTTGTTCGTTAAGCGAAACATTCCTAAACCGAAACCACAAATATTGCACCTAAATTGCATGCAAAATAGTGCCAAAGAAATGCTGAAACCGTCAATGGACAGCACTATAATGTGTATTCGGGGCTTCCCCTATTTCACTGTTTAGCACAGACAGAAATTTTGCATGCAAATGCTTCCAATAAACTGTGTTCGTTATGCAAAATGTATTTTATCCAAGGCGTTCGTTAACCGAGGGTCCACCGTATTATCTTGCCAGACTGAGGCTTTAAATCTTACGACTTAAGCCTCTCAGACCAGAGGTCTGGCTGGCAGCTGAAGTTGAATCATTTGACATATTTGTTATTTGCTTAATTCACTGAGCTCAAATCTGTGTGGGTTCTATATTAAAGACATTGATTTTCTCGCAGCTGCTGGGATTTGGCATTTGCATTTCTTGTTCACGTAATCGCTCGCATAGCCAAAGAGCTTAGCTGGCGAATAAGCAAGTACAGTCCCATCAATCATATTGTTTTGCTTTCATTTTCATTTTTCTATTGATTTTATGAAACAAGCAGCTTTCGTATCAATTGAGACCCTTTGCACAAAGCTTATTCCGCCATGGGGTAACAGCGAGTGCCGCATCATCAGAAAACATAAATGTGGGGAAAGGAAAAATAAAAGAAAAGGAGCTGCTTCCGCATCGCACTTAACCTCACTTGTTGACATTGCCTATATTAACGATAACGATAACGATAAGTAAATAACAGTCAAGTGGAGCTGGGCGGTGGAAATCGTTATTTGATTATATTAGAGCCAGACAGAGACCCATCAAATGACCCACGGTCTACGCCTCGTTTTGCTTTATTATCATATTAGCCAGACCCTTTCACAAAGCCCACTTGTCCCACCCACTCACACTTTGTTTACCTATTTCTTTGTTGTTTGCCTGTTTGCTTTGTGTTCGTACGAGTGAATACGTCTAATGCTTGGCATTGTTGTAATTAATGTTTACATCAGCCTCAGCCGCTAACTCACCCGCTTGCCTAATTACAGATCGGGCATTACGTATGCGCCCCGTGGCCGGCAAACAATTTGCTCGGCGCTGCCACCCGTCGAAATCTACAACGATACAGTGCAACGGATCAGAAGGGCTCAAAACTGCGAACAATTGAAGGCGTTCGTACAGCGGCAGCTCAACTGACGCAGTGGCGCCGCCAAAAGGGGCCATATACCACCTGAAAGGGGCACGAGGACAAGAGCCAATGATGGCAGCCAAGGCAGCGCACGCAGCAGCAGCAGTCGCAGCAGTCGCAGCAGCAGCAACAACAATTATGAGCAGCATGTGCTAAATATTAATACGAGGGAAAGCCTACAACGGCAGCAGCAGCACGCGCAGCAGAGGCAGCGACGTCGACGCATAGATCTGTACACGTATTTGCAGTTGGCGAGCAGCTACTACGAACGGGGGCTGCAAGCAAATATCAAGTATCTGCAATCGATTGGCCAACGTAATGCAATAAAGCAACAGCAACAGCGGCAGCAGCAGTTGCAGTTACGGTCAGAGCCACAGCAGCAGCAGCAGCAGCGCCAAAAGCAACGACGTCACTCATTGGAGGCCTGGCCGCGACGACAGCAAGCAGCAGTCGAGCAGCCGCAACAGTTGAGCACGTTTTTGAATAGTTTGCAGCAGCGTGAGCGTTGCCAGACATCAGTGCAGGACCAGGGCTCAAGCGCAGACGCCATTCGAGTGCACATAACGGCCGGGCAACGTAACGTAACGGACATGTGCGATTTTGCCAGGCAGAGTGGGGAAAATAACAGCAACAATAAAAACAACAGCAACAGCAGCAGCAATAATAGTTTTCACGTGTCGGCCATCGATCAACAGCAACAGCATCGTAAGCTGTATGAAATAATCGATAACTTGAGCCAACTGCGTTTGTGCGATAACAGTCTGCCGCTCATAACGCTTACCGACTGTACGCAACAGGTGGCGCTGTATGGCGGCAGTTTTGAAATAGCCGGCAGTTGCCCAATGCAAATACCCAACGAAGCCAGACCACCAACATAATAGAATACTCGCAAACAACAGCAACATCAGCAGAAAACAACAACAAACCCAACAATAACAAGTGCAATTAGTTGCCAGAACAAACAACAAAGCAAACAAACAAACGAGCTGCAAAATATATTCTGAAACAAAGCAAAGCAGCGCGCACGTCATCGGAAATCGTTTCGTTACGTTTCGTTTTTCATCAATTTTTTTATTTTTTTCGCGTGTGTTTTTATGTGCAAACAACAACGAACAACAGCAGCGACAGCGACAGCGACAACAGTTGTAGGCAGCTTATAACAAAAAAATATATATAAAACGGCTTTTAAGCCAAACTATTACGTATTACGAACAATGGTTGCGGCTGTTGCCGACGTACTAACAGCAGCAGCAGCAACAACAGCAACAGCAACAACAACAGCAACTACAACGCCAACGTTAGCAGCAACAGCGACGTTAGCGAACGGCAATAGCAGCGACGTTCAATTTGCAGCATTAACGGCCGCAAGTGCCAGCGGTTCAGAAGCAGCGACCTCCAATTCAAACAGCAAGAACAACAACATCAGCAACAACGGCAATAGCAACAGCATCAGTATTCATATTGATAAGCACGACGACAACAACAGCAGCAACAACACCAACAACGCCAACACCGACAACAACAACATGTCCGATGCAAACGTTGCCGATGCCGCCAAAGCAACTGGTACAACAGCAACGCCAACAACGCCCACAACAACAACAATAACAGTTGCAGCAACAACAAAAAGTGCCGTTAGCCAACGCAATGTGGACATCAAAATTGAAAAGTCAAGCAACATGGAAGCCGCCACACAGCAGCTAAGCAAAAAGGTGCTCAAACTCGATTTGGGCGCCAAAAATTTGGATGAATATTCGCTAAAATCGCCAAAATCACCCATTGCAGGTAAGTTTTATGTGTGTGCACAAACGAAGATAAAAAAAAAAAACAGCAAAAAGCCAGCCCAGCCCCATTTTAGGTGGCCCGATAAGTTCTTAGTTAAAAATATAAATAAAAAATAAATAGTCATAAAAAAAAACAAACAAACAAACAGGGAAGCCCAACCCAACAGAAAATTAATTTTAAATACGCACATAAGCAACAAGCTGTACAGTGAAGACTATGTGAGCTGAAATAAAGAGCTTAAGTATAAAGTTTAAAATGAGTTTTATCAGGCTGTGGAGAAGACCTCTAAAATCATAAGTACAAATTGAAAGTAAAGCTAAAAATGAGTAGCTGAAAAGCTGAGCTTAAAATCGTAAATATATATTATATATATTTATTTTACATTAAAAGTTCATTTAAAAAAAAAAAAAAAAAAACTATAAAGCTATAGGCTATAAACTAATGCTTTTTATAGCCCAGAAAACTTCTAACTTCTTTTCATGTGCCTTGTAAAGTTATATTAAAATATAATTGTCGAAAATCTTTTTAGTGCTCAAAATGTAACTTTTGTCATGAGATGACAAAGTAGAGCACAGCAACAACTACAACAACAACAACTACAATAGCTATTCCTCATACGAAGGGAAATGTAAGCTTTCACTAATATATAAATTCTATACATAACTTCTTACAGTGTATAGCTAATGGATACCTATATACATATATATATATACCTATATATATATGCTAAATTTAATGGAAGCACTTCTATTCAATTAATTGTGCCGCTTCAAATTGCTTGTAGCCAGTTTCTACTGTAGCTGAAGGGAGGGTACTCGAATGTCATGCGGCTTGAATTGATATTTCCATGAAAACTGATCTAAAACAAACAAACAATCAGACACACACTCTCAGATGATATGAATACACACATATATGCTATATATATATATATATATATGCTATGTTTATATATATATATATATATATATACATATGTATATGTTTCCATATAACTGCGTCTGGCCACAAGCCGCATGCGAAAATTAATCTGAGCAACAGAAGCCTCGACTTGAGGTCTTTCGGTTAACTACAAACTGTAGATGGTGTCCATTTATGTATTTATTAATTTAGATACCCTGCAAGCCATACACGCTGAGCATATCGTTACTGGCTAATTGAATGTGAGACTTGGAGAAAAGTTAACGCGTATAAAATATTTATTTATCATTTTCAATTAAGTTTTATAGCTGAATATTAAATGAAGGTTAAATGTCGAATTATGTACATACATACATACATATATGTATGTTATATACATATCGATAAATATCAATTTAGAGTCTATATTGCTTATAGCAAAAGTTGAGGACTTGAAAAGCTGGCGCTAATAACATTGGTTTATGGTCTAAATCTTAATTAAATCTAATTAACAAATCGATAAATATCGATTTAAGTCTTAATAGGTTTAGTATATATTAGAAAGAGAGAGAGAGAGAGAGACAGAGCAGAGACAGAGAGAAAGAGATAGAGACTCTTATTCAAGAATTATGCTGAAATACAGAAATATATTTTTAAACATTTGCTTACAATAGTTAAAAATCGATTTATTGATTTCAATTGTTTAAATTGGAATTGAAATTTCGAATAGCTAGAGATACCAAAATGTTAGTCTATAGCTTCTACCTAAGCATACATATGCAGTTATTGAGTTTTGTTTTATATATGTATATATATCTTAAGATTGGCATTAAGCATAGCTAGAAGACTATAAGACTAGAGTCTTTTATCAACGCAAATTCAACTGAATAAGACAGCAATAGGGAAATACCTAGCAAATAGACCTTATTATGGGTAACTATTAATCGGACACTGCCGGCTAGAGCAGGCTCACGCTTGTTTTAACGATCGTGTGGCCTTATCGCGATTATTATTACTAATATAAAAATGATGCATATATTTATTCACAGCACGCTTGCCGCATCAAACATCATTGACGTCATCGGTGGACGTTGAGGATCGCAAGACATTACGAGAGGCCTTATATCAGGGTATATTCCATCGACATCGCCGCACCATATTCGCGGTGGGCAGCTTCCTGCGTATGCTACGAAGCCGTAACTCCCAGTACAATACCATTCGAAGCTCGTCGGAGGGCGAGGATATCGATGAGGTTAGATAAGAATATATATATTTAAATATATATATATACATATATACTATTATAATGCTATATGCATAATCATGCCTAATCTGTCATGCATCATAATGTGTAGTGTAACGGCCAGAGACAACAACTTAAAACACCTACAACAACTAGAACAACAGCAACAACAACCACTTGAACATCATGAATAACAACAACGACAATCTGGATTATTATTATGGAATCTGCTTTTTAGATGGGACGTAGTGCCAGCCAGTCGCAGATCTTGTCGTACTCCATTTACTGCAACATTCATCTTTTTTTAATTTTATGATATATGTATATGATATGGGAAGAGGGTGGGGGCTGACTGATCCATGATTGATCCCTGCAAAGCATCGCACGTTGTTTTTATTGTTTTTTTTTTTTCGTTTACCTAGTAAATATATATTCACATTACATTAGTGCATATAGCTAAATAGTCTTTCATTTCTTATAAGCATCGATCTATCATTACATGCATCTATTCGTATGTCCCGCGTTGTATACAAAAGCCTGCGAACCAAAATTGCTCTAAATGATTTACCTTCAAGTAATTTTCGAAACTACAATCCATTACAAAATTTGGCATAGAAATTTTTAGTTTTAAGTATAGATGAACAAATTATAATGAAAAATGGTTTAATTTCTTTTTTTTTTTTTTTTTGAATTTATTCCTTTTTGCTTAACCTTATTTAAAATTAGAAATGTAAAACAGTAAAAATTCAAGCATTATTTTTATTAAATATTCATTTATATGCCTATTAAAATCGAAATTTGAAAAATCAGACTTCAAGGGCAAGAAAAAGTTCGCAGGTTCAAGACACAATTCATCGTCATTCCACGCCTCCTCATGTTAAAGTACTTGTTAAACCAAAGTAAGGCAAGATCGAAAAGGAGCAAAAAAATAAAATAAATAAATAATTAATAAAAAAAATAGTAAGACTAGCCACAAAATGTTGTGCTTAGCATTTAGAAAGAGGAAGCAAAATAAACGTGCGACAATTTTATTGTGAAATGCCATATTAGTTTGCACCTAATTATAAAAAAAAAAAAATAGATATATATATATATATATATATATATATATATATATATATATGTATGTATAAATATGTAGATATATATACACAGAGCATGCGGGAGCTGTTTGAAGACTTGGCAGATGAAACTTGACTTAGCTCTGTAACTTATCTGACTGCCCTCGCATGTTGCATTCAAGCATTCCAAATACTACATCAAAAATCAAAGAGCTTCAGAGTTCACATCGATCCCCATTCCTCATTCAACTCCTTTGCCTTTTTCAACCCTTTCTGCAAGCAAACGGATCTGAAAGACGCCTTATATTAAAAAAAAAAATAAATAACAAATAAAAAACAAAAAACCAAAAAAAAAAAATACAATTAAAAAAGAAAAATTAATAGTTAATTCTAGTATTTAGAATCTTTTTTTTTATGAAGTAAGCTAAAATGTGAAACTTGAGCTAAATGGACCGTTAATATATATGTACTATATGTATGAAATACTGTAATACTGTCGAAATGCAAAAAAAAAAAAAATAATAATAATAATAATAAGAAAAAAAATCTGTTATACCGTACAACTGTAATATTGTCTGTAACTGTAAACTCGATATCAATTCGATTGCCATCGATAAATTAGCTTAGAAAATTTGCAGAGAGCTAGAGCACGAAATTTTAATTATTTTTCCAATAATATATATATTTAGTCAGTCTGATAATATCTGTACAAACTTGTAACACATATCCTTAGATCTTCTTTTACAGAGACTTGTATATCCAAGCTTGGATAAAATTTCCATTTCCATTTATCACATAATTTATAGACTTAAAACTTTGCTTTCATTATTTTGGTACAGTTGCTACCTGTTTCCTCTTGCCAGAGTTGCCACATACATCGAAGCAATAGACCAAATAGACCAATTCTAGTATTACTAGATCACACGCCTAACCAGACCAAAGCGAAAGTGAACAACAATTTCTGGCTTTCTATAGAGAAAGTGGACCAACAAAATAGAATATATAGAATATAGCAATCAATAGAACTCAAGTTTGCTTAAATATAAAATAGTATTAGGATTTTTTTCTTTTTCATTATTATAATTATAATTTCTAACTAAGCGTAATGCTCTCTGTAAGTATATTTCGGCATCGGCTAGCCAGATGTTTGCTTTGTTTTTTTTTAATTCGATTTTTCTCATTTGTGTTTGTTGAATGTTAAAGTCGGTTTTCATTGCAAAAGGGAACAAAACAAATATTGAAAGAAAAGCAAACAAGAAATCAATGTAAACTTTTATGCAACAAGTTGATATACACATGATATACATATATATATATATATATATATATATATATATATATATGTATATATAGCTCTATATATGTGTTTCAAACGAAATGAGAGAAGCCTAGTTATAGTTCCACAGAAACTAATGTATACCTCTTGATTTGCAGTAAACAGGCTATACGTGCGTCTAAGTATCTTTGATATGATATATGATATATGATACATATATACACATATGTATGTGCGTGTATATGTATTTTAGAGCATTTTTGTTTAGTGCTAGAGTAAAATTAATGTTTAAAGAGATTTTGTACAGCGATCTATACACATATATATACCCCATGTATACCCTATAAATAACACACCCAAAAAAAAAAAACAATTAAACTGTTGGAAATTATTTGATAATTACAAATTTCATATGCTACATAGTTTATATACATATATATTATATTATTAATTTTTATTATTATTATGATTTTTTTTTTTTTTTCGAATAAAAATCCAAAGAAATTGCATTTGATTTTGGAATTTTTGATTATCCTCTGTTTCTTCAACATCTTCCAGTTTCTCAAGTCGCGTCGTCTTTTAAAGCTGCCCCATTTCTTCGATCGCTAATGATCGCAACGAACTACGCAGACTCTCGGATATATGGAACTGTATGCCTAGCCTATAAGAACAATGCATGCATACATATATATTTATTATAACTGAGCCATATAATAAACTTCTTCTTCGGGCAATGAAAGCAAAGTTGATTAACTTACCCGGTCGCAACCAAGTCGGAAAAGCTGGCAGCATAGGGATTGGATATTGTGCTCCAGCTGCTAGAGGATTAGTAGCTTGACCCAAACTCGATATGAACTGCAAATTTTCAACAAATTTTATGTCTTGAAACGCATCTTAATCCTTAGAATTAAATTGCTAAAACTAAAGCTAGCAAGGTTCATGTTAATTTCAATGATATTTCTTTAATCACATGTGCGATTTGACAGCCAGCCCTTAAACATTTTGCATTTAATAAGGTATATTTCGTAAAATTGCTATCAGATATTTAGCTCAGTAAGTATAGGACGGCTGGCTCAAATTTGACAGCAGTTAACAAGAACATAAACCAGAGCTCTTAGTCATGTCAAATTTTAACAGGCAGTTAACAAAAATAATGCTGAAACTCCATTCTATACCATAAGTTAGGTTAAAGTGTAATAGGAAGTTAACAAAATTGAAATTGGTTCGCTAAGTGATCTGAAAGCTGCGACAATTTAAACCTAAAGGTGAAATGAAATGTAAAGCCTAAGCAGACAGCTAAAGATAACGCAAGTCTAAGCTCTTTGGAATGTTTATTTTATAGACAACTAAATTCAGCTCAAAATGTTAAATTTTAAGCAGCAGTTAACAAAGCTAAAATCCAACCCAGCAGCCAAGTCATATTTGAGCAGGCAGCTAACAAAACTCAACTCTAAACTCTTGGTCAAGTAAACATGTTAACTTTATGGTAAATCTTATCATTCATTCAAAATAAGGCAGCCAACTCACCTGTTGCGGACTGGCGGCCACCACGTAGGTGCCATCGTTGACCGCCTTTTGAATAGTGGCCCGAAGGGCAGCGACTTCCTCAAGCTTTTGCGGCGTCACATTCACCTTGGCCGCCTGCGCAGAGGGTAGCAAATCGGGCCGCATTAGCCACACCGGCTGCACCACCTGACGCCGCAGCCTAGCAGCAGAAAGCAAGTATTGATCGCTGCAGCTGCAGCCACTGCACCAGATGCAGAAGATGATAATGATGGCACGCGCGCGCATTTCGGACTATTTCGAGCTTCACTCGAGCTGCAGCATTTAATATACAAAACTTATATGCATTTTGATGAGGAAGTAATATTGTTGTTTGTATTTCAATGTTGGCAGTTGGACGCACGCTAAAACGTGCCGCATGTGTAACAATATTGAAAATAAAAATGGACAAAACAAAAAAAGTGGATAAAATAAAACATTTTGGGTGTGAGTATAAATGGGCGCGACATTTTGGCCAACAAATTATTTTGAATATATGTATGTATGTGTTTCACTTATTTGTTTGTTTTGTGTACAATTGAACTTAGTTTGAGAACGGATTAAATATAAAAACAGACATATAAACAGACAGAGAGAGAGAGAGAGAGCCAGAAAGCAATCATTGTAGTAACTCTTCTCTTTCAGATTTGTGTAGTCGTCTGATCGGCAGCTGAATCGAGCGGCTCGTCTTTGATATGCACATCATCATCCTCCTGGTCCTCCTTGCTGTTCTCGTGCAACAGTACGTATTCCCGCGAGCTAAAGCCAAACTTGATGACATCCTTTTCCATCAGCTCATAGTATTTGCGTGAATCGATTTTCTTGTTGTTAAGAAATGTGCCGTTTGCCGAGTCAAGGTCAATAAGATATAGGCGCACGCGTTTGCCCGTGCTGCCGTCGTCGCGCTCGAAGGGCACCAGACGATATTGCAGAGCCGCATGCTGCTTACTGCAGCTGGGATGATCGACAGCAAGATCGACTACCTTGCGATCGCGTCCCACCAGAAAACAGCTCTGCCTGTGTATGTGCAGTGTGGGCAGCGCCGTTTCTCCCTTAAATGGATATAGACGCCACAGACGCTTCGGTTTACGTGCCTCGGGTGGCTCTGAATATTTAACCACAACGCCGTTCACTTTATTCGTATCTTCAGTCAGGGCACCGCTCAGTCCAAAATTGGGTTTCTCCTTCTCGATGTTTTCGGCTTCATTGGATGCCGCCGGCTTGTCCTTGTCGCTGGGCTTGCCCCATTCGAAATGCTCGTCGTCACGATTGCGATTATCATTGCGTGGTCGTTGTTGTTGACGTCGTGGACCACCTGCGCCGCCTCTGTAGCCACGATCCCGAGGACTACGACTGCGACTGTGACTCCTGCTGCGACTGCAATGGACAGAAGCCAGTATTAGATTGTCGACACTAAAGAAATAAAACTCATTTACTTACCGACGTCCATCGACGGGCGAGCGACGTGGTCGTTCTCCCCTACGCTCATTACTACGCATTCGCTGCTGCGGCTGCTGGCGACGATCCTTGCTGCGCTCTCGATCTCGCCCCCGCTCTCTATCCCGTTCCCTCTCACGGGCGCGTCGCATTTGATTGTCACGCTCACGATCTCGTTCTCTATCTCGCTCCCTATCTCGCTCCCTTTCCCTATCTCTGTCCCTTTCGCGCACGCGCTCCCGCTCACGCTCGCCATCGCGACTGCGACTACGTTTGCGACTCTTGTTTATGTTTTTGCTCGAACTATGACGCTCTGGACTATCCCATTTGGAACGCTGCTCTGGCACTTTATTCTCCAGTACGACGGGCTGTTGTTGCTGCTGTGGCTGTTTCTCCTTCTTGGGCGTTGCGTCTTTGCTCGGCTTTGATTTTTTGGCGCGTTTGTGATCATGGGAGGATTTGGAAGAGTCGCTGCTACTACTGCTGCTGCTGCTGCTGCCACTCTTACTACTGCTGCTACCGCTGCTCCCTGAGGAGCTCGAGCTAGAGGTATCGCGCGTTGTTCTTTGCTTGCGCGTTTTGCTCTTTTTCCGGCTTGCCGCATCCCCACGCTTCTTAATGGTCTTTGATTTTGCAGACCTGTTTTTGGTGTCGTCATCGTTGCTGTTTGATTGCACCTCATTATCGCTGCGCGCTGCACGCTCCTTGCTACGCGCCTTACCTACTTTCACCATATTAACTTTGGAATTAACCTAATGCGGCTTTTAATTCGAAAAAAAAACAAACACCTTAAAAATTATGCTAGCGATGGCACTCAGCTAATAGGCGGCTTAGCGCTTAACAGCTGTTTTATAATCGATAGTCTTAGCGCTGAGTCGATGATCATTCGAGCGTTTTGTAATCGACTACTAGTTCCGACTACTAGTTCCGGACAAATTCATATATATTCTTCGTCAACTAGTATCACAGCTTCACGTCGTATTATAATTGAGCTATCGTCAATTTTATTTGTTTACGTTAATCTATTTAAGCAACTCATTTCCTCATCGTATTAAAATAAGAACAATTCATAAGTAGGTTTTTAACATCGATTATTTACTCTTTATGACTATCAGGAACTTAAGCGATGTTACCGGCTGTTTCATTATCATCGAGAGTAGAGATGGGCATGGGTCAATATTTGGCCCGCCCAACCCATGGGCAGAAGAGCAAAACTTTAACCACAAAAAAAAAAAAAAATTAAAACCCAACCTGCCCGCCCAAAACAATTTTTTTAAAATGTTAAGAACTTTATATATGTTTTACATGTTTTTATATAGAAATAGGAGCATATCAAGATTGGCGCTTGGGAGACGTGAGCGAAGAAAAAAATCGCTCGCTTATCGCTGAACTTACGGGAATACATAATATATTCCTAGCCAAAACTTGCTTCTTTCCAAAAATACGAAGTTGATAAGTTGGAACGGAAGGATGTGGAATAATATTTATCTATCTGTGAGTCACGACTACCCGAGGAAAGCCCTGCCCGTGCCCACCTCTAATCGAGAGCTAGCCACCGATAAAAAGTAAATGAGCCTACACTCATCTCTAATTTATTAATTCTTTCAACTCGAAAACATTGACGGATTGCGACAACATAATTGGATTAACAAAGTAGCCGGAATCCGTTCACGTACTGATTTTACAATTAGACGCTTGCCTGCTTCGGTGAAATTCAGATGCCAAAGAGTGCTGTGCATGGTCAAACAATAAAAAATACTGAACGGGTACACAAACAAAAAACGGAACAAATGCACCTACACACAGAAGCAAGAAAGGAAGAATAATTTGTTAAGCACAATCGCCAAAAGTGCAAGTCCTTGCCAAAAAAATTAAACAAACAAACAATAGTACAAAGTAGGTATTGAATATTATCAGTCCACAACTCATTTTAACCAAACTATTAATTTTTTTATAAATTCGCCGTAATTAATTAGTAGTTTATTAATATACAAACAAACAAGAAAAAAAGAAAAAGAATAGCAGCATTCACACATACATATACATACATATAAATATATATATATATAATCACACACACACGCGCGTATAAATACGCACACACAACAAAATTATTTAGTTATACAATGAGCAGCCAGGGACATCACAAAATGCATGGTGGAATCGGATGCAACAGTATAGCAGCATTGGCCAATGACAACGATACAGATAGCACAACAATAACGGAGTATTCAGATGAAATCGATCTGGGCGATCGTTTCTCAGCAGATATAGCCCGGCTCTGTATGAACGAACGTTATGCCGACGTCGAATTCCTTGTGGAGGAACAACAGTTGCCGGCACATAGAGCAATATTGGCAGCACGAAGCGATTATTTCCGTGCTCTACTCTATGGCGGCATGTCGGAGGCGACACAGCGACAGATTACAATGGAAGTGCCGCTGCAGCCGTTTAAAGTGCTATTGCGTTACATTTATTCCGGCACTCTGTCGTTGTCCAGCTTGGATGAGGACGCTATCATCGGTGTGTTGGGCATGGCTAATCAGTACGGGTTTCAGGATCTGGAAATGGCCATATCCAAATATCTACGTAGATATTTGGCTTTAAACAATGTCTGCATGATTTTGGATGCAGCACGTCTCTACAATCTCGAGGAACTCACACAGGTCTGTCTCATGTTTATGGATCGCAATGCCGTCGATCTCTTGCAGCACGATACCTTCAAAATGCTCTCAAGGGTGAGGCACAATCAGCAATTATTTGGCACTCTCTATCTAATACTAAATTTCCCTTAGGAATCGTTAGAGGAAATACTGCGTCGTGATTGCTTCTTTGCGCCGGAGGTGCAAATATTTTTAGCCGTCTGGAAATGGAGTCGCTATAATCCGAATATTGATATCAAAACGGTTGTCTCCTTGGTTCGACTGCCACTCATGAATCTGGAACATTTGCTACAAGTTGTTCGACCATCCGGAATTTTGGATCCCGATAAAATTCTGGATGCCATCGACGAACTGAGCACCTCCAAGACTTTGCCCTACCGTGCAGCACTCTGGCCAGAGGAGAATGTAGCAACAGCCAAATTTTCAGCACATTGCATCCACGGCGAATGTCGTTCATCTTTATTAGATGGCGACGTTACCTCGTATGATATGGAGCACGGCTATACACGGCACTGCATCACGGATAGCACTGATACGGGCATCGTAGTTGAGCTGGGCACCATGTGCATGATCAATCATATACGCATGCTGCTCTGGGATCGGGATAGTCGCGCTTACTCCTACTTTGTAGAGGTGTCCGGCAATCAACAGCATTGGGAACGCGTCATTGATTACAGTGAATACCATTGCCGTTCCTGGCAGTTTCTATACTTTGAGGCACGTCCACTGCGCTACATACGTATAGTGGGCATACAGAATACAGTGAATCGGGTGAGCTGTTATTGTCGCATTGCTTAGCATTGAAATCTCTTTACAATTGTATTTCAGGTATTCCATGTGGTTGGCTTAGAGGCTATGCACACAACGAATTTTCCCAAAATCGTTGATGGCTTTGTTGCGCCCAAGGCGAATGTAGCCACCATTGATATGAGCGCCATTGTCACCGACGGAGTTAGCCGAACACGCAATGCGTTGATTAATGGCGACTTCTCGCGCTACGATTGGGACTCGGGCTATACATGCCATCAGCTGGGCAGCGGCGAGATTGTTGTGCGTCTGGGCCAACCATATTATATCGGATCGATGCGTTTGCTGTTGTGGGACTGTGATGACCGTACCTATAGTTTCTACATAGAGACATCAACGAATCGCAAGAATTGGCAAATGGTCGTCGATAAGCGGAACGAGAAGGCGCGCTCCTGGCAAAACTTTCAGTTCGCACCACGACCTATTGTCTTCATACGAATCGTGGGCACTCGCAATACGGCAAATGAGGCGCGTCCGAAGAAAGTTGAGAATACGTAAGGTAAAGATTAACGAATGTTTACTTCACAGATATTCCATTGCGTGCACCTGGAATGCCCAAGTCAGGACAAGAGCTTTTTAAAAAAGATAGCCGAACAGGAAAAAGAACGCGAACGTGCAGAGGCTTTCGAGCAGCAGTTAAAATCAGACGACGACATTGCGAGTACGTCACGTGCGGCTGCGGCGTTGTCTTTGTCGGTCACCCTAACAGCTGCCAGTCCAAATAGCATGACACACTGGTCACGCATTTCAACAGTCAACACCAATTCCTCCGCTACAAATCTGTCAAGCGGCATGGACTTACATTGCGAATCTTTTGATAATCTGTCCACACCGGCCACAGGCTCCGCAACGACAACGCCATCAACGCCAACAACCAGCACACTGATGGCTGAGCTATCACATCTCTCCCCCAGATCACTATCTCCACCGAAAAGGCAGCGTGAGAAGGAGAGGGAAAAGGAGCTGGGACGGGAGACAGAGCGAGAGCGTGATAGTGAGAAGGAGTCTGCAGCAGCGCTCGTTCAGCTGGTCTTAGAGGAGGTTGAGCAACCAGCAGCGCCATCGGCTACTGAAAACTGATTGTGCTTAATTCCCCAATGGGATACTTTTTTTTTGTTTATTTTTTTTGTACAGATACTATGTATACACATACATATATCATAACTCAAAATACTCCTGTGGTCAAAAGCGCTGTTGTTTACTTAACTTTGTACAAGCAAGCACTTACCAATTATTTAACACAAGCTATTCAATTTAACTGTAAGCAATAGCTATAATTAATACAAATACTACAAGTATGTACATATACACATATATTTAAATACATGTGTATATATAAATATATATGTGTATATATACGCATACACATATACACTTGGATATATATGGGTATGGATATATATACACATATATATACGCTTAAATTATATGTATATACATATATACACATACATGTGTGTATATATAGATATCAATCATGATAAAAGACAGCAAACCTCAACAAATGGCATCATCCAAGTTCCCTTCCAATGACAATTGACAATTGCTTGTGCAAATGACTATTCCCTATTCTGATTCATTTCACTGATGCGGTTTTGTTGAAATGCTTGCGCATTGCGCTAAATACAAAAGAAATGATTGATATCCGGTTTATTCTGTCTGAATAGTAATATTTATTGATAACAAAAGTATTTTGTTACTTATGTGTGAAGCACGTAATAAATTTATAACAAGCATGTTTTGCAAATTGTTTCTTTTTTTTTTTTTAGTGAAAGATACAAATTTTAAGATTTTTAAGACAATTTGAAGATTTTTGAAATTCACCTATGACCGGCGATTCCTTATTGCAGCATCGATAATTGCAGTGACACGATATATGTTGATCAACACTAGCTGCTCGATAGGTTGTTCATAAAGTATCGATAGGTTGCCTTAAGTTGCCTTATTGGTATTTAAGCGCTTATAAATTTGTTCATTTACCATATTTTTGCGGCCATGAGTGACATGGTCCCATCGCTGCCATTTCCCATGCATCCCAAAATGCATGAGGATCAGGCGCTGGCATTTACGGCCAAAGAGGACGAGGAGGAGCGGCGTCACATACAGAAAGTGCAGAATGCCTTTCAGTACTACAGGTGGGTCTTCATGCAATTGTAAACAAACGGTATAAATGCCCAAAATGCCAATGCACATTACCCGCGCGCACACACACACACATATATATATATATACATATGTATGTACACACACTCATGGCTTGGGTAGAAGTGTGCATGAATGTGCATGTTCAACAGCTGATAACGAAATCAATTTAAGCGGTATAACATGTGCCAACAAACATGCATACATAAGTATGTGTGTGTGTGTGTGCTTACATGTGTATGTAGAACATCTGCTCTAATGATTAACTTTATTCCCACACACGTCACAAAATAGACGTTACGCCTACATAAGGGTTAACAAAACGGAGGCTTACCTCAACAGCTTGTCCGCTGAAGATCAGCGCCTGCTCAGCAAATATCGTTCACATTTGGACAACGTGCGGGGCTGCATCGACTGCAATCAATCTGTGATCTGTGAGATCTTGCGCGATCGCGTTCTCTATCCCACAAGTGATGGCGATACGGACATAGAGCTGGATGAGGCGCCCGACCATGTGCGACATGGTGACATGGATCAGGTAAGTGTTGTACTAAAATCTATCTCTGATTGAATATCTACATCTACTTCTCTTCTGCCTATGCACAGTGGTACAGAAACAGATAGTGATCCATTAGGCTAGATTCTTAGCTTATTCTCTAAAAATCTATAAAAGGGCTGTATTCACATGTACATACATACAGATGTATACGCATTATATGGACAGGCAATCATGTACATACATGAATACATAGGTTCTTCAATATTAATATATAATATTCATATTCGGTAATTATAGATTTATGTTTTTATGAGAATGTTGTAATATATTATCAGTAGAGAATAGTCGATATATGTGTACCTCAAACAAGAAGTAGTAATGTATTGTATTATAGCGTAGTCGATAATTATCGATAATCGAATTTAGTGATGAATTATATTTCATATTTGATAAACATCACTTATCGGTCAGAATCTATATGAATATAAACATTTTCACACTGACATATAGACAGATAGACCCATAGATAGAAGTTATTATCCTCAACTTCGTGTATTTTACATAAAGAGCTCGATAAAAATAATTCGAGCTTAGAGTTATCTATTGGAATAGGCTAGATCTGATCGATAAGATTATCATGCGTGATTAGCTATTCCGAATCATAGCAAAACATGCATAATAATTATAGGAATATGTAAAATATTATTCAATATAGTAGCGGCCCTTCTTTACTATGTCCATCAGGGAGCATTAGAGACTAACCCCACGCATTGATTGGCAATTTGAATTTTTTGGTTTTTATTAAAAAAATTAAAGAAATAAACGATAAACTGTACACAACAAAAATCTATCTATATCTTAGACTAATTTTCTTGTTGATGGTCATGATGATGATGTTGTTGTTGCTGATGATGTTGATGTTGAACCTCTAAAAATTTTAAAGGCCCAATCCACATTGAAGCTGATCGCTCGTGACTGGAGCGCCGAATGTGCCATAGAACGTGAGCAATCCTACAAACCAATCATCGACAGCATCGAGGAGTATTACAAGCCAACTGATTAGTGAGTATTTGCTATGATAATTATAGATGATACATACATATGTTTTATATATAGGAAATGTTAAGTGAGTCAGCTTGGGCTTTACTCAGAACTTTTTCAGCTTCAGCACTAGGCCCATTATTTCTTTTTGGGAAACCCATTTAAAATGGGCTGTGTATCGTATAATGGTTTTATGCCAATGTATGTAACGGGCAGAGAGAGGCGTGGTCTAAGATGAATATGGCTAGATCGACTCGGCTTGTTATTCTGCAGCTTTTGAGATCCGACTTTCACTCTCTGTTACAAGCACTTGCACAAAACTGATATACCCTCTCCAGTAATAACAATAGTAGCTAGTCTGTTAGTTCTCTAGTTTTATACATCTACAACTCTCTCCCTTTCTCTTCCCTACAGTAAACTGAATGAGATTAAGATCCTGGTGCCGGGCGCTGGCCTGGGCAGGCTCACCTACGAGCTGGCCTGTCGCGGCTACGCCTGCGAGGGCAACGAGTTCTCCTACTTCATGCTGATCGCATCCAATTTCGTGCTCAATCTGTGCGACTACGAGAACAAGCACGTCCTCTATCCCTGGGTGCATCAGTACGTGAACAATATGCAACGCGCTGATCAGGTGGCCTCTGTGCGCTTCCCCGACGTCTGCCCGGTCCGGAATCCTCCCAAGGGCAACATCGAAATGGCAGCCGGAGATTTTCTGGAGGTTTATAGATCGCCGAATGCCTACAATTGTGTGGCAACATGTTTTTTTATCGATTGTGCCAACAATGTTATCGATTTCGTACGCACAATTTACAAGTGAGTTGAGACTCTATTCTTGAAATTGTAAAGGTCTTAAAAATGGTCTACAAGTCTGAAAAGCTGACTCGATTGATTGACTAGTCGTTTGATTCGTCAGTCCCGCTATTTCGTCTGAGCAACACAATTAATTGATCGATTAATTTCCTCTAAAAAACTAACTTAATTGTTCAAAATTACTCGATTGATTCATCTGCTCTCCCGTAGAGACTCTTGGCATGAGACTTAGTTGGATAAATATATATATAGTATATACCATAAGTAGGGCAAATGTTTTTTTATGACTTCCGATAATAATCGATTTTAAATATAAGTTTGTCGTAGCTTGAAAATGTGAAAGCTATTCTTACAAATTTTGTTGTATGAATTCTGATAAAGTTCAGCTAGATTTTTGTTTATAACTTTTTTGGATTGAAATTATTGTAATTTAGAACTCCTACTGATACTTCTGTATATTTTTCCCTGCAGAATTCTAGTGCCTGGCGGCATTTGGGTGAATCTGGGACCGCTGCTCTACCACTACAGCGACATCAATGGCCAGAACAGCATTGAGCCAACATACGAGGATCTGATCATCATTATGGAGAGCATCGGATTCGATATATTGAGCTCGCGCAGTGGCATACGCACCAAATACGCACAGAATCCGCAGTCGATGAAGCAAAGCGAATATCAGAGCTTGTTCTGGGTCTGTCGCAAGCCGATAAACGACTACGAGAAGCCTCAACAGACGTCGGAGGCGAGGGAGCGCGACGCCAAGGAGCCCCCGGATCTTATTGTCAACCAAAGCAACGACCACGATGTCGACCTAGAGACTGAGGTGCAACCAAAGCAAACGTGATATCACACTCACACACACAGACACATCTGACGAAACATCAACAGCCACGCCCACCGCGCCCTTATATATATATAGTATATAGCGAGAAAACTACGCAAAGTAGCACAAATAATAAAAAGAAAATGTGAACGAACAAATGCAACTCCAAAAAAAAAAAAAAAACAAAATCTAATGTTTAAAGAAAGCAACAGCTAAGCCTGATCTATAGAACTGTACTAGATATATAACTATAGCTAGAATCTCTACTTCATGCAGTCTCTATAAGCTGGACATATTTCTATAAAATGTATTAATGAAGATATGGAAGCATTTACGAAAGCTTATATATAACCTATGTACATATGTGCCGACTTGCTATGAACATACGAATATCTATATATAAGCTGACCTGTTCAATCTACTTAAATACCAACTGTAAATTCTCCTATATCTGACTCCAAAGAGTTCGTTAAGTTATTAAACACACAAGTTCTGATTATTTTTGTATATTATTTTAGTTCTCTGTAATTGTAATTTTCGCTCAATGTAATCCTAATGCTACTTCGTCAATCGATCTTAATGCCTAATCATCGATATATATCGATGTACATAGCTTGCTTGGGTCACCCCAAATTGATTGATCGATTTTCGGTAAGCCTCTCAAAAAGGAGGGCAGAATTTGATAAGTATACAAAATATGATCAATAACATAGAGCAAAATCTCGATGGATCAATAAATATCGATCGATAAATATTAGTAGATAGTTTATGAACACAGGATCTCTTCGATGTTCATATGCGTCTACTTCTCCATTATATGACTAAAATATAACACCCTAAATGCTCAACCTTCACCCAGACCGCCAGAAATTGCAGCCATGAGCCTAATATTTCTAGGTAGTAATTATATATAAATCGATAACTATCGATGCATTTACTATATGTGTATATGTGAGTATATACAAATGATACATCTAACATATATGTCTAATAGTCGTACATTAATGCCGCTCCCTCCGTCTCTGTCTGATGCGTGCTCATGCCATCCTGCTCTGATACATGAGCCAATTGCAGCTCAGGTAGATTCGTTGCGCCAATTGGAGTCGGGTCGCCACTTGGGCCGCAGTTCGAGATGACGCAGCTTGATCTCCGCAAAGATTTGCTCGAAGTGCGGGCCGTCCTTGGCACAGATTTTCGCCGTCTCGACGAACAGATCGAACCAAAGCGACTCCGAGAAGTCGTTGTTCTGGCACATGGACGCACGCACCGTGGTGAATACACGCTCACGGAATTGACGCACTACCTCCGGCGCAGCCGCATGATGGGCAACAGCTGCATTGCCGCTCAGCTCGGGAAAGAGAAAGCTGTTGAGGACCCGCGCCTCGCCGCGCCCCCGATGGATGGGCAGGCCAGTGCTCTCGAAGAGCAGCGCCAGCTGTTTGTCCAGCTGCTCGCGACGAGCCGGCTCATAATCCTGGCGCTTGGCGCGCGTGCGCACAAACATCAGCTGTGGCAGATAGTTGCGCACGTAGCCCTTGCAGGGTGCGCGTGGACGCAGTCGCAGGGCGGCATGCAGCAGACGCAGCTGCTCCAGGCTCAGCTCGTCCAGGGCAAGCAGCACGACATGGCAAACGCTGAGCAGATGCATTGTAGTGGCCAGTGTCTGCAGATCCAAGTAATCGGCCTCCTTGGACGTGGTGCCGGACAGCATTGGCGCCGTGTCCAGCAGCACAAACCGCTCTCGCGTGATGAAGAACTGCAGATTCTCGGTGCGCGGATTTAGCACCTGTTTGGAGCCATTCGGCGGCTGGCGCTGGTATTGTTGGTGGTGTTGGTGCTGATGCTGATATTGGTGTTGGTGTGAGTGATGATGTTGGTGCTGATGTTGATGTTGGTGTTGATGCTGGTGCATCTGCGATTGCGACTGGCTCTGCTGGCTGGAGCCATGCCGGATGGAAAAGATGCACTCGTCCGCCTCTGCAGCGAACATATGCTGATAGTAATCGTAGTCACTGGCACGCTCGCTGGCCAGAAGATTGAGCAGCGTGGACTTGCCGACGCCCTGGGCGCCCAGCACGCCGATGACAGCGAAGTCCGTGTTGGTTTTGAGGAAGTACTTGTGTGCATTGGAATAGAAGACGCCGTTGGTGGCGAGCAGAGGCGCCGATCGTGTCATTCGAGTTGGCAATGGTGAATCCTGGCTGGTTGTGGGGGTGCCATTTGGCTTCTCTTTGGCCGCTGTTGAGCTGCTGCTTAGCGTGGAAATGACATTAGTCGAAGGCGGATTGCATCCTTGCTGCGCTGCATCGCTGCGATTGATGATGATCGTTCGAATGGACGTGGGAAGCTCGTTGTAGCTGCCACTGCTGCCGCTGCCCGGATTCGAATCGCCTTCCTTTTTTAACAGGATTTTCGTCTGGACGAGGGGCGTGCGCAAGTCCTCTCGACGTGCGATCGTCACGGGTGTTGTTGTTGAAGGACCCTGACGTCCATCTTCCTGTTAACATATTAACAACAACAAGTAAAATATTAACTTCTACAACTAGTCAAACTCTCGATATACTCACGCGTTTTTTGTTGCGAAAGCGTCTGCGGTTCTCTGCCATGCCGCAAGCCCTAAACGTGCAGCACACAGTGGAGCAAAAAGGTAGGATGCAGTGCAGCAAAGACGAATCTGAATACCAATTGGAGCCTCGTCTGTGCCCAGCTGTGCGTTTGATTTTCAGAAAGCTAGTGTTGAACAACACTTTAAGTAAATTGACAGCGATAGAACGATAGTTGGCGCTCTGCATTCAAAATTAATACACAAATAAAAATGATGAAACATAAAACCAAAAACAAACAACATTTATTTTTGAATTGACCAAAATAATATAACATTGCTATATATTCCTAAGACCATATTTGTAGGCACGCAATACATGTGCAATACAAATTTGTTTTTTTGCCACTACTATAATGTTTAGCCCATTGCAATATCGATAATAGAGAAAATCTCAATCGATGATTGTTATCACACCACGTTCAGACATTAACATTGGGTAAAACACGCACTTATAAATAAATTGAATTTCGGAGAATGCAATAAATACAAATTTCAATAATGCCAATTATTGTAATATCTGGCCTGCCCGCGAGCGGCAAATCGACAAGAGCCCGCGAACTACAAAATTACTTTCAAAGCAGGGACAAGAAGGTGCACATAATTAGTGAAAATGTGGCTGTGCCCAAGGCGCTCTTTGAAAAGAACGCTTTTTTCGCCGACTCTCAAAAGGAGAAGATCGTGCGCAGTGGCCTTAAATCGGAAGCGTCCCGTCTTCTGAACAAGGAGGACGTTGTCATACTTGATGCTTGCAACTACATTAAGGGTGAGCAGGGGACTTGCAGTTGACATTTGCCATTGATCAACTGAATTGAGATATTTTATTCTATTTTTTTTTGTGCCAGGCTATCGCTATGAGATCTTCTGCATGACAAAGGCTGCTAGGACGACACAGTGCACCCTGTTCACGTGCATACCAACGGAGCAGGCCTGGAACTTCAATGAACTGCGCATGGATCCAGATGTGCTGACGGATTCAACCAGCGAACCGCTGTTGAACAACTCGGATATTGCTTATACCCGCGAGATTTTCGATGCGCTCTGCATGCGTTTCGAGGAACCGCATGGCAACAGCCGGTGGGATAGTCCCTTGTTTGTGGCCTTGCCAGAGGATAAACTCGATTTAGAGAGCATCTACAAGTCACTCTATGAGACACGCCCCTTGCCGCCAAATCAAAGCACACAAAACGTAAGCAGGCGAAATTGATTTGAATTACCAATTGACTTAATTGCCTTTTGCAGGCGCCGTTGGGCGCAACGAATTACCTGTTCGAGGTGGATACTATCATGCAGGAGATTATTAAGGAGATACTGGGTGCTGCCAAAGTTGGCGCATTTGGTCAACTGCGCATCCAAGGCAGCACAACCAAGGTTAAGGTAACAACGACTATGAATCCGATGCGGTTGAATCGATTGCGGCAGCAGTTTATATCAAGTAGATGCAGGAGCAGTCAGACGACACCGGCGCCATTGGACCAGGTGCCGCAACTTTTTGTGCAGTTCATCAATGCCAATACAACTGGTTGTTAATTAAACAATA
This sequence comes from Drosophila mayaguana, assembly GCA_037075325.1. Classification (NCBI taxonomy): domain Eukaryota; kingdom Metazoa; phylum Arthropoda; class Insecta; order Diptera; family Drosophilidae; genus Drosophila; species Drosophila mayaguana. Next base: position 272,407 of record JBAMCG010000127.1, on the reverse strand, counting down.
ATTTTAAATTTGGCGCATTTTTTTATTTTTATGTTAAGCAATGGCCACCCTATGCATTAAAAGTGCATTTTCGAGTATACCATACTTTTAACATTTAACGGGCAATGTAGCTATCAGCCACATCAGTATAGTGCACAATTAAAGTTAAGTAGACGAGCAAACTAGCTGTCATTAATTTCTTTGAAAGTTACATGTTTAATCAAGCTATTTCAACATGTATTTATATTAACATTTCTCGTTATTTGACTTTGTTGATCGTTTAAGCATTCGTAGTCGATGTTAGATAACATGTCCAATTCGAGTTTAATAGAACGCAGACAGTTCCCATTGAGTATAAGAGTGACTATATCGATACTCGCGCTTAGGATCACTGCAATTATCGATATTGCTGATGCTGCCTTCGTTGGTCTATCAGCACTACAGTGGGAAAACAGTTCATATTTGTAACATTCATTAATGAGAGCGGACGTGTTTTTTGTTTGCTGCACAGAAACAGAAGGTGCAAAGCGTGCCAGGATATTTGCAACTCTCGTATTTTAAGTTAATATCTGTGCACTCGTCAACGGGATCAGCAGCAAAGTAAGCTACAAGTGTGCGATTGTGTTGTGATCAGTAATTCAAATTGTATATGATTTATTTTGATTTTGTTTTTTTTTTTTTGTCATAGTTTAAAATATTCGAACGAAGTAGGCAGTGTTAAGAGTTTGTTATTAACCGTTTTTTTTTATAATTTTTCAAAAAAATAATTCTTAAAAAAAAAATAAAAATAAAAAAAAAGTAAATACAAACCAAGTAAAAACACAGCATCAGTGCAATTTTGGTTGCGAATTGCTTTATTTTAAAAACCTATTTTTCCCTGCTTTGTTTTTGTTATTGTTGGTTTTGCATGCAATCAAATACTGAATTGGAGTTGGAGTGCGTGTATGTGTGTGTGAGCGTGTGAGGAGTGCGCGTGGTTTTCTGTAACTTTGGCACAAGCGCGCGATTTTAAAGCGTTCAATGTCTGTGTTCGTCTCTGTTTGAACCTCGGCGACAAACGCAAAATTTTGTTTCAAATAAGCGCGCACCAAACAAGCACACGAGGAACAATTCGAATCGGGTAAGGCTATACTGAAATCCCGCAGCTCTCCATGCTCTATTCGATGTGTAAGTGTATGGCTGTGTGTATAACGAAGAGGACATGCATAAAATTGGAATGAAATCAACGGCATAACAAAGTCTGCCTGCGTTTGTTCTGCTTGCGCAGCTACAAAATTACACAAAAACACACTCACACATGCACACATGCACACAAACAATCAAAGACAGCAACAGACATGTGATTTGAGCTGAAATACGACCACCACTAGACACGCGCATATATATATATATATACATATATATATATATATATATATATATATATATATATATATATATATATATATGTGTGTGTGTGTGTGTGTGTGTGTGTGTGTGCCTCTGTGTAAAGAATACGATCGGGCAGCGACGACGACAACAAGCTTATCTCTTGCTGCTGCGGCGGCGAGAACGAAAACGAAGACGATAAAAGCAAAGCAAACAACAACAACAGCAGCAAAAGCAGCAATCGGCTGTTTTGGAACTAAAAGAAATACACATATCAATATATATATATATATATATATATGTATGTACATATGTATGTATAAGAAGGAACAAAGCAAACGCGACGTATTTTAAAGTCTCCTCTACTCGTTAAACGTTTAACACATGTGCGTGAAAATCCTTTTTCCTTTTATTTTTGGTTATGGAAAGAGAGCAGCGTTCGTAAGAATACACATACACGCACATACACATGCAGTGCACGTGTAGCTGTTTTTTTGCCTGCCTGCCTGCTTCGCGAGTAGCGCAGACACAGACTCACACATACATATGTGTATATATACATATACACGATTCTTTCTAACGCGTTGTTTTTTTTTTCGTCTCCTTCCTTCCAGCTTGTTGATTGAAATGCAACACGCGCAACGCAAAAACAATTCCAACAACAACAAAACCGAACTATAATTTAATTAGCAATTATCAAAATTTATAAGAAGCCATAATTACAACAGAATTAATTAATAATCCAAAAATCATTACCAATCGTTTAACTAGTGCAACCAATACAACCAAATCAAAAACTAAAATTCTAAACGGAATATTGTTAAGTTCATCGGAATACAATTTTCAAACCAACAACAGTCAGCGAAAATCTAAGAATTATAAATTTAAAGCAACACAGCAATAGCAAGCGTCCAGCAAGTAATAACAAGAAGAAGAAGGAGAAGTGGAAGCAAAGATAAAGAATTTGTTTTTGCGCTGTCCAGTGAAGTAGGAGAGAGCACGCTGAAGTAGGATAGAGAGAGAAGTGCAGAGCGGGAGAGAGAGTGAGCGAGTGAGCAAAACAACTGTAAACGGCTACGAAAATGTCTGCGACAATTGTGCAAAAATCAACTGGAACTGCAAATATCGTTGGCAATGCACACTATTTCGAATGCGATGACATATTCCAAGGGGTAAGTCTCCACAAATTTATACACTCTACAAAGAAAACGAAAGAATAGAACAAAAGAAAAGAAGAATATGCTCAGGATTTACACGCAAAACCCAATTTGTGCTCAATTGGAGCGTTTGTTGTTATTCTCTAACACACACATAAATATATACATATGTATGTATACGCTCATAAGCATCTGCAATTCACATCCGTTCCGTTACATATTTCACTTTTCTTTTTTCTTCATTTTTACGTACATCTGTATTTATTATACGCTGATTCATAATTATTTTGGCTCAACAATTTTACATTTCACATCAACTGCACAAATGTTTGATAAGACAGAGCGGAGTACATTTAGTTCGTGATAATAACTAAAAGAACAGGTGGCAATTTTCCAGTTCTGTCTCTGACTGTATAACACATTAAGCATTACCGTCATCGGACAGCATCAGAAAATCACCCAAAAACAACAAAAAAACAAAAGCTAATGATCAAACGTATGTATTTAAGTCTCTGCGACGTCGGCGCTGGCATCGATGCCAGCGCCAGTCATAGCAGCAGCTGTTATTATTTTGTTGGCCGCAGATCGACAACAAATTCGATTAAGTCCGTAAGTTCCGGGTTTGGATTTTCGTTTAGTGATTTTTTTTTTTTGTTGCCTTTTGCTTTTAAGCTCAGAGGCTGAGCGCTTAAAGAAAACAAAGTAAAAAAAAAACAGAGCTTCAAGTTTAAATTATTCGCCGCAACTCGATTGCGGTTACGTGCAAAGTTGATACCATAAACAGGGCGAATTGGAGGTGAGTTGAAGCGAGGGAGGGGGAGCTGTGCTAGCTTTTATTTTGCTGCGTACAAAAAGAAAAAAGAGTAAAAAGTAAAACAAATAAATAAGTAAAATAAAAACACGAGTGCAGTGCCGGACGGGTCAAGTAGAACCCAACTATGTATGTACATACATATGTGAACAACAAGCCCTCGCACAGACAGAACCACACAGACATTTGTCACAGGTTGATGTCCGACAAAAGTTGCAAGTTCTTGTTTTTGTTTTCTGCTTTTCGTATGTGATATCATTGTGATTGGCCGAACTTTGCTAGCGCACGCAAGAATTATATTGGGTGTTATCGATTATTGAGCGATTGTTATATATTGCAATTCCAATGGAAATTGATTTCGATTTCGGTTTTCATAATCGCAATCGCCTGGCACATTACGCAGCAGTTTTTTTGTTGTTGTGTTGTATTTTCAACTGCATCAGTCAGTAGAGGCAAGTGAGCAATAGCAACAAATTGCTGCCGAAAGCGAAAGGGCGCAACTCACTCAAATATACACATATACACACACATATATGCGCGCACACACACACATAACTGAAACTGAGACTGCTGCAACAAGCGATCAGAGGTACTCCGGCTGCGCTTGTGCTTTTGTTTTTCTTTCGGTCGCTGCTTCTGTATATTGTTTGGCCAGGCGACAAGTTTGTTAGCAACGATATCGACGAAATTCGCTCGAGCAGAGCAAGACAAACACGTTTTGCGGTAGTTTTCGTTACGTTAAGGCCAACAAAGATGCTTTGAAAAATATGTTGTTATAAATGTATGTATGTTGCTTAACGCCACATACAATGGGCTAAAATATGTACATATATATTTGCTTGTCTGTTATAAATAATTGTAATTAAGTGATTGACTTAAAATTGAGGTTATGTTCAAAATGTTTAACCTAGTTTACAGTTAAAGGGCATCTACTAGTCCAACCATTTTTTCATGTTGTTTATTTATTTTTTTGTATATGCGCAGAAAACGCGTTTTTCTTTTTTTTTTTTTTTTTTTCGTCAGGTGGATGAAGCTGCTGCTCAACTGAAATTCACTTTTTTCGCATAACTTTTGATTTCGTCGTCGTTGTCTCGTTGTTGTTACTTTTATTATGAAATTTATATGCACGGCTCCATGTTTTTGTTGTTGGCTGGCTAGCTGCCTGCTTGCTTGGCTGGTTAATTTTTTATTGTTTTTGTTGCTGCCGTTTGCGCCCAAAAGCAAAAATGCTTAGTCTGTTATATCAAACTCCTCAGCGCTTCGTAATCATATTACGTTTCATTTCCACATAAATACATTCACACTCATAAATGCACAGGGCAAGCAGGGACGAAACTAAATGCAATGAAATAGGACGTGATGGGACGAGACGAAACGGGACGGGGCAGTCAGCTAGCTAGTCAGTTAGTCAGTCCATGCAGCGACCACTTTTTACGAATATAATTCCATTTCCTGCCAAGGCGATAACAAACGCCGTCGCGGCCGCTGCACTGTCGGCACACGCATACACACATGTGTGTACAGCACAGAGTATATGTGTGCAGACATAAACTAAAAATATGTGTGTATGTGTATGTCCCGGCGTCGTCGCCATTGCTGGTAGAGAGTCAGTCGACTACCTACCTAAGCAGAAGAAGAAGCAGCAGCGGCAGCAAGAGCAACAGAATAAGAGGAGGCGAAGGGCAATTCCAGCCTGGAACGTCAATTTATTTCATGCGCTGCGATTGAATACGGTTCGATTAATATGCAGGTCCAGGCTTCAGTTTAACTTGCGTGTGTGTGCTGGAGTTGGTCTCACCCGCACACACACACACACACACACACACACTCGCACACAGCAGATCATAAGCGCAGCAACATGTTGCCAAAGTTGCCGCCATATGCAAGTTGCCGAATGTGCAAGCTCTGAGTGAATATGCATACATATGTATGTACATTATTTGTACACATATGTATGTATGTCTCTATGCATGTGTATGTGCGCGTTTTTTCTGTTGTATTTCGCTGTTTTGTGTTTGAATGCAAGTTAACAGAAATACAAATTATAAATAAATTATTTGCGTGCCAGCTACTGACGTTTGCTGCTTATTATTATTATTATCGTTGTTCGAGTTGTAAAATAAAATTTAAAAAATATATATAATAAATGAACGGGCAAACGAGCTGAGCGAAATAAATAAATAAATACATATGTATAAGCTTGTACGAGTGTGTGTGTATCAATACTGTGAACGTCTCTGCTTTTGTCTGTCTGTCGGTCTGTCCGTCAGCCACTGGCTGTTGAGTGAGTGTGTGCACTCGTGCGATGTCGTCGCTCATCGGTCGCTATCTCCCACACCAGCAGCAGCAACAGCAGCAGCAGCAACAACTAAAACAGCTATGTATGAGCTCCAGTTGCCTTCTCGCTCACACGCTCTCATGCCGCGCTTATTGAGCGAGAGGAGCCGAGCAAGCGCCTGCTTGCCTGCTCTCCTGCCTGCTGGCCTGCCATCCATCCATCCATCCACTTCATATTCTATTGTCATTGCCTGTTGCTGTGTTGTTGTTGCTATTGCTGTTATTGTAATCTTAAAAATTGTCTTCATATGCGCCTCACGATGATCATGTTGTAGTTGTTGCCTTGCTAATGGCCGCTCAATTGAGTGCCAAAGTACATACATACATATGTATATACGAACGTATGAGCATGCACGTATGTGTGTGCGTGTCTCTGTTATTTCTTGCGGTGGGGTCGCCGCGGCTTGTTGGGCGCCTTCAGGGACGGACATTCAGTGATGGGAAGAGAGAGAGAGAGAGGGCTACGAAAATTGATCGAATCTTTAGCTTAAATGTCATTAACTTGCAAATACTTTGTTGGGGGTCAAGCGCTAAAGTACGACTACTTTACATAAAAAACAAACCGTTTACCGTATTATGCATGCATATGTTTATGTTGAGTCTCCCTCTCGCTCTCACGCACCCTCTCCCTTTCTCTCTTTACCTAGTGCCAGTAATCGCAGGTTAACTACGGGTTGATTACTTTGGCAATACATTTAAATTAATCTAGAGCTGAACGCAACTGCATTGAAAAATATATAATAATATAAAAACAAAACAAAAATCAAAATCAATATGTATGTAAATGTAAAACTTTAAAAAGCTTTGCCAAGCCTTGCTTTAGTTGCGTCTGTTGCCTTCAACATAACCTCAAAGTAAACTGAGTTAACCTCAAAATTAAGTTGTATTGGTTTGCTTTTGCTTTTGTTTGTTTTTATTTTTATTTATTTATTTATTTATTTTGAAATGGAATTAAACTAAATATAAAAGTTGAGCTGTAAGCAAAGTTTCAAATTAGCATGCTTTGTATATACATATGTATAATATATAGCATATATAATCATTTTGTATATATTTATTCAGTTGGGTTTGATGAAATTGTTTTTAAACAACTTTTGTTGCTGTGTGGATGATATGAAAACTGAAATTTAATTTGATTGTCTAAACAGTATATGATGTATATGTATATGATATGATCTAAACACACACATATGTGATGTATGTCTGTATATATCTATGAATCAGTCGTACACCCTATACAAACATATGGGTACATATATATGAAGTATTTATCTCCATCAATCAGACAGTAAAACATCTAGTCAATCGGCAAAATATTGTTTTATATAGTTAATTTTATATGTATATTTATACATATATATGAATCGTAGCCCCCGTGCTTAAAAATGTGACCCGGTTTGTATTGTGTGACGCTGTTTATACAGTTTTTTTGTTCATTAATTTTTTAGGGTTTTTTCCGCTGCAATTATGAATTATTATTACAATATGCGAGTATTTATTATGATTATTATTAACGTTTTTTTTCTCTCTCTGTTGAGGAAAATGTTTTCGATTTCAATGCGGGCTGCACACAATGCACCGCATGGGGTGGGGTATGGCGGGGGTTGAATTGTCAGACCCCAAAACGCAGGCAATATATTTTTATTTATTATTTTATTTTTGCTTGCAACATCAGTTTCTGTTTTGTATTTTTCTTTTGCTCGTCATTCGATTCGCTTGCCAATCCATAAAAAAAGACTACAAGAAAGGAAAGAAGAAGAAAGAGAAAAAAAAAACAAAGAAAACAACAACAACGAAAAATCCAATCGCAATCGAATTCGAATCGAATCTATTATATAATGAAGTTGCCGTCTCTTTGCGCACACGTCGACAGCGACGTCGACGGCGACGGCGTCGGCGATGGCGGCAGCGTCTCTGCGGTCGCCGTTTGCTTAGTAGATTTCCATTCACATTCACTGTCGCTTTTTGATTACTTGTTGTTGCTGCTGCTGCTGCTGCTGCTTTAGTTGTAGCTGTAGTTGTCGTTCAATGTTTTGCTTTCGTGCGAGCAATCGGCGCCTGCTCTTTCAACTGGTTTTACAGGACGAATAACAGCGATCGAGCGAGAGAGACAGAGAGAGAGAGAGAGTGAGAAAGATGTTTTTATGAGAGTGCGTGTATGACTCTGGCGGTTGTTGCGTTCTAAACTAGCAACCCTTGTTATTGCTCCTTCTCTGCTCCTCGTCCCTCCCCCTCTCTCTCTCCTTCTCCCACACATACACGCACTCGCACTCCTATTGTAACTGGGCTCCAGACGTTTTGCCGTTGATTTTGTTTGCCGCTCACGAACGAATCAAACCCGAACCTAAAGACCCGCAGCCGTTTGTGGCTGTTGTAGTTGCTTTCGTCTCTCTTCCCCCTTCGTAAACCGCGTTCGGCTGCCCGATCGACCCGACCACGTGTTTAACATATTCTCAACATGTTGGCCCCGACTTCAAACTCGCCTGCGTTTGTTTGCCTCGACCGCTGCCCTGCTCCCTCTGCCTCTCCCTATTCCTCTTTCCCTCACGCTTATATTTCATGCTATGGCTGCATAGCCTGTTTTAGCACTTTTGTTGCTGTTAATTATACTCTGATCCCATTGAAAATGGAAAATCAGGGTATACTGGTTTTGTTAAAATGTATGTAACAGGCAGGTGGCGGCGTGGCAGACTATATACATATATTCTTGATCAGGACGACGAGCTGAGTCGATTTGCCGTATTTATAGCACGCATATCGAGCTTATCTCCAAAAATCGATAATGCATCCCTTAATTTTGTTATCGATTAAAAACTATCGAAAATTGGTTAATAAATTATCTCTCCTACACCTTTAGAGCTAGTTTTCAAATTCGAAATGTAGATTCATATGTATTTTATGGAATTTCGGCTTTTGTTATAATTTACTCCTCGCTCCTATATCCGCCCCGCTCACCCCTACTAGAGACTTGTGATTTGGCAAATGTTTTAATCACAATCTGAAATTTCGTGAAGGGTTTCATCGACAAGAAAAGTTATTGAACAATTAAGTCCCCATAGTAAGCCCACACTGCAGCCCATGTGTGTATATGCGTGCGTGCCTATGCGCGTATGTGTGTATCAGTTCCACTAGAGCTTTCTTGTATTTATTGTGTTGCCTTTTGCTTAGTTCTCGTTGTTGCTTAAGATTTTTGTTGCTGTTGCGGGTAATCAAAGTGTGTGCGTGCGTGCGTGTGTGTGTGTGTGTATACATATAGGCGCGTAGGCAAAGGAGCTGCTGCGGGGGTGGAGGAAGAATTAACGCTCAAAACGTACATGACAAATGCGACTGTGTGTGTGTGTGCAGGCAGCTGCTGATAGTGCATAAATGACGCCGTTTCTTTCTACCCCATCTTGCCTATCCCTAACTCTGCCAATCCCCTATGGGTACTACGCCCCTCCCCCCCCCCCCCCCTCTCTCTCTCTACCACACTCACACTTTGTCAAGTGCTCAATTGAATGCGATCCAAATGATTCCTGTATGCACATGTACACATACATACGTATAAATTATTTCATTCTTTTATATACATATGCATATATAAGTGTGTGTGTGTGTGAGAGCGCATATTGCACTCGATCGAATTTCAATCAAATAGGGAAATGAAACCACTTCAAAGCTGCACTCCATAATATGTATATAATACTTCATTTCTATTTTTAGAAATTAATAATTTAATGAAAAAGAAAACTTAAATTAAAGAAAACAACTGAAATTTACAATCAAATTTTATACTACTATTTATTTGTTTGTAATACGTTTTCTTCCTACTTTCAAGTCTTATCGTCCTTTTGCTTCTGATTAAGTTTCATTTATGTATTTACGTTACGCTATTCCTAAACGTGTGCATGTGTGTGTGTGTGTGTGTTTGTATTGCTGATCTCGTTGCGTCTTTCCCTGTCCTTTCCTTTCACTTTGCTGCTGCTGCTGCTGCTGCTGCTGCTTCTTCTTCTTCTTCTTCTATTTCACTCACTGTTCAGCGCACAGTTCAACAACGACAAACAAGCGTGCGGAAAAAAGAGAACAGAAAAAAGATTATTATATGAACTAACTAACCCAATAATAAGTATTCTTATCGAATTAAATCACACACACACACATCTATATTTATATATACACACACACACATAGTGTGTGTTTGTTTTGTCCATATGTGCGCGTGTGTTAAACAAAAAAAAAGTGTCAGCAAGGGGTCTCGGCGTTGGCAGATAGGCAGATAAAGATAGATAGTGCGGAGCGGCCCAACAGCAAAGGAAGAGAGCAAAGAGCGAGGAAGTTTGGAGAGTTTTAATGTGACAACAAGACAGACCAGACTAACAAAAAAAAAAAAAAAAAACAACAATAGGCGGCAGAGCAACATGTGCACATGTTTTGTTATTTTCCTCTTCATTATTATTTTCTTGTAAAGCATATTTTTTGTTGTTTGTATGCACTTTGACAAGGAGCGAAAGAGACAGTCGCAATGAGTTAAAGTGCACCCTCGGTGTAAGTGAGCGTAGCCTATGACAGCGCAGAGCACACGAGCACACGCACACATGTACACATGTCGAAAGTGTTGTTGTTGTTGCTCCGGTTTGTTGCTGATAAGCACTAAGAACTTTGATATAGAACAACAGAAAACAACAACACATGACAGGAGTAAATAAAAAAGGTCAGATTAAGCAGAGAGTGAGAGCGAGCAAATAAGAACGTGAGGCCAAGCATGTTGTAAGAGAGAGCGTGGTCTAAGGAATCTTAGCTTAACGAATTAACACAGACGATTAACACAGACGAACAACAAGAACAGTTCTGGTTTTCTTTTTTCTCTCTCTTTCTGCATTTGCATTTGTCGAGAGGCGAGTATTGAATACCCTGTTTATTGAATATGTAAATAAATATAATAAAAACAACTATTAAATTGCATATCTGCTTTAAGGCGCAAAGTCAGCTTTGCAATTTAATATGTTTATGCATTTCTGTTCTTTATTTTTATTTTTTGTTAATATAAGAATATGATATTCTCTGCAATTGAATGTCTTCGGGTGATCGAATTTTGAATATGCTCGGAAAGAAAGGGGATACACGGGGAAGGGGGGAGATTGACACTTGGCTTAGCGTCCGTCATTGACGTGTTTGTTTTTCGAAGTGGAAGTCGAAGTCGAGTTCGATGTCGATGTCGATGTCGGTGTCGATAATACTGATGTCGTAAATATATGTATGTATAACTATGTGTCTGTATATATACAAAAATATGTAGCAATTGATGTACATATGTGTGTATGCATGTACTCAGAAAAAAAAACAAACAAAATATGTAAGCACGCACTGAGTGAGGCCCCCGATAAGGTTTGACACCACACTGATAGCCAACGGGCAGCAGCAGCATCGAGGGAGAAGGGTAGATGAAGGAGAAGAATTCAACTAAACAAAGTCAACAAGAAATAGATTCTTTGATCGAAAGTAAATAAGGCATATAAAAGACAAGAAACACGTGCATGTGCATATGTACAGTGGGACGTCGCTAAGACGAACGGAAGAGATTGTAGAGCCCCAAGTAGAGCTAGCCATGCATACATAACACATATAACAGTTGTTAAATACACAACATACTTATATACAAACAAATATACATACATACAGTGTATATCTGTCTATCTGACGCTCTTATCAGTTTCGTAAAATACATACCTCTATATGATGTATGCATACAACAACAAGCTAAAAGAAAAGCCATGATCTTCTCCATTTTATCATCATCGTCACTTTTGTAGTACATGCGATTAAAGACATTGTCTGGAGCAGATAGATATGTGTATACGCTAAAATGATATTTTAAGTAGTAGCTGAGTGAGCACAGTTTTGTTTAAGCGTTTTATCTGCTTATCAGATATGAACAAGCATTTTTATTATGTTCAAGCGGAAACAAATAAAAACTAGTATAATTTATTATTGTTGTGCACCATATCGAGATGGGACTGTGACTTAGAGAAGAAAACAACTTTTCCATGCACAAGATCTGTGATTGATACAGTTTGACAATTTGCATTCCATTTGGAATGCAACTAACCTACATACATAAATACATACGCACACGTACACGGACACGCGGCTATTAGTGTGCAAATGAAATTGACATTTCTTTCCATCCCATTCACTCACAGCGCATGCATACTACGTAAAATTCCATTTTTAATTTGGCCTCATTTCGCGTGCCCTTTTTCTTTGCTTCCTTGCTTTCCAGTTTTCAGTTTTTAGTTCCACTCCACACACACACAAAATCCACACACACTCCACTTACTCACGCAATTTGCAATTTCGATTATAACTTCCAACTCGGAAACTGCAATCGATTGCATAACATTTCCATGTAACTTTGTTTGCTGTGGCTGCTTGCGTACATGTGTGTGTGTGTGTGTGTGTGTAGTGAGAGCGAAAAAGAGAGAGAGAGAGGAGCGGGAGCGGGAGAGTTTTGCAGCAATCCATGCTTGGTTAGCCTCCGGTTTTTAATTGTCTTTGGTTTTTCGGTTTTGACAATTGCAACATTTGTATGTTACTACCTCTGTGCATGTGTGTATATGTGTGAGTGGAGGGCAAACCCAAATAGCTAAATGCGAAATCTGCGAAAACGCAACGTCTGCATTGCGACAGCTCTGCCAGCAGAGCAGCAGCCGCAACAGCAGCTCCGGCAGCAGCAGAACGAACAATAACGAATCGTCTATTATTATTTAATTTATTTGGGTATGAAAACCCTTCGACTTCGACTTTGTGTGGCGGATTTGCTTTTTGTTTTTGTTTCTCTTTATTTATTTTCTGTTGGGTTTTTTTAATGGTTGTTGTGCTCCGAATTTAGCAAGGCCAAGTTGTTTTTGTTGCTGCTGTTGCTGCTGCTTCTGTCTGCTAAATGTTTGTGAAGTTTTCTTTTATTGTATTTTATTATGTGTTGTGTTATTATTATGTATTGTGTATTTCGAGTGTGTGTGTGGGTATGCGTGTGTGTGCATGTGTTTTGGAGCCGGCTCGAACAACGACATGGAAAGAGGAAGCCAAGTGAAGCCGACGTCAACGTCGACGTCGGTGTCGACGTCAACGATTGGCAATGAAACGAAACTGGCACGACGCGCTGCCAGCAGCGACGCATGCGTTGACGCGTCTTCGCGTCATTGCTTAACATTTGCCTCTCGCTTCCACGCATGCGCGTCAAGCGCTTTTGCTTTTCTGCTTTGCCTATGTGTGTGCGCGCTTACCAAATATTAACAACGGACGCACAATGAAAACGACACGAAAATGTGAAATGCTTAATTCGACCTAGACCTCAATCGATGGCTGGGCCAACTTGGTCGCCCTAACTATAGCCCCCCCCCCTCTCTCTCTCTCTCTCTCTCTCTCTCTCTCTCTCTCTCTCTCTCTCTCTCTGTCTCTGTCTCTCTTTCTCAGCGCCCTTTCGCACTTGCTGGGCTTTTCGTTATTACATGTTGCGTCGCAGCCTTTGGCAACATTATGTAAATAATAACGTGGCAATTGCTGCTTTTGTTGTTGTTGTCGTCTGGTTGGTTTACTTTTTTGTGTGCATTTTGATTTGGTTTTTTTTTCTTATTTTTGCTTGGGGTTTTCTTTGACGAAACTTAACGACAATGCTTGAGTCGCATATGCACGGTTGCATGTGTGTGTGTGCATTGCGAAATGTATGCTTACAGTTAGCCAAAATGCTCAAACTCTTGCGCTCTCTCACACACATGTAAGTCTCGATGTGTGTGGGCATATGCTTATACACGTACATATGGATAGGTACATATGTATATCCAAAATCCACATGCATTGCCTCATTCTCTACTCTTTGGCGATCCTGTTCTCTGTAGCACACACACACACGCACACGCGCTTGCATGCACACGTACATTTGCAAACGTCACGTCGCATTGTGTGCTTTATCAGTGAGTTGAATTATGTGTTTATGTGTGTGTGTTTTGTGTGTGCATTGATTACTCGCCAACTGGATGGATGACAGCAGCCAGAGACGACTTAGAAACAGTACCCAACAACAATAAAAACAACTGCGATTGGACCCAACGACCGACTGTCGATTGATTGAGCAACGTGCCCATATCTCGGGCCCGCCTTCATCGCTTCGCTTCCCCCTTCTCCTGCCACCAGTTGCATGCTATGTCATTCCCCACATTTCCAGCCCCCACTAAATTGCTGACCAACTGCTTCTGTTGTTTTTGTTGTTGTTGCTTAGGGGTAAAGCTGCTGCACTGATAGGGAGAGAAAAAGAAGGAGTAGCAGGAGGTGGGGGTAAACAAGCGATGGAGCTGCTGGCTGCTGCCTGCGTCGACGTCGCTGTGAGCGTCTGGCTGGGTGCCCCATGTGTTAATTACCAAGTCAAATTTGCCTTGCGACAATTAAAACGATCAAAGTGGGTTGACAATAGATCGGAGTGGAGAGTAAGGAATAAGGAGTAGTGAGAGTGAAGAGTAATGTAGAGAGCAGGGAGTAGAGAGTGGAAAGTGGAGAAACAGCTCAATGGGATATTATAAAGGGTGTATTATGGAAGGAGTACAGAGACTGGAGACTGGAAAGGCAAATTGAAGCGATGGAAGTTGGAAGAAGTGAGTCGCGAAGCAAAACAATGGTTTCGATTACTGTCAGCTGAGTGGAAACTTTTGCAAAGTTGAGTTGATCGATTAATTCGATTTGCGATTGTAAAAGCGTTGGTGTTGCTATCGACTTGTATTATAATGTATTACCGATAGCTTGCTTTGATTCTTCTGAAAAATCCCTCACATTTTAATTGAAATATATATGTATGTATTTACACACTTAGAACTTGATTTTTCCATTATTTTCGATCTTTATCCGCTAAATTTGTCGCTGCTGTTGCTGTTGCTTTCCAGCTAAATTTCCAGTTTTGACAGCTACTCGTAACTAATTGCTATTGTTATTCCCCCCTTCCAGTAGTCTATCTCTGTATATAAACATGTAAATAAATATAGTATATAAGCGCCATTAGCCTCCCTCCCCCTCTACGCTGCCACACCCCCCATTCCCTTTCAGCTTTGTTTAGTTACCTGTTCGTGCAGGTTGTTGTTGTTGGTTTTACCTTAGCAATATAAATAACACCTATAATAACTATGTATTCATTTTCAATTCGCAGTTCGTGTTTATGCGTGTGTGTATGTGTATGTCTGTGTGGACACATTCCGCATTCCACCCCCCAGCTGCCCCTTGGCCGGCTTGTACCTGTTCCATTAGCTTTGATCTGTGTGCGCAGAATAAAGCGCGACTCTCTTGCCCTCTCGCTTTAACACTCACTCTCCACGCGATGCTACGCTTGTATTGGTGTTAGCTCATCGAGGTTATGGATATTGCGTCGTCGGCGTCGACGTCGACGTCGCTGTTGTCGTCGTTGTTGTTGCTGTTATAAACCAGTTATTCAGTCAGGCAGTCTTCAGCATCACACAGACACACACCTGGCTACACATCTGTGTGTGTGTGTGTGTGTGTGTGTGTGTGTGTGCGAACGTGTTTACGAGACAACAACAGCAAAGGCAGCAGCAGCCTAACCAAGCCAAGCCAATCCAAGCCACAAAGGTAGCAACAACAAAATCTTACCTAACAGCGATCAATATATATTTACATAAATACAAACACATATATATATATTGTAATCATATGTGTGATTTGTTATGCTAAAAAAAAAAACAATCATAAAATGTCAAATTGGGAGTTGATGTGCTAAATTGAACCGGAACTTCGTCAAGCTCTCTCACAGCGCAAGCAACACAAAGTGAGAAAGCAAAAAACAGATGAAGCAGAATCAAGGCAAGGTCTTAGCAGCAATAAAAGCTCTCAGCTACACAGCAGCAATCGCAACATGTCTACAAAGCAAATGTTGCCAACATACACATACATATATGTGTATGCATGCACACAGCGTGGAAGCCCGCAGACTGCAAAGAAAAGTAAACTTATTTTCATTTTCAAATGAAAGGGAAATTCTCACCTAGATGAAAGATGTGGCGAGCAGCACACACACACATGCAGACTGACATACAGAAAACTTGCCTAACCAAAGACACACACACACATAACAGACACAGCGAATGCGTATATAGCGCAAAAAGCAAAAGCAAAAACCACAGCAGCAACAAGCAAGAGTGGCTCAGTTGACGTCGCAGTCGCAGCGGCGCTCTGATCTATTTGTCTGCTTTTCATTGTATAGGCCGTGGCCACACAGCCTAAGCGTTCGCTGATTGCCGAATTGGGCACAGGGTATGCGGGCATGGCGGGCTGTGCTCTGTACTCCTGTTTATCTTGTCTTTTGTGCACACACTCACACACACACACACACATATATATATATATATATATATATATATACTTGAAGTTGTTTTTGAACACGTTTGAGCGTCGCGACGACGTCGGCGTCAGAGTCGCGCTGCCCCCCGCTTCCACTCACAAGCCATTGCCTGTTTCCATGCGTGTGTGTGTGTGTGGTACTTTATGCAAGCAAAGCTTTAAGAGGCCGCAAATGATGCCGTAAGCGCGAAGTTGGTCATAACAGTCGTAAAAGTTTGCTAACTTGTTGCGCAGACTTGTTGCTGAAGCAGCGTTGCCGGACTGCAAGCCAGTCAGCCAGCTGAGCCGCAACGCCGCCCTCAATCCAATACAAGTCAAGTTAAAGACGCGAAACGTTTGGTTGCCGAATTCGCAAATACATAATATTATTTATAAACTACATGATTCAGGGCAAGCGATAAGCTATCTATCCAATCAGTCAGAAACACTCGAGAGTCAACAGAGACCTCTGATTACACGTATCAACGAAAAGCGTGTAACGCGCTCTGCAAAGTGCAAGGCAATTGTCAACGGGGTCTGGCAACGCTCACTGCGCAAGCCCGCTGGCCGCGCACGCGTCGCAAGCGTCCATGCTGCATGCGAGTGTATGTGTGTGTCTTAAGTGCCAACCAGTTTGGCTAGTTGTTGCTTTTTTATATTTATTTTTTCCTTAACAACGGCTGCTGGGTTCCAAAAATTAAGTCTTGCTTTTGTTGTTGTTTTTTGGCCGCGACGGCGTCTTCGTTTGCTTTGCTTTTGGGCCGTTTGCTGCTGTGCTGTGTTTGGTGTTCGAGTCTTCGTGTGCGTGTGTGTGTGTGTATTTTTGTTGGCTTGAACTTGAGCTCTATACATATGTAATTGCTGTTGTTGTTTGTTGTTGTTGTTAGTTGTTGGCAGCCCCTCTCTCTTTCGCTCAGACGAGCTTGCGTGCGTGTGTGTGTGTGTGTTGGTGTCGGTTGGTTGGTTGGTTGGTTGGTTGGTTGACTGGTTGCATAACGTGTTACAGCATCGCACGAAAATGAACATCAACAACAACAACAATGGCAATAACAATTCAGAAAGAAAGACGGCAAGAAGCAGAAAAGGAAAAAAAACTGAAACTGATGACGACACACGCCAAGTTTGCGGGTGGGTTGTGTTGCACGCGCCATGCGAACGGTGTGTGGAGTGGAGGGGCGAAGAGGAAGCATTGTGAGCGAGAGAGCGGCAAACGGGCAATGCCGTATTGAGCAGCTGGAGAGCCCGTCGCAGCCGCCATGTCATGTCCATGTCCATGTCCATGTCCATGTCCATGTCCGTGTGCGTGTTGTTAATGTGGCCATTGTTGTTGTTTTGGTATTGGTTAATGGCTGGAAAATTACATATATACATTTGTATAAAATCAACATTTTGGCTGCCATTT